>WHYT01016190.1:127198-142355 GCA_009806455.1 Tetrax tetrax
TTTTTAATTAACATACTAGTACAGGCTGGAGAAGATATAGAACTCTTTGGGCAACGCCTGAAGATTTCCTACAGCATGTAAAGTAGCCAACTTATCCTCTTCCTTTATTGTTTTGGTTGGTTGGTTTTGTTTGTTTGTTGTTTGGGGCTTTTTTTTGTGTTTGTGTGCGTGGGTTTTTTTTCCCCCAAAGGATCCCAACAGATTTGAAAGAATTTACAACCTAGCCATAAGAATCAGAGAAGATCACAGTGAACAAAGGAATGTATTTTGTACTCTGGTTCACAAAATAATTCAGGGCTTGTACCTGTACTAGAGTCTTGTAGTAAGGGTGCTGCTGTAGTTCCTAAGCCGTGGATGAGACTTCCAAGCTCCTGGAGTGCACACACAAGCACATGCTGACTTGCTGTCACTTCTGTTGTACTATGTCTTGTTTCCAAGTTACTGTCACTCATTGCAGCATCTGATAACATAATATAGGAAGATCCCCATTAAATCATTACCAAAGTGAAACAAACAGATCAGAAAAAGGATTTTGCTATGATAAGTTGTCTATATTACCAAGTGAGCTTTTAGCATTACCATTTTTATTATTGACCGAACTGTTTCCATAAAGGCTTACCTTCACTGAAACAAGTACATTTCTATTACTCAAATAAAAATGGTAGTAATGTCTGTGAGGGCACGAGGGTAGGCAAAATGGAAACTACTAAATTTTTTTCTTTGAACGGTGGCTAGTAAGAAGCATGCAATTCTCAGCCTCACTGAAAGTGACTTGAAGACATCATGCTTTGATGTAACCTGCCAGATTTTACTACATAGTAGGAAAAAAGAAAGCGAAGAAAAGAATGAAATAGTGTGAGAACAAGTGAGCGAGATTGTGGGGGTGGGGAATAAAGAGAGAGGGAAAAATCTGGAGGTTTTTTTAAAGTTTATTTTTGAGATACAAATAATTATGTCAGTTTAGACATTTAACATCAAGATGTTTAACTAGGATACAGTATGCAGCTGTACACCAGGGGATGACTGGTTATGCCCAGCATTCTTTTCTTTTCCCCTACAAGGATGATGGTAGGAGATCAGCAGCTTTTCTTGGAAGCTGTGTACAAGACTTTATCATGCAAGAGATCTGTTTTCTCCAGGAGAAATGCTCATTTTGTCAATTAGGAACAAATGCTTCTTTTTTGAACCATCAGTAGTGTCAGCTGCTCTGAACAGGAAGGCACAATCTGGCTAGACATATATTAACTGCCAATTTAACTTATTTTACAATACTGTCTGTATTTTATTACTGCATATATTTATGATTTCATTATATTTGTAAACGGTTAAAATGATATTTGCCAGGGAAGAAGTGTTAAAAAAAGATATTTACACTTGTTTGAGTACACACATGCAGAGACACAGACACACACAAACAAATAACCAGCCCAAGTTGAAAACAAAGCAGTCCATCAAAAGCCCTCTACATTATTATGGTAATAAATAGGCACTATATATTCTATTTCTGCAGTCTCTGGATTAGAAGTTGGACAATCACTTAAAAAAGGAAAAACAGAGCTCAAATGGATAATCTTGTTAGATCCATACCCACAACTTTCTTCAGTTTCCAGATGGCCTGACAAATCTCCTTGGCAGCTGCAATTTGAGCTTTTTCCCCAAGAAGGCCTCCTACTGTAGCTCGAAGGATAAATGAAACACAGCGGCGACAGCAGATAGCATCCATCTGACTGTGAATAGCCTTAGGGTGGGACTGAGACACGAGATCTAGAATATGGGAAAGGAAGGCAGAGAAGTTCCTTTCAAGCCATTGTGCTCCTAATGTAGAGACAAATACCACATATGCCTGGAAGAGATTAGAAAAAAAAAGTCATATTTTAGAGCAAAATCATCTGGAAAACCACCGCCAGCTATCCCACATACATTTTTTTTTAATCTTTGCACATTGTCACAACCAGAACACCACTAAACTCAGATTATTTATACATTTATGCATCCATAAATCGCATACATTTTCTCTTCAGGTGGCTTCAGGTTTTTCGAATCTATTTAAATAATTTAAATTACTAACTTTACAAGCAATATTGCAACCTGCTTTGACTGTAAGTTAATTCAAATTGCTTGCCCATGTTACTTCATTCCAGAGTGTGAGAAATGGCAGTTTACCCTGCATAGGCACTTGTTATGTAAAACATTGCATTTGGTCTCACTGAACAACAGCTTCCAGCTATTTAACATTCTGCACATGGAACTCAAATTTAATGTATGAATGCATTTTAAGAACTACTATGTTAAAAAACTATAACCCATAACCCCGAGAGAATTTTGTTATTTTAGGCTTTGAATTAGGGAATATTTGCAGCCTCCAAGCACTGCTCTTCATCTCAATGAATTTTAATTGTTTGCCTTGCAACAGAGGTACCATAAAAAGACTGTGTTTGTCACAACAAAGAGAAAGAATGCAGAGTCACTTTACAAATCTAATCACCACAAGACCATTTATTTTGCCACATAATACGCTCCCTTACAAATGCCTTCCATGTGCCTGTGTTAGATTCTTTTTAATGAATAAATGTGCTACCATCAAGAAAAGGGAACACAAGAAATAAGAATATGCAAATGAACACAGAAAATTCTTCGTAAGTTCACAAACACTACTCATGTCAACAAACTTAATGTTTGCCTCATACATACTTTGTCTCATCTCTAATATTAACAGCAAAATTATTCATGTAAAAGAAAGTGAAGCACTGTAGACAGAGAAACCATGCTATTAGATCTTGTCAGCATCTAGTAGCTCTTGAAAAATACTACTCAGGCTTCATAATGTCCAAGTACATTATCCCTGTTCTACAGATTTGAAAACTAAGGAATTTAACAGGATAGACTTGTGAAGAGTCATACTGCCATCTTGAACCTGGCTGTGTCTTGAACAAATCTGTCTTCTTCCATATGTAAAAAGCTATCTTCAATGTTTTTCTTATTTTTTAAATTTACAATAAGCTGCAATTCACATAATTAATACATTTTATAACTGCAAGCATTTTCTACTTACAGGCACCGATATACACATAATTTCTCAGGTTTTTCTTACAGAAATATTGCACTATTTTAACTGTTCTGGTACAGTTAGAGTGTATCATCTAGCACAGGTACTATTATGTTAACACAGAACTGCATGAAAAGGAGAAGGCCTCCAAAAATCATAGAATCATAGAATGGTTTGGGTTGGAACGGACCTTCAAAGGTCATCTAGTCCAACCCCCCTGCAAGAAGCAGGGACATCCCCAACTAGATCAGGTTGCTCAGAGCCTCATCCAACCTCGAACGTTTCCAGGGATGGGGCATCCACCACCTTTCTGGGCAACCTGTTCCACTGTTCTACAACTCACATTGTGAAAATTTTTTTCCTAATATCCAATCTAAATCTACCTCCCTCTATTTTAAAACCATTACCCCTCGTCCTATCACAACAGGCCCTACTGAACAGCCTCTTCCCATCTTTCTTGTAGGCCCCCTTGAGGTACTGGAAGACCACTATAAGGTCTCCCAGGAGCCTCCTCTTCTCCAGGCTGACCAGCCCCAACTCTCTCAGCCTGGCCTCATAGGAAAGGTGCTCCAGCCCTCTGATCATCTTCGTGGCCCTCCTCTGGACCGTCTCCAACTGGTCCGTGTCCTTCTTATGTAGGGGACTCCAGAACTGGACACAGTACTCCAGGTGGGGTCTCACCAGGGCAGAGTAGAGGGGCAGAATCACCTCCCTCAACCTGCTGGCCACGCTCCTCTTGATGCAGCCCAGGATGCGGTTGGCCTTCTGGGCCGCAAGGGCACATTGCCCACTCATGTTGAGCTTCTTGTCCACCAGCACTCCCAAGTCCTTCTCCTCAGGGCTGCTCTCAATCCATTCTCCGCCCAGTCTGTATTTGTGCCTGGGATTGCCATGACCCAGATGCAGGACCTTGCACTTGGCCTGGTTGAACTTCATGAGGTTGGCACGGGCCCACCTCTCCAGCCTGTCCAGGTCCCTCTGGACAAATAGTCAAAACACTGAACTGAAATATTTATTCCTGGAAAACTAATAAAACCACCATGTATACAGAACACCCTAGGAGTCTGGCACACATTTTCTAGGCAAATAGCTGTCAAGGTATTATTGTTCTCCAGCTTTTCTGTCTCTCTGCCACAAGTTAATGCTTCCACCCAGCATGATCTGAGCACAGAATACAATTTGTGAGCACCTTCCAGCTGTTTCAGTGTGAAGTCTGGCAACTTCTATTTGTAACTCAAGCTAATTTACACATTTTTTGCACTGCAGAAGTTGAAATGCACTGCAAAATTCCCTTACCGGCAAAGGGGATGCATAAAATAGCTGTTGAGATTGTAACATATTAAAACCATGACAGCTGTTTGATATGTTAATGTTCATCGCGGCCTTTAGTCTTGATTCACAGGTTTAACATTTGAATCCCTAGTTCTTAGCATGTAAATGCCGTTTAAGATAATATTTACAGGAAGAGGCCTATCTGGTATTATCTGCAAAATTTATACTGTTTTTACCAGCATGGACTTTATGGTCTAACTTCAGTCCTACTCAGTTAACAAGATTGTAACCTCTAAGTGAGCATCCTGGAACACAGCAAAACAGATATTTGATTTTTTTCCACTAAATCATGTTTTCTGTATTTTTCATGCACTTTCTCAAAGCAGAACCATTCTTTCAGAATGGGACTTGGAATGTCCCTATATAGAAGGAAAATATTCCAAGTTCAAAGAATTATTTTAACTTCCTCCATTCATTTTTAGACATAAGGTATTAAGTTTTAAATTAAAAATTTGAGGAAAATATTTATTTATATCACTTACACAAAATTCATATCACATGAAGCTTTCATAACTAATATATCTTTAATTTTGAAAGTTTCAAACCATCAGAATAAGCAACAAGCAACATCAGAAATCTTTTTGCTTTTCTTTCTAGCATAACTCAAGATGTAAATCCTTATTTTAAATTACATACATTTCATCACAGAGAAAAAAAAGGATGAAATAAGAGATACATGGAGAGCAAAACAGTTATTATAGCAATGTTTAACAACCTCAGAAAATTGTAAACGACATAATCCAAACCTGTGTGACTCCAACTCTAACATCTCTGCTGACTGAACTGGTCCCTTTCAACATGTCGCCACTGGCTCGTAGAAACCCACAACTTCCACGCAGAAATCCAGTTCCCAATAGCTCCATCACTTCTTCCAAAGAGATTCTGCGGAAGTTATGCCTGGTGGATGCTAAGAATAGATGTAAATCTTTAGAGGAATAGCTCCGTAAAACTTGTCACATTCTAGAAGAAAAAGTTTCAACTCTAACTGTTTTAGAAAAAAACATCTGCACAAATTCAGTAGCACAACCAAATCTAAATATTGTTTGAGCATAATTTCACAACAGAACTAAGTCATTTTAGGACTCAGTGCTCCAGTGAACCACAATATTTCTCAAGTTTTTCTGCTTCAGCTATCTTTAAATAGTTTAGGTCATCACCTAGTATGTATACCTCAGCCTTTACCTAAGTTCCTTTTGCAAAAAGGTTGGTATGGCCTAATCCTACCACCTGAAAGCCCTGATACTAACTCATTCCAGCTTGCTGCCAAAGACAACCCTCTGTTCCAAAGGACAGACAGGGTAGATTACCAATCTGCTCTGCTTAGCCAGATACAGGCACAGCAACAGGGTCTCTTAAAGCATCTCACCTTAGTATTAAATTAGCTCTCCAAAATAATGAGAATAAGAGAATATGCTTACAGTCTTCTAGGAAAACTATTTATTCCTAGTTTCTATTCTGTAGGAATACTGGGTATATTCAGTATTGTATTGGGAAAATAAGTGAGAGGATTTAAGATAATCATGTCAAAAAAAAATTAAAAAAAACATCAGCAGGTTATGAGATACAAAGCAGAAACTTCAGGACTAAGCAATTCTTCATGCATTGCTCCCTCCACTTCTCCCTGAGTCCATTCTAGCCTCCACCTAGCTTCTGTCTCACTCGGTTCCAACTTGTTTCTAACCAGTGCTTCCCTCTAAAAATAACCAACCAAACAGCTGATGAGCTTCTTGTATTTTCAAAGTGCTAACGCAAGATTATCTAACTACATTGCTTACAAAGATAAAGAAAACTACTGAGTTTATAAAGAGGTCAGAATATTATTGGTTTTTAACTTTTAATGGGAAAAGTTAAGTGCTGACTGTTTTCTGTAACACAAAAATTGTCTCCACAGAGATTCTTAGAAAATTACTTTATAAATCAAGCATTCAGAGTCTCCAATGCCAATATAAAGTCTCAAGAACTTTGAAAGGCAGTAAACTGGGCTTAAAGGTATGTCATTTTGTCATTTGCTGCTTACGGCACTGAAAGTCTTCTGTGATGCCTTAAAAGTAGAACAAAGAGTCTGAATCACACTTACTCGGCATCCTGTTGTATTTCATTTAGATTACAGTTAAATATTTAGCTTTGGACTCCTAAGACTGGAACAAAAATACTCAGCCTGAATGACACCAAAGATCTGAGATGTTAGCTTTGTGCCAGGATGCTTCAGTTGGATCCAGTACTGTCTCTCAGCAAAAACTGTCGAGTGAACAAAACTGTATGCTCATTTCTGCTTCTGATCACATTTGTACTGCTCGACAATCCAGATGTAGTATTGATGATTGTGGAAAAACAGCTTGAAAAGATATCCTTAACTCTAATTTGACAAAGAGACAGTCCTTTAAATCTTAGTGTTTTCTACACTTTTGAAATTAGTATCGCCTTTAAATTCTTGAGGCTACTTTCTCTCCATATGATAAAAAGCTTCTAACAGAGCCAACTAGTCTTATCAAATATTTTCCTTGTTTATGATTGTATAAATATAAATACAATGTCTAGGTTAACACAACAGAAAACTCAGCACTTCACAAGAGAAATGTTTCAGAAAAGACCAAACCAGAGATATGCACAGCCAGAGGCAGTTTACATTGTGATTTTACTTTGGGCTTCAACGTAATTTGAGTTTCTGATCATCTGACAGATTTTTACAGATGAAGAATCAGCAAACAAAAGTACATACTTTACCTGTTGACTGCTTAGACGTTACAGCTCTAGCCAATACTGTGCCTAAAAGTTTTGACACTGCTAATCGTACATCATAATTAGAACCTTCAAAGGATTTAAAACACAAGGTCACAACACTATCCAGGTCTGTACTCCACATAAATACTGCTTCGTTCTGAAGTTCAAGAAGACACTAGGCAAAAAAGGGAAATTAAAAAGTTTTGATATGAAAAAGCACTCCGTACAAATTTTAGCTTGCTACATAATATGCAGAGCTCTCCTTAACAAAATAAGCATGTCACTTCATACTAAAATGACTTGAATTTTTGCTGCCAAGGCAGTATCAAAGAAATAAATATAAGCAAACAACGTATTTACTGCTGTGTTCACATCCATTAAAACAGAATTTTATTTAGGGAGCTTACTTAATAAAATTTACCTTTGCAGCAGCACAGCGGACTGCCATGGATCGATCCGTCAAACACGATCGGGCAGCTTTGTAAATATCTCTATGACAGGGGATAGCAGCAGCTCCTAAACCATTTAATATATTTTGCAAACTAAGCATGATTTCATAACGACCTTGAGACTGAAAAACGAAAAAGGGAAATATCAAGGTTTTGTAACGCTAAGCTCCTTGGAAATACAAAATGCTGACTACTGAAATAGGGAAACAATGGTTTGAGTCTTTTAGACTTTTAGAATCCTTTTTATGTGGAAGTGAGTTAAGGCAGACAACTTACTCTACAACACTATAACCAAGTGGAAATAGTAATTCTGTGTTCTGCTGGCAAGTACTCGTTAGCAGTTTAAAACTCAAAACGTGAAGTACAAGCTGAAGCAAAATGTTCTCATTAATAAGGCAATTAGATTTTCCAGTTTATGAAGTTCTTTCATGAAATCAGCTTCAGAATAGCTATGATCCATCCTTTTATAGTCATAATCCATTAACTCTATAGTAAGTATTTAGAATTTAGACTTGACTTTTCACATTTTTTTTTCATATTTTGGTATCATGCACTTTCTCCTATTCACTGGTCCAGCTACCAACAGTAAACATCCTATTACTTTCCAATCATTTTTTAAACATGCTGTTCCAATACCTCTGCATTCTTCATTGCCTTAAGCACATTCCCAACGGAGTCAGTAAAACTGTTTCCCAAAATTCTTCCCAATTTTTTGTATAAATAGCCCAAGCATACCACCGCAGCACTAAAACAAAAGCAAATCCAAAGACGCGTGAAAATGGATGCAGTAATAGATGAAAGGGATTAAGACAACTAACATAATCAATGGGCAAACAACAAAATAACTAAACAGATTGTCACAAAAATGTAAGTGGATTATCAAAAGGAAAAAAAACAAGTCTGTGTAGCACATATTCATGCTCTAGGAGAAATGCGGATACAAGGGTTGGGAAAACAACTTGGATAATACAAGAATTCAGGTAGTACAATCTTCCAATAAATTTTACAACAGAAATACAATTTTCATATCCACCTTTAAATCTTAACATTAATTTTTAACTAAGAATGTCCTGCATCATGTGTTACGTAGATGCTGGTAGAAGTAACCAGGGACAAGTTTATTCACAACTTGATGTTAATAGTAGACTGCAGATGGTCTAGTAATTAAAATTCTGGCATTTATTTAAAATAATACATAATAAGGAAACACCCTGAAGGAAATAGAAGTATAAGCCCATGTCCTTTTCACAGCACACAGATTCTGAATTTAGTTTCCAAGTGAAATACCTGACAACTGGAGTCTGTGTGCCCATCAGCATTTCCTTTAGCAAAAGTACAATTGTACCATCTCACTACTAAATTGACCATCTGATGGTCACAGATACTCTCTTTAATTAGCTTCAAGACTAAGTAATATGTATTTCACACCATAATCCAAAGGAGGAATATTTACAAATATATATGGAAAAACCCTTGAGCCAGAACTACGTTACAACATGACGGTATAACCTGCAAGGACTCCTGCATGGCTGGCTGTAGTGCTATGTGCTGGTGTGGCACCAAAGAGTCAATCAGCCTTGAACAGGGGCTTCGAGCAACAAAGCAGGAATACATTTTGATGAGTAACACCTAGCCAGCTAAAGATGACAATCCAGCTGCTTCTGCACATCAATATTCAAGCTTCTACAAAAGTTCAAAGAATAGAACTTAGGCAGCTCTTCTGACTGCTTTCTAGGTTTGTATCATGACTTTAGTTGTCTACTTTTATTTCCACAAATGTTTCTTCATTAAGTCCAAACTGTATTGAGTCCCTTTATCTGTCAAATCACAAGCAATGGCCAGAAGTTTCCAAGGAAGCCTCTACATTTATACAAGTTTTGCAGGGAAAAGCTTCTCTGGCTGTATTTTTTCCTCCCTGGCAGCACACCTCCATTTTGATATATATCTCTATATAACATACATTTAAGTTGTTTTCTCCCAAATTTTGCCTTAACAGTTGTACTTGGAGAGGAACCAACAAAAATGCAGAACGAAGATATTTAAACATGTGGTAAAATAGCACTGAGACCAGCTATGAAAGTTTGCTGACCAGCCAAATGCTATCAAAATGCTTATGGTTTAAACACAGCCCTAGTGGATATTTTAAAAACGTTGTAATTTAAAGTAAAGTAACAAGATACATTCACACTGTATGACTATTTATCTGATCTGCTGTGGCATTCACACCACACTGAATTTCAGTAGGAGATGAACATCTAACAATGGTTCTTTTAAAAATGCTTGCCTAAATTATTTCCATCTTCCACATATATGAAAGAAGAAAAATTATAATTTATGAGATTAGAGAACAATTCACAGGAAACTGTATTTAACAGAGTTTCCAGGTGAATCAACATATTGTGAACAATGATGGCAAAGCGTTGCTACCAGACAACATGGATATGTATGCTAAATAAGGACAAACAGCAAACAAAGACAACACTCTAATTGAGATTTTTTTAAAAAAGAAGGAAAAAAAAGCAGTCTTTCTTCACTGAACACCAATATTCCATATACTTGCAGCCCAAGATGAAAGATTTTACTCAATAGAGCTTTGTAGTTCCAATTATTTTTATGTAGCCTGTTGTCTCAGTGTCTGTACTGTAAGAAACCCCTTTTCCAAACCTTTTTTGAAGTAAACTATATTTTACTGTTACCTTTTTTTCCACTTAATTCTCTTGTTTCCTCTCTTCACCACTCTTTTCATACCCAGAAGGATTCTGAACACTGCCCCCTCTCTCTTTCTCCCGCAGCTACTTCTCTGCCTTGAGTCTGGGTATCTGCCATTTCTGCCTGTCTTCACCAGTTCTGCCTTTCTGCCAACGGACTCCATCATCTCTCCTTGCTACGCTGACAGCATCCCACTTACACCAGTGTGGCATCTTGCAGCCAAAGCAAGGAAGACTTGTAAAGCTCTTGTAAAGCTGTACAACTCAACTATAATGTTAATGCATCTCACTGTTGAGGAGCCAGTAGTACAGCAGTAATTTATTTTGCAGGACAAAGATCCTTTATATCAAATTTATTCTTAATTCAAAAGACTGCACAAGAGGTCAACTTGAGTAAGAGGAAAACAAAAAAATATTACAGTATTGGAAAAGAAACTGACCGCTTGCAAATCTCACTTGCATTGCTGGAAACAGGATTAGCATGTGAAGCGAAGGAGGAAGATAGATTCTGCTCTGCTTTGTATACTGTACCATTAATGCACAATCATGTTTTAGTAACTCTACCTTTATCTTTAGTTTTCTTCACTATAGTGAAATATGTGCATTGTTTATTCATAATATTTCTGCACTTTAAGATTTGGTTTCACACCCTGCAATAACAGTTCATGTTTCTTTGTTCTCTTGGCTAGGCTTTAGGTGTTTAGTTAGAAACATTTCAGATGTTTCTAACTATATCTAATCTCCCAGCTGGATTAAGAAATGTAACAACTGTATTTTGTACCTGGAGTTGTATTTGTCTGTTTTACTGTTCTTCTCAGCAGTATTATTACCTTCTCCTTGTTTTTCAAACACCTGCCTCCTCAAAACTTTGTAATCCATTGCTGGTATTCTCTCTGGCCTGATTTTCAATTGTCTGGCTGGAGATCACCAACTGTCTTCTAACCTTTCGATTCCTAATGCACACATATGAGATCTACTCCTACCATATTCTTTGTTTAATTATGTATCCTGTGGTAGTGAACTCAGATGCATCACGTCAGGTAAATATTTTTTTTCTTTTACTAAACAAGTTACTTTTTAAAAGCCTTCATCTTTTTTGCAGCAAGTGGTTTCTTCAACTTGCTGTAAAGCATGGTTTATTCAATATGGCAGTATGCAATATGTACTGCAACCTGGTTTTGTCCCCTCACTGAACAAAAAACCATAAAGCATAAACCAGCTGCAGTTTGTCACCTTAAAGCATACTATGGTGATTATAGTTCTAAATGATAGTAACAAGTTTAGCATTCCTACACTTCTAAATAAATAAATTCAGCTTAGCTTTCAAATCACTCTAGGTACTTCTTTCCAGTGGATTCAGTAAGTACTAGCCAGCTGGGTAGGTCAAATTTTGTTCTACACTGGCTTCCATCGGCCACCAAATTGCCTCTTCATTAAAGGCTTCAAAAGTCATGTGATTTTAAAGCGTTTTAATGTGATTGATTTTACGTTATATTTATGTGAGTCATAACAAGAAACTTCTATATAAGGAAGAAAAATATATTTTAAGCTTATGAAGCTTTCAAGGGCAATTTATGTTGTAAAGTACTGACTTTTTTTCTCCCAACGTGCTGCTGAACTTCTTACTCAAAACTTTCCAGTAAAGACGCAGAAAGGAATATATAAATTGCTACACAGGTACTTAATCAATTCTGCCCTGAAGGCAGCATATATTAAATGATTAAAATAAAATTGTTATAATACCTAAAGGGAAGGAAGCAATTTGAATTTCCTTTCATGTTTCAGATGAATTCAGATGCTCTTTGTAATACTGAAGTCTAAAAATTTTAGAGATGTAATACCTAAAACGTTACTTTTTTCTGCTGGGTACACCCACGATAATGAAACTAATCAGAGAGGCTCACAAATTCTGTGTGTTGTATGGTAAAAAGCTTCTACTGGACAAAAGGCAGAAATGAAGAAGCATACCGCATACATTAACCTCTCACCATGTAAATCTGTCTCTCTTGTTATTACTGGATTTGAAGGCTGGGGTTAAAAAAAATACTTACAGTTTTGTAGGCAGATAACTTGGTGAATCATCTTTACTCCGAATGAGTTCATTGCATTTGTCAATTGTTTGGTAAACAGAAAAAGTGTCTCCAGTGCTATAAAGTACAGCTAAATTCTTGGCAACAAGCCGTCTGGTAGGAGGTCCTGGTGAATTGTTTAATAAAGAAGTCAATTGTTCAACCAGTTTCTTCTGCTTTTCCCTTATATCAGCCTGGAAATAAAATCAGTAACCAGTTAAATTTCATTACTTAAAGATCATTAATGCTAATTCTCTTTACTTTTCATCATTACCATTCTGATACTCTGATAATCTTAATTAAAAACGAACATTTTATTGCATCTTTCTACTTAAAGAAAAGCCATCTCAAATGTGATTGTTTTACTGCTATTAAAAAAAAACCAAACCAAAAACATTTTTCAGAGCATAATTCTTTCTAGTAGCATTTCAAAAGTATATTCCCTATGGCACTTGAATAGTTATATCTTGCTAAAAAATATTGCCATTTCTTGCTTCTTTTATGCCTGTTTTAAAATAAAATAATTCATAAAAATACAGTAATTTAAGTAGTAAAGAAAAACTTTAGAAGAGTTTCAAGAACTTGAGCATTAGAAAGGAAATAACTTCCCTTAATATAATAACCTATTTTAGTCCTATCTCAAATTTAAAAATGTATTAAAAAAAAATTAAGAGCCTGGCACCGTATTTCATTTACATATTTTAATACAAATAACAACTCTTAAATAGCATTATCAAGGTTGGTTTACTGTTAATATCCACATATGCTACTTCATATACACTAAACATAGTAAATCAAACAATTGGACTGGAAACGGTTGGAAATAGACCTTTTAGCATTTGATTAGGAAAATAATGAGAGAAAGATGTTCCATCCTTGCTTGCAAGAGAACTACCAAAAAATTGTGCCATGTTAGGTGGAAGCATGGCTGCCATTCTTCATCATAGGGTTACAAAATCTCGCAGTAATAATTTAAGTTAAAAAAAAAAATAAAAAAAAAAAAAATCACTTAATATTTATTTCTTAAATGCCTTTAATTGGCCAAGTGGCTCTGTCACCTGAAGGGCTGTGACCAAAAACTTGTAACATTTAGAAAGCTACTGCTAACAATGAAGGTACTTCCATTGCGCGTACGTAAAAGACATGAAACAAAGGAAATCGAATACTGCTCTTCGTTTTTAAAGAAAATAACAAAAAAAGAGAAATAGCTCTATAATGTGCTTTTCTTCTCATTATACTTACTCTGCTAGTCACTGGTAGAAGTTTTTCCAAAAACTGTAGCCATTCAAAAATGAACTCTGCTTTTTGAAATTCACCAAGCTGGTTATACGCTTCTTCATTAAGTAGTAAACTGTGAGCTAACTCCATTCCTTGAAATTTTCCTCAAATCTCTCCTCAAACACCACAGAATTAAAAAAACAAAACAAAACAAAACAAAAACCAAAAAACCCACCAAACAAAAAACCACAAAACACCAAACTACCAGAACTGTGTTAATCAATCAGGTTTTCTTCCCCATTAATATGAGGTGACTGAATCAGAAGTATAAGAACCTAAACAGAAAAAGAAAAAAATTACTAGAGTCAGCAATCATAGTATATTTATGCTTGGCTTATTAAAACTAAATTTTCAAAGGAAAACTTAAAATCTAAAAAAAAATAAAATAAAAATTACAGCAGTTTTATTTAGGTGGCTTCAGTAACACTTAATGGTTCTAGAAATGAGATAACGGTATTGATATAGTATATGAATTAAAGTTAAATATACTTCAGAAAAATCAGAGGGGTTCTCATTGAACTACTATTTTTTCTTAATTTTTTTTGCATGAAGTAAGGTTTACTAGTCCCTGATCACACATATACTGGAAAGTATGATCATCTGGCTCCAAACACAATGACTTTTACGATCTAGAATTAAGTGCAGCAACAGCAGTAACCTACACATAGCAAACTCAATTATATTCACAAATAGAAATGCTAGCATCTTATTCTAACACTTTATTTATTCTCGGTGCCAAGTTGGACATAAAGAAGAGACAGAACTCATTGCTGAATAACTTCTAATGCTGCCTTTTTTCAAAAAAAAACCCCACACTTTAAAAAAGGATGTTTCAAAAACTCAAAGTTCAAAAGAAGTTATATTTTGCTTAGGTCTCTCAGACTATTTTGAGAATTTCCAAACTGTCGATAGGTATAACTAGAAGCAAATAAAGATGAAAAATACCTCTAACAATAACATTTTACATTATTTAAATGCCGTGTAGCCTCAAACTACAAAATATAATATTTGCAAACAAAAATAGGCAAAGAGATTCTGGTAAAATGTCAACTGTATTTTAAACTTCCAAACAAATTATCCTTTCCAGAGGTCATTGAGACTGCTGAACACACATTTTTTCCTATGCAGCAGCAATATTACAGTGTAAAATGATCCATCAAACAGAGATGGGCAATACAAAGCAATGGTAAATAATTCAGTACTTGGGTTGTCATCAAATGCACAGCAGAAGGTTACCTTTACTACTTTCTGCACATTTTAATGTAAAATTTACTCACAAATGAAATTAATCACATCTAATTTGCTATAATGAACTGTCACTTCAAATTTTCCTGAAATACCAGGCAGCTTGAGAAAGTACCACACTATAAAATGACAATTAGAGATAAATATACATAGCTAAGTATACCTATACATATTTAATCTGCCTAGGTGCCTAGATGTTCACAACTTACCAATTATCTCACTGTTGGAACACTCACAGAACTTAACTCTTTCTTCACATTTTTTAAAATGTAAAAAAAAAAAAAAAAAAAAAAAAATAATTTATTTCAA
>WHYT01016190.1:164627-199503 GCA_009806455.1 Tetrax tetrax
CGGGCGGCGTTGCAGGCTCAGGGCTGTGCAATCGGGCCCGGAGCCATCGAGCGCCCGCGGTGGCCGGCGCGGGCTTCGGCGCCCCGGAGGGCGGGAGCGGCCCAGGGGAGCGCGGAGCCCAAAGGCGGCGGCGGGCGGGAGCCGCAACGCCGGGGCAAGGTGTCGGGGTGCCGGAGGGGACCGAGCCACCGCTCCCCGGGGTCGCTCCCAGGCTCGGCAGCCACCGGGCGCCGTGGCGGGGACCGAGCTCCGCGCTGCTCCCGCTCGTGAGAAGGGCACGGCAGGAGCTAGCGCTCTCCTACCGAAAACAACAGCGGAAGACCCCCTCTTGGTCATTTTTTCTTAAGACAGCGATTTTTTTTTAAGGTAGTTCAGGTGGTTCCGTTCAGATTTGTACCCGGCTCTGATCAGTCTGCCATGGCTTCTGATCTTCGCTGCACCCCACCTGTACTTTCCAGGGAGGGCCCGGGGGCAGCACACCCGTGCAGCGACAGAACCACCCCGCTTATGTTCTTAATGTGTCAAACCCAACATTTGTAAAAGTTCCTACACTTTGGCTTCAGCAGTTGAAAGCTTTGAACCCAAATCAAGATGAGATCCCAACTCAGGGAGTCCCTCTCTGCCTTACTGACAAGGCTGCATATGGGCTTCTCCAGGATTTTCACAATTTTTTTCCTACTGCATAAGTGCTCCAACTGAAAGAGGTTGCTATGTTGCTGGGAATGACTTCCACACTTCGCAATTTTCCTAAGCAAATTCACTGGTCACAAGAAAATTTCTGTTGGGGGGATTTTCTTTACCGAATTCTGCCTTGAGAATTGAAGTTCTGCCTTTAACAAAGGGAAAATAGATATTACACAACCATTGTTTAGTTTAAAAATAAACAAACAATAATCTTACTGTAGTTTTGTAGCTGATGCCCAGCCATGTCTGGACTGTTTTTGCATCCTACCAACAACCCACCAGGACAAACTGGAAGACAGAAGTCAGGTCAGGTTTCTGCTGGCAACAAGTTAGTTTGGTGAGCTTGAGATGTTCTATTTTATTTCTGCTACCTTAGCTGCTGCTGCTACAAAGTTGAAGAAACAGCGCCTTCTGGAATTAAAGACTGGTTTTGACTGGACAACAAATCTTAAAGATGATCTTTTGTTGTCTTATTCCCACAGTATGACAGTGGTTAAGCCTCAGAGTGGGAAACTACGATTCCTCTCCACAAACTGGGCCATCTTTGAAGTGGTGCAAACCGTCACGAGGAGGGAATAATGCCCGGGATGCATAAGTATAGGAACCGAAATAATGTCTAGCCCTTACATAAGGTTGTAGATTCATCTTCAAATAGGCTCAACATGTGAAGTTTACATACAGTGTGATCCTCTGTGCACATCTGTATTCAGTCATGGAGATGACACCACTGAGGAATACTTCAAAGAGCGCACACAGAACTGCCTGATTACATTTCGCTATAGATGCCAAGAGCACCAGGCTGCATTACCGTATATGGACACTGGTTTCATTTTTATTAAATTGCCTGTGATAAAGAAACACGAGCATTGACGCAATGACCTTTTACAAAAAAATTCTGCCAATGGATGTGGTAATGAAGTGCCTCATACCTGAAGCAGGAAACTATTTCCATTGTACCTCTCACAGAAATTGACTCTACAAACTCCTACTAGTGTGAAGGTGTTAACCCCTTGGTCTCAAATATAACCTACACCCCCAGAAAAGAGCTATTTCCACAGTTAACCTCATTTTGATCAGAAGATGAGTCGCTGCTGCTCAACATAAAGCAATCTGCCATTCGACTCGTAAGAAAGGTCAACTGAACAATTTATATTCAAAGAGTGTTGGTGCTACAATGTTTTCCATAATGAACTCCAGAAAAACAAAGGCTGCTCTATCTGATAGTCCCGAGGTAACAGAAAGACCTGGTAATATTTGTGAAGGATTGATCATGTTTAGCCCAGAAACAAATAAACAAAACCAAATCTAGAAAAATTTTTAGAAGATTATTGCTGCTGTTACTGTTATTATGATGATCATGGTAATAGGCAGAGATCCACTCAAGATTAGTATCTCATAATGTTGAATGTTATTAGAGCACAGGGCAAGACAAAACATTATCAGTAAGAAATACAGCCTTGCTCAGTTCTTCCCAAGAATGATCTCTCACAGCCCCCAGTATACGTGATATCAGCTCTAAGTAACGCTGCGTTAATGCTCAACTCATACGAATCAGTTGGAATAACAAGGGATACTGATGCAGCATGCTCCTTCCATCTCCAGGTACATCAGCTTTAGGGTTGCTCTGTGCCAGCAGTGCTTTCATGAGGGTAAGAATCTGTATTTATTTATAGCTAACCTTGATTCTTCAATATGATTTCTTCCCTAAATTGGTCAACAGCAGGTTAACCATGCACTGATTCAAACTAGCATCTACTTTAGCAGTAATCTTTCCCCTTCTCAATCTGAAATAAAAAATATTGTCATGCAAGTTTACAGTATTCTGTTCAAAACCAGACAAAAATAGGACAATTGAATGTATTCACCATGTATTAATTCAATTTCCCCTTTCCCCATTAGTCCTGACTGAACTTCAATAGCAAATAACTTCATAAAATAAGCAACTGGCAAATAATTGCGATGCACAAATCTACTGATTAGTCTTCTCATTAGTCAGTCTATTTTGGTAAAGTGGGTTGACTGATTTAGAGCATGAATCAGTTCTGCCATACAAATTCCAGTCATAGTAGAATATCTTCACAGTCACACATGCCTCTGAGCTAAATATTTTCTTCCTTACAGCTTTATAATCCTCAGTGACTCTAGAGGAAGAGAAAAGAATGTATTCCTTTGAATTCAGCGAGACTGTCTACGCATGAGTAAGAATTGCAAGACTAGGGGCCTGATTTAAAGGAGATGAAACATCACCAAATAATTACATAGCAAACAAAACCAAATTGCATTATATTTTCAAATCAGTAAGAAGGAATGTCTTTAGATTAATTACAAGACTAAACATTTATTTTTACTTTATTTTTGCAGTTATATTATACAGTCATATATATTACACCCATTTAAGTACAGAGTCAGACCATTATGGTCTGATTCTGCAAACTGCTACACTAACAGCAACAGGCAACTTACATTTGGCTTTCATCTGAATAAGGTTATTAATCTGCCTGTAAACATTATAACATGTTCATTTCTAGAACTGCTGCAGCCCTTAGCATCCCTGGCTGTCCATCAGTGCTCCCTCAGTCGAGACAGCAATTATGTGTGTGTTTCTAACCCCAGAAGTGAAGCATTCAGGTCTCTGGAGTAGCTGCCTTCAGGAGGTATGTAGAGTCCAATACAGTGTGATCTGTCCTAGCTTTTCCAAAGCCTTAGTTACAAATCTTTATTTTTTTACTCTTTGAAAATAAAAAAGAATATATGGTTTTATTTCATGCTTAAATATTGCTAGACTTCTCTTTATTCCCAACACAGTTGTTTTTTGTACTATCACAAAATACAAGGCCTGAATTCCTGCCAAGCAATTAGACAGTCCTGCTGTTATTTTTAATCCTAAAATATAACTAAAAGTATTATGCAGGCCTAGATCATGGTAGATACAGCTACCAAAATGGAAGTGGGAAATAAGAAAGGGAAACGAGTCCTACCAAAACCAGGACATATACATCTCAAACAGTTCAACATGTGAATAGATGATCAATCTTCATTGGTAACAATGAATAATATATTTTGCCAATTTTAAAATTAAATACCTGAAGAATCCTGGATAAAATAGTCTATCGAGAATTAGCTGCACATTAATGAGATCCAGATATGGATTGCCAACTGAATACTAAGGCCTCCCAAGAACCTTTTGCTTTCACTGTTAATCCAAAATCTACGTTGCAATCTCTTTTCTAATGGAGCACATCTAAATGGCCTTAAGCTCCTTACTTGTGCATTTTTAATACATACTAACGTAACAGGGCATATATTGTGGTGCTTACACGGGCAAATACAATTAAAGTAAATAGAAAGCAATCTTAAATTCACAGTAACAAGATACATAAATATATATGGCAGTGCGATAGGAATACCATTTATTTGCTTTTCCATGCTGTCTGGGTCATTCTTACTTTAAAAATAGTATGTGGTCTTATCTGTAGTGATGCCATGCCGTTCATTGAGCTACTCAAAGTGCTCTGTGTACCTTAGCTCAAGTCACATTAGTGAGGCAGAAGCTGAGGTAGGTGGTAGAGAAAGGCAAACTCCTGTAGCTCCAAAGGTGAAGAGATGCAAAAGCGTACGGCCTTCCAATGCACAAAGAGGAGCAGAGGTGATTTTTTTGCCTTTAGTAAAAGGAAAAAAAGCAATGGTTTAAAATCTCTTTCCCCCTCCATTTTCACTCTTGCTTTGTCTGACAGATGGAAAAAGTGGAGCAGAAAATTACTTTGCCCAAAGCCACACAGTGGCAGTAATTGAACTAGCGGACAGCGTTGGTTTAAATAGAAAGTGTGCAATACATTCATATTATTCAGGCTATTCTAATTGCTGTTTTCTTTCTTTTGTACACATATGCCATTTACTTTTCAACTGGAGTTGTGCAGGACTTCTGGTAGCAGAATCTTGTAGGGATTCCCAAATTTTGAGTTGCTTTCAAGGAACTTCAAGAAAATAAGAAGAAATAGGAGATACCAAATTCACTAAATTCTTAAGACAGAGTCTCAAATTTTGGATGTCGTTTTCCCAAGAAAGAGATTAAGAAGGCAGCTCCGATTTCTGTTCTTGTCCAGCAATTGTGACCTTGATTTCTAATATAAAGCAGCTGGTGGATTTCAGAGAGCCTAGCCTCACTGTGCTGTGCAATGCACCAAACATAGTGACAGTCATTGTTTTGCTCAATCTACAGTCATAAGTGGTGAAACACTGAAAAAAAAAAACCTCAATACCCATTTATTCAATGAGAATTGAGATGCAAAGAAGTTAACATTAAGCCAGTTGCATAGGAGTTTGGTGGCAGACCTCAGGTAATGCCTGTGGATTTCTGGAGACCACTTTAGCCCTCTGCGGCGTACTGCCTCTCTGGCTTCAGAAGAGAAACGCAAAGTGTTTGGAGGAGACCATAGAGCAAAGTAGAGACTGTTAGAGACTAAAAGCAGAAAACAGTGGGAACTTAAAAGATTCATACCTCCTTGTCTAAAGAAGCCAGTTTTATACCAGAGGTGAGATTGAGGTTCACCAGATCATACTTTTAAATCCAAGTAGATGCCTCACATTGATGGAACAGACTTTGTTCTCAAGGAGGGGCTAAAGAGCAGTTGTTGCATTGAGTCACAATGAAGAAAGAAACTTTCGTGCAGCTTTTGTGGTAAATGAGATCAGACATGACAGCTGCACTAAAGGACCTGGTGAAAAACACCACAAAGGCTGGCTAATATCCAGCAACCCATCAAGTGGGTGCCATTTTAACATGGGGAAGCAATAATCTGCAGGAGCTGTTACATGCAACATCTTGTTATGGGCAAAAAGAAACTCACCCTATGTGAAAAGTCACACAAAATATATTATTAGTATAATAATATACTTTAGCATTCTAATCAAATAATTATTATTAGTCCAGATGTAATTACTGGAAAAAAAAAAAAGGAAAGAAAAATAAGTAAATTGTATAGAAAGAATCAATAATAATACTACAGTTAAAATCGTTAAGCATATGCACTATCTAGTACCTACCCCTTCACCTCCCCATGGCTTCCATCTGGTGGAGGGAGCACAGTGGGTCATCAGCATCCAGAGTCCTGTACCTGAAGGAGCATGATGTTGGCGTTTCTCTTTCTCTCCTTTTTCCTCTTTCAGAAAAGCTCTCACCTGAGCCTATTTTTACATGTTTTCTAATAAAGTTTTACACCTTGCTTTTTCTTCACTGGTCTGCAACTATGTATTTTGTATTTTATTTACCCTAGATACTTGTTCTGTCTTCTCTTTTTCACTCATAAGCCTGTTTTTGTCCAGCTCCAGGTCTGCATTTCTTTAACTGACCGCTGGCAAGTTGTTTGTAGGGGCCTCCAGGGCCAGCCTGTGCCCCATCTCTTATCGTCCCATGCTTCTACTCTACGCTGCAGCTGCGGTCTTCACTTCTCAAGGCTGCTGCTGTTCTATCCAGCTTTTATTTCCGTATGCTGTAATATCATGTTAGAGTCATTAATGCATCATTCTACACAGAATAACTACTCGTTATTAATATCTATATAAAAATTGTGGTTACACCATACAAGGCCAAAGTAAAACAAATTAGGCATAGTCTCCTGTCATTAGAAAAGTTTTGTTACAGCTAAATCAAGTAAAACCAAAGCTCCAAGAAGATCAGGGGAAGTTCAGACAGAGCACATGTGATAAGCCTCCTTCCTGAGGTCTTGTAAACTCAGGGCAAAGCCTGTGGACTGTTACTAGCGATAGCAATACAGTTGCAGCATTGTTACTGGTATTACTGGGCTACATGCTGTTTATTACCTCCCAGTTCTGGATTAGTATTTGTACGTTGCATACGGTACATAGCAGCAGAGGTAAACGCTTCCATAAAGGGCGTGGGGAAGAAGCAGGAATACTGCTGACTGGAAAACACGCTATTGCACCTGACCTCACTGGTTTTATGAGCACCTGGTCAAGGTCCACACACGTTCAGCTTAGACACACTGGGTGGGTACGCTGCAAACAAGGTCGCAAAACTCCAACGTAACAATTACTCTGACAGTTGAATTGGAGGCCACACTAGAATAGCATAACGATGACTCCTGATTTTATAGTTTATTTCAAGGAAGTGGGGAATATTAAGCATCTTCCAATAGATATTCTCTAAGTATAGAGCAGGATAATTATTTGAGCTTTTGTCTAGTCATAGAACAGAAACTATTTAAAGCTGTGTCAGGTCATCTGTTTAAAGCGTATATTCATAGCAGAAAGGAATAAGCACTTGGCTTTGAAAAAATAATTTTAATCAATTTTTTTAATTGGTGTGGTCCATCATGTTATTCAGAAATGGTCTCTTTCAGTAAATGGATTGTGAATCAATAGTAGATATAAATAAAGCAGTACAAAGGGCACAGCAAGAGGCTGCCAATCGTTGGAGCAGAAGACGGCAGAAATTGGTATTGCAAGATATAAGTAAAATACACAAATAAATCAGAAATGGGCAGATAATACACAAAGATGACACCTTTTTACAGCAACTCCAGAGTTCTGTCTTGTCCCAAGAACCACTGAAATAAACACATCTGCATGTGTTTTATATGAGAGGTGAGTATGAGATGGAGTTTGGTCCAAAGTCTTTTTCACTACATGTTTTCAAGCTCATCCCTCTTAGAACTTGCAGAGTTCTTGAAATATACAGAATTAATTTCCAGGCTGCTAAAGATCTTTCTGGAGCCAGGAAAAAAAAATTAAAATTAAAACCTGCTGACTTTGTATTACACCTCAAAGGATCACTTCTTGAGATATACTGAATACCTACAACTCCTGTAAGGTCAGTGAAAAGTGGTATTACTCAGCACTTTTTAGGATTTGGCCTCCAACAAAAAGAGGAATAAAAATGTTTTTTCAAGCACACAGATCATAATGAATTTGTATCCGTTATTCACATCAGGACAATCTTATTTAAATGTCACTAGTAAGAACTTAGAACACGATAGACATATTGTGTCTATCATAACTGTTAATTATTAATGAATAAATATGTCATTTGGGACCTAGCTAATATTTCCAGGCCATTTGTGTGAATAGTTGTTTTCAACTGTGAGAGTGCCAGCTGCCAGGAATTCAACATCCTTAGGTATTTCGTAATTATTAACCATACATGATGTTAACCTGAAAAATCTCATTACTCTCTTATCAAAACTATGAGGTTTGTGTCCCTTTAAAAAATATACTCATGGAATAGTCTGAGCCTGCAAGATTACACATTCAGTTTATTAAAAAAAAAAAAAAGATAAGGACAGAATATTTGTAACTACTGACCTACAATTTAAGATTACACAAGCTGGCATGCTTGCTAACCATGAGGCTTTACATGTTTTCCAGAATAATTTATTATTTAAATGAGAATTATGGATAATTACTGCAAACCATATAACTGTCTAATTCTACTTTGAACCCTTCTAAATTACTGACTTCAAAACCCACGATGCTGCAAGTAAAGAGAAACTTGACTGACAGGATACATGCACTTGAATCAGTTTTGAATTTGCCACATTTCAACGTAGCTGTTCTGTTCTTACTGCCTTACAAGACAGAATTTGCCATTCTATCTTCTTAACACCATCTGTTAATAATGTTTATGACAGTATTGCATAGGGAATCAGCTGGGAATGGGACCCCAAATATGCCAACACTGCATATAAAAGAAATATAAGCTGGTCTCCGCCTTGCCAATTCCGCAGACAAAAGGCTGCTGGAAGGAAGCAGTAAGGGCAGAGAGAACAATGAGATGGCAGCATACATCCTACCATTTTTACTTTTGCTTTAATTTGGATATTTCAGTCCATTTCCTGAGGCTCTGTTATGAAAGAATTGAGTAGACAACAAGACCAAGGTAACAAGGACACAGAACAAGCTATAGGAAGCAGCCTATCAAAACACATTAGAGGAGATTTTGGAGTGCAAACTTCAAGAAAGCAATTCAGTAGCATAGCCTTGATTTCAGTTTCTAGATGCGCCTCGCTATTTCTCCCCTGTATAGCCCATGTTCAGTCCTAGTACTACCTTAAGTGTCCCACCCCTACACACTCTGGATGCGGGGGATGGACTTTCTTATTTAGTACCTACCCTTTAAGAGGCTAAAAATTCAGCGAATTTGTGCTTTCAATCTATTTGTTAGTTAGAAAGCATTGCTATTCTATAGATAGAAAACAGAAAGACAAAAATTGTCTGACTCAGGGAACAAATAAGTACATCTACAGCATTTTTTTTTAATCTCTAAACTTTGCTTCCTCAGGCATACTTTACAATAGCTAATAGGTGTAATACTTTTGTCATTATTTTGTAGTAAGAAATGCATGCATTACCCTATTTTGGTTAATGAAGCCTTCCAAATGATACATCTTCATTGGATCAATAGTAACAATTATGCTGAGCACACTTCATATGAATATGGACATAAAACAGACACTCATTATCGCAAAGCAGTCTCAGGCATCCTTCTGGGATTGGCAACACCAGTACAGATGAGTGAAAGTCTTTCTTACGCTTACCTACCAGACCATTTAAGTACATTAATGCTTAGAAATTAAACAAACAAACAAACAAAACTGACAACAGTTGCAAGCGAGTACTGTATCCAGGATATAATTTATTTTTTCAAAATTCCATCAAATGAGTGTAAGGTCCGTTTGTATCCAGTTTTAACACCTGCCTGTTTCCATATGTGCCGTGCTTGACGAGAACACCTGCTTCCACACATTTGGCGTTGGCAGCTAGTTCTTTTTCACACAAAGTCACAAACTGAGAATAAAGTTCCAGCCCTTTTTCTTTTTCAATGTTTGCATGGTACTGCATCTTTCTTCCCTTCGGTTTACCACCTAGGGTAGCTTGTGGTATGATTAATACATCGCCTGGTAAATCAAGAACAGAAACGTACTCGCCGCTTTCATTTTCACTTAATTTAACGTTCAGCAGCGTGTTGACTGCAAATAAAAATAAAATAAGAGTTAGTGTAACTAAAGTAAATTAAACATCATAAACAAGATTCAACAAATATTACAATGCAAGACAAACTATTCAAGTAAAAGAAACTGCTTATTAATGAAATGAAACATGGACAGTCAATAAATACTATTAACCAACTAAGACGTCTGAGTATTGTGATGAATGTGAGGGCTATTTATGTTCATATATGTCTAAAGAGTTATTTTTGGGGGGGGGAAGTGGTTGGCTGTCTGGAACCCTAAAGTTGATTCTAGCTGGACATCCCTAAAGGAAGCCAGGATCCAATTACTGACCCTAACTTAATTGCCTGATACTCAGATAGGCCACAACTGCACAACACTACACATTGTAGGAGATAACACCACCTTCAGTGCACTTTGGAAAAGTTTCTGCCCTGATTGTCTTTTCAGTCTGGTTGCAGTAGTTTGCAGCAGGACCCAGCACTGATGGGGGCTGAAGCCACAGGCTCAGCAGTTTGGTCTCAAGCAGAGTGAGTGCCCTTCAGCACTCCACTTTGAGACACGCAGGTGCCAGCTTGTCTTTTGAGAGAGGAAATGGGCAGGAAGGTTAGAGATGTAATTTGGCCCATAAGCCAGAATACATAAACTTGCAAATAAAATTGATGCATTTACTAACATTATATTTTCCAGTGTTTCTATAACAAATCAAATCATTCCCCCAATTCTGTAAAAGCAGCGAGGATACTAGTCACGCCTCCAAACTCATAAAAGTTTCATGTTGTTCAAAGCAAAAAGAGCTGAGTTGTGATTCAGGAACCAAACCCACTAATTTAAACAGTTTCAAAATTTATTTAGGAAAACGTATTATGTAAGACAGACACTTAAGGAGGACAGTCATAGATGAATCTCCTAACAGGAAATAGATCTTTCTTTTTCTGGCCTGTTTCAGCTGCCACACAGCTGAAAAGGTTGTTATTCTCAAGTAACACTCTCATGAAACTCTCACAAGAACAAAATCAATTTTCCTATCATAGCTTTAAATACACCCAAAGATTTCAATTTAGTTTAGCATCACAAAAAGACTGTGCCCTCCAAGACAAGAGAGAACCCCCTCAGGAGCTGCTCTCAGCATCTTCAATAGCACCTGTGCTTGCACACTGCCAGGTCTTTCTGCTGGTCACAGCAAGTAGCCTGAAATAAACTATTGTCACACGACCTTTTGTGAAACCACTAAAAGAAAAGGGGCACAGCCACAGAAAAGGGGCACTTTTATCTGGAGTATGTAGCATCATGGAATTTCCCAGGTGATTCGGTGCTACTGATGGAGGAAAGGAGGAGAGGAAATGAAATAAAAGTAATAAAGAAAACAAAACCAAACCAAAAAACCTCAAGCCAAAACTACAGTGGGTGAGGACAGAAATCAATACCATTTGACCTTATCCACAGCATCTTCTCTGCTTTAATGTAAATGTTAAAGTGCATGTGGAGAAGAGGGAAAGAACTGCTGATACTGCTGTCATCGCTTCTGAACCAGGAAACTGCACTTGAAATCCTAGCAGTGTATAGAGTAAGTCTGAAATGAGACGGGAAGGACACTGTTTAGTTATCCACCCAACTCCCTCTACTGGCTATAATCTTAAATATCCTGCACAGACAGTGAGATCAGTGTTAAAATACTTCTCAAATCAAGCCATGGATTATTTGAAAATAGTTTTCTCTAAATTAAATTCTGTCCTGGACTAAACCTGTTGCCAGACACATGTAATATGTCAAGCAGCAGGTGCAGCACTTGTTCTGCTAGAATGTTACTGAATCATAGGATCACAGAATAGTTTGGGTTGGAAGGGACCTTTAAAGGTCATCTAGTCCAACCCCCCTGCGAGGACCAGGGACATCTCCAACCAGATCCAGTTGCTCAGAGCCCGGTCCAACTTGGCCTTGAACATTTCCAGGGATGGGGCATCCACCACCTCTCTGGGCAACCTGTGCCAGTGTTTCACCATCCACATTGTAAAACATTTTTTCTCATATCCAGTCTGAATCTACCTCCCTCTATTTTAAAACCACTACCCCTCGTCCTATCACAACAGGCTCTGCTAAAGAGTTTCTCCCCGTCTTTCCTATAAGCCCCCTTTAGGGAAGACCACTATAAGGTCTTCCTGGAGCCTCCTCTTCTGCAGGCTGAACAGTCCCACCTCTCTCAGCCTGTCCTCATAGGAGAGGTGCTCCAGCCCTCTGGTCATCTTCATGGCCCTCCTCTGAACTCTCCCCAACAGGTCCACATCCTTCTTGTGTTGGAGGCTGCAGAGCTGGATGCAGTACTTCAGGTGTGGTCTCATGAGAGCGGAGAGATGGGAAATCATGGGAACTGATTTTCTATCAGGTTGATCATGAGCAGATGGACAGAGTAAGAGGTATGGACAACTGTCAAGAGAAACAAGACTTGCCAAGCTGTTCTTTCAGCCAGGTGATTGATTTGGAATGATGCTACCTGATGGCTTTTTTACTTCTTCTTGTCCAAATGGTTACCCCTTCTCTGTGTCTAATGCTTTTCTTCTTTTTCAAAGAATATAAGAATTTATAAGGATTATATCATACCAATTTTTGGAACAAGATCCTCATCAGCACCCTTGAAGAAGCATATGTAGATAACAAGCCCTCTCTGGATCTATGAAAGATTACAGAAAACTATGTCAATGTTTCTCATTGTCCACCATGCACATTTATCATTAAAACTGGCATAAAAATGATAAAACTACACAACAAAAAAGCTTCCTAGAGTAGTTTTAGTTATTTAGTATAGCTTCAAACATTAAGTTTACACATCACACTGTGGAAGCTTATGAAATACATACTGATTATCTGCACAATGCTTCACATATAACTAAGCCAATTTATTAGCTCCATGTGAAACCAAATTTAGTTGGAATGTACAATGTACAGTATACACACAGACAAGGCGAGAAGATGAATTAGTGTATTTAAATCTAGCATAGAAAATAATTTAAGCTTTTATTCCTATCAAACATACAGATAAAATAATTTTCAGCGTGAATTATGAGTTTATTTCCAATTATGAAACATGACAAGCATCACAAGACTTGTCAGTGAACTGAATTACATGTTGATGTTAAAAGTAATCTAGTACAGGATAATTCTGAAAAAAACCCAGAGTCTTAATTAAAAATTTAAGTGTGATGACCAATTTAAGTATGATGGCCAACAACTATGACGTTGTTCAGAATATTATAAAGTTGTTCAAAATATTATTCATCAGTTTTGGTGAAATCTTTTTGGTGAAATGAGACCTTTCCCCCGATTTGTGTAAAGGATATGACACTTCTTTAGCATTCAGAGAGATTTCTTATTAGAACTACCTATTTGAGGGAAGTGTTAGGTCTGTACTGAGGAAAAAGCACAAGGAAATTCTTGGGTAGCTTTTCTACTCTCTTGGTTAGTTCATAAGGAATGCATGTGCAACAACCCGTGCTTTATTGAGACAAACTGACAGGCTCTGCAGCCAACAGCACTTATGTCTCACGCACAAGTATACCTGAACGGTTTAACTTCTTCAGGAAAAAAAAAAAAAAAAAGGCATACAATATCCACAGGCATAAAGTATCTAAAAAAACCTCACCACTTCTTTGTTAAGAATAAGTATCTTTATACTTTTGTTAGAAGAAAAATAAACGTCAGCGTATGAAATACCACCTACGAGTTGCTAACTAGAGTGGGGCAGGAAGGAGTCATTAATACCAACATTATCAAAGCAAAAGCATAGCAAATGTGAATAGGTTCTTAAAAATACTCTTTTAAAATTTTTTTTCCTCTCTCTTCTTTATTTTTTCCTTTCCCTTTTCCTTTAAAAGATACAGGTTTTTGGTGAAGAAAACCTAGCTATACACATGAGATTTTATCCCTTTGTTATTGCAGAGATTAAACAAAATGCTCAAGGCAATGACTGAGAAGAGCTATGCCTTCTAAACTATTTTTCTAGTGACTAACTTCTGGAAAAAGAGAATCCTCTTTGTAGCCAAAATGTCACATGCTGAGGACTTTCAAAAGCTTTAAATGGCTCCTTTCAAAACTCATTTTGACCACTGCAGAATATTATACAAGTTCCCAAATGACTGCCATATTTCATAAACACTGTAAAAAAATTCGATGGCCTGAGCCTCAAACGACATTTCAACCTATCTGTTCAAATAAGGGAGAGAAATGCAGGCTGCTAAAAGTCAGATATCCTTACATATTTAGCCAAATCTTCATTTCAGAAACAGATCAGCATCAGGATATTAACAGAGAATAACAATGCACACATACTTACTAATATGAATGTTTGTGATAAAATAGGCCAAACACATTTACATTTAATGTATCTGATCACTGCATTAGAAATAAATGACTACGATAAAGCACAAATCACAGAAAATCATTCTAACTCCGAGACTTCTGACAGTGTTTTCGGCATAGTCTCACATACAGAGTAACAATGTTCTGGAAGCAGCTCATTTTTAAAGATAGAGAGGTAAATAAAGTGACATCTGCAAGTCCTAAGGCCAGGCAGCTAAAGATTAAGTAAAAACATTCATTATTTTTCTAGCCTCTCCCATGATTTGATGCCTATTTTTAAACACACTTAATCACAAGGTAAGACATACATATTGAGGGAAATCAGAGGGACAGGCGGTTAAATGAAAAAAAAAAAAAATATCAATTCAGAGACAAGTTAAAGCTGCTGGAAGATGCTTCTACTTATATTGCATGTTTATGATCTTCTCTAACACTTTTCAACCATGTTACAATTTAAAACTAGTCAACTGTGTGTAAGTTGAAACTTATGGTTTCTACTATGACTGAAAATTGGAGTTACTGAATGCAATTTCAAGAGCTAACCTAATAATAATAGGTTAATAATAATCCCAGCCCTCTGATCTTATAGTCATGGTTCAGATGTCCTAGGACTCATCTTGTTGCCAGTGTAAGGAACAGGAACATGTAAACCTTTGAACCAAAGCAAAACATTGCCAGTGCTGAAGGTCCTCTGTCACCTATGAAAGCCTAGTTGACTGCTCTTCAGAGCTATATTTAACGCAGGAAAAGTCAAGCAAAATAACACAAATAAGGTGGTTACAAATTCAACATGCTGACACGTGAACAGCCACTGCAAGGAACTCACGTAGTGACAGGCAGGCGGTTGGGCTGCGAAACCGTGCTGTCTGTGGATTTGCGGTTATCGATAAAATGCCTACATAAATAAACCAGCAAAGCAAGTTACTTTGCAACACTGACATTTATTATACAACTGTCCTAAGTCGTGATCGGAGCAGGCAACCTGCATCATGAAGGGCTGAAGTACTCAGCCCCTAAGGCCACACAGCCAGCCTCAGCAGTGCTGCCTCCAAACACTGCATTTTAGCTCTTTTGCAGGAAAAGCAAATAACTAACCTCTCCCTCACCCTCCTGATTAAATTAATCTGAATTTTGCAGGATTTAATTAGCAAAGTCCAAATATATTCTGCAAAATGTTATCTCAACTCTACCTTTTTTTTTTTCCTTCTTTTTTTCCAGGAAAACGTAATGCAACTGTTGTTAGTGAAAACTGAAACACTTTAACCCTTAGGAAGCCAGTTTATGAAACTAACTTCTCTAAATTATTCTTTGACATTTCCATTTCAAGTTCAGATTTGCTACCCCATGAGAAGATTTCTTCATATTTCATACATTCAGCTGCAGCAAACAGAGATTACATTATCTACCACAGGTCACAGAACAAGTCTGTGCCTGGTACTTTGCACCTCTTTTTGCTATCGTAACCAGAAGACAAACCAACGGAAATAAGATAAGAGAGAAACAGTTTTCATTGCATAAAGTGTAGGCACTTGTACTTTTTAGATGAATATCCATTTTACATTTCTTTTCTCCCACAGTTGTGAAATACAGCAAAGCTCACCTTATTTCTCCCCTGCATTTACAAGGAGGATTCCTTTGCTGTATACATGTATCTTTTTTGGATGCTATCTATCCAACATTTCTCCATAAACAAGACATCCCATCCCCAGTAATCCTCAACAGGCCTGAAAAACTCAATCATGAAAACACAACAAAGAGCAGTGATTAATGTATCGATATAAAGTACACTCCTAACCTTTTTCCAAACAAAGAACATCCTCTCTAAAGTTCCTAAAGTACCTACAGGGGTCTCTTAAAGCTCAAAAGCTATTCAAAGCCACCTACATAATGTGCTATTTATAGTACACTAGAAATTTCTCAAGGTGAAAGACCTACTTTTAAGTTGTTCTACATCATCAGGAACACACTGGTTATGTAAATAACAACTTATGAGGTCTATATTTTTTACTTTTGTGTTGACAAGCAGATACAGGGAGTAACATTACCCTACCAGAAAACATCAGCAGAAAATATTCTAATGTCCTCTAAAGTACTCACACTAAAGAAACTATAAACTTCCCATGGTTTTTTTTGCTGCACGGTGACTAGTTCTTGTTACAATATATTTCTCCTAAAAACACCCAAGTATCCAGGAAAGATTCCTGGATACCCATGACAAATATTAGGAAGGTTCCTGTCTGAAAAAGATCTGCTGCTGAGACTGCCCAAATCTCTTGCAGATGCCTTTAGTACAATCTATTACTTTCCCAGTGATTTTGGCTAAGCCATTTAAAACTTAAAAGAGCTATAAGCAGCATAACCTCCTTGCAATAGTGTTAGGCATGACATATGCCTCTTTCTGAGGAGTTTAAAAGACAGTCCATAAAATGACATTTCTGCTTTTATTTACTAGATCGATAATTAGTTCTGAGATTAGCAAGCTAGAAATAAGGTGTTTCTCCTAAAGTTCATTTATGCTGTGCTGAGCAACTTTCACTTTAATTAAGCTCATACTGAGAGGCTAATAATGCAATACACAGACAGATGCACTTCAGTCAAACAGAGTATCTGTGAGAGGACACATAGTTCCTTTCAGTAAAATGTTCTGGTTTCCCAGATCGCACTGCAGAAACTAGGTCTTATGGATCCATCCGCATCTTCCAAACAAGGAGAGAAATGTTTTAAGAACAATGTGAAAGTCAAACAGTGGAAAGACCTAGGAACAGCTTCAGATTTGTTGATTGAACTCATAAGCCCTTTAAACACAGTAGAATTTTTACTTTTAAAGGTTACAGGAGTGACTGTATTTAGTCCCTTCGGTTGTAGTAGTCTTTAAGAAGGAAAAAAGACAAAAAATCCAAGGTCTAAATAGTTGATACCTGGAGAGATGAGTTATTCTAGTGTAGGTAAGCCATTAACAGTGACATCTACAGCCAGAGAGCAGGTCCCAAAGGGCGGCCTTCCTGCTCTGGTGAGTAGCCCTGGGCGGCATGCGCAGTGCATGTCCCAAAGAGTCTGCAGACCCACCTACCTCTCCTGACCGAAGACTATGGGTGGAAAAACGGGAAATAGCAATGCTCCCCTCAAACTGTGTGACAGTCTACACCTTAAAGTTAATTTTTTGTTAGTGTTCTGGAAAAAAAAAAAAATCAGAATTACTGCTGCCCTAGCCCCATTGCTCTAGCTGGCCTTTCTCTGCCAAGTGTACGCTATCACAAAAAGCACACAGCTGAGCCCCCCGGCCAAGCCTGCAGTGCCTCTGTGCAAGCGCATTTAGGAAAGGGTAGAGAATACTGAACAGGGAACAGCACAGTCGGAGGAGGAGGGGCTCGGTGGTGGAGCACTGGAAGCGTGAGAGGCAGCAGCAGAGAGAAACCGCTGGGCGCTGTCCCCGGCCCGCCGCGCTGCTCCTTGCCCCGCCGGAGGGACCGGGTGCAACCCGCGGGGGTGACGAGGGGGGGGAGAAGGCTTTGGAGCGGAAACCTGGGACAGGACGGGTGCCTGAAGTGAAGCCTAGCCTGGGAAAAGAGGAGGGGGCCCCTAATTCCCGCCCCGTGCGCTCAGCGGCTTGCCGGGGGCAGCCCACCCCCCCACTCCCGCGGCGGTCGTGTCCCGCTCCGGGAGCTCTCGGGCGGGCGCACCCCGGCAGGCGCAGGCCGCGGGCCTGGAGGGCGCGTACGGACAGCGGCCCAAGGGCTGCTCTGCAAGGGCGGCCGGAGCCCTGGCGAACCCCACGGCGAGCGCGCCCCTCCCTCTGCCCCCGCCGGGGCTCGGTGACTGGAGGCAGAAGGGTTCTCCGGCCGCCCGCCCCGCCGAGGGGAGAGGGGGAGGCGGCCCGCGGCAGACGTTACCTCCACCCACTCGGCCTCCGAGCCGCGCTCGGGCGGCTTCACCTGCAGCCGGGCGGCCGCGCATTGCTGCAGCAGGGCCCGGGCCAGCGCCGGCCGCCCCGCCGCCATGGCGGGCCCCGCACGGCCTGAGGGCGGGGCCGGGCCGCTGGCTGCCGCCGGGTAACGCCTTTCCGGCACCGCCGGCTGCTCGCACCGGTGCCCGCTGGGGCTGGGTACCGCGTCCCCGGGAGCCCGCCGTTGTCCGGCTGCGGTGGGGGGCAGGGGTAGGAGGCGGGACGCTGGCGCCGCCATCCCGCGGGGCAGTAACGGGGGCGGCGGGCCGGGGCAGGCCTGCCACCGGCGCCAAGGGCGGGGCTACCGGTGGGGCTGCGGGGCGGCAGCCAGTTTGCTCCCCAGATATTTTGAAGCGGCTCAGTTGGCATGCAAGCGATAAAGAAAATCTTTGCTAAAAATGCAAGATAAAATCGGCACATACTATATATCGGTAGCAGAAGGTAAAACGGGGCTTGCGAAACAGTAGTGTCGCATGGAAATGTAAGACAATTATTAATCTGAATATTGTTTGTCGCTTCTGTAAAAACAAGTAATGTTTGTGTTTCAGGTGACTGAGGTGAACCTATCCAGTTGGAGCGTTTCTCTTCAACGGTACTGCTTTGGAGCAGAGGAAGCAGGGAAGAATGCAGTTAAAAGGGATCTGGATAGCTAGGGATCAAAATTAGGATTGGAGAAAAAAAAGTGCATCGTTCTGAAATGAGCTTCCATGCCTCACGGGAAAAGTTAAAGTATTGTGACTGCTTATGATCTTTCAGAGTTTTGGCTACATACCCTAATATTCATCAAACAGCTACACTGGAAGAGTTGTGCCTTCCTCCCATCCGTGAATCCTGATAGATTCAAGTTTTGAATAACATTGGCAGCAAGGCCAGGATAGAGTGATGCAGAATTCAGTCTCTCTCAGAATTAATTTTATTTTATTATTAATTTTATTTTTACAAACATAATAATACATAGCAGGGTGGGTAAGAAGCCAAATTTTACTACCTGGCCTCAATCATAGAGTAAGATTATTGAGGTTATCTGTGGCACAGCAAGGGGCAATATCCACTCATGAATAGTCAGTGTTACACACAGGGAGACATTCAGCTTCTGTCTGTATTTTAAATAATGCTCTCTTGCATGAATGAGGTTGCTCTTTCCAAAGCAAACCTTTGTAAAAGAAGAGGAAATTGTGCTAGGTGGTCAGTGCATAAACTAGCTCATTTTTGCTAGCTGTAGGGTATTGTTAAGCATGAGCTGTTTTTATTTAAACTCAGCTAATTTTATTTAAAATACCTTCTGTTCATTTACTCTAAAGCTGTATCCCCAGACTTGTTAAGAAGAGTTTAATGAAGTAGAAATCCATTTAAAGTGAGAGTGTTTCCTTATATATGGTTGTGATATAAATTGATTGTTAAGGAAAATGGATTATACTACACTCTGAGCAAACTGTAAAGAGATTATAAAGGGATATTAACATACAAGGATATTGATTGTTCTTTGTTGCACTATTGTTGCATTATTTATGCCAGGATTTGATGGAGAACATTTACTTGTGCAAGTTTAAACACAAATGCCTGTGAAGGAGTGTTTAGAAAAATTAGTATGGCATCATTATTTATGGATTCTTGGTGTAATTACATCATCTTTTCCTTGGGAAGCCAAATTAATTTTGTTGTAATGCATCTTGCATTTCTTGAATCTTACTGGGCCATGGTTAGGCTAAGGGCCTCTTTTTGCATGCCAAAGAATGAGAGTAAATTTGTTGGTTAAATTCTAGATGAGACTTTGTATTTGATTGTGGGTTGTGGATAAAAAAGAACCTCCTCACATCTGAAGAATACATCCATGTATAAAATATTGATATTTTTATCAGTTATTATATAAAGACATTTTGCTGCATGTTTTGGATTTCACAGCTGTCCCATAATGTATTTTGTATCCTCTCTGCTTGTCCCTGGAGCAGAGAGTATGTATTTTGAGACTGGTATCCATAAGACATTTCAGGTTATTTTCACACCAGTTCTCTCTCAGAGGTGCAGGTGGCAGTATGAACCATTTCTCACAAATTTCAGTGGCCATGTGTTTTTCCTTAGCCTTTGTGAGAATGGTCATGCATATTTCATGTATGTTTAATGGAATGGATCCTTTTGTGACGAGAGAGGTGGGTGCTGGGAGCTCCGCCTCTGCGGGTGCTTGGCTTTCCCCTGTTTATCAGAGGATGAAATGCTAGGGATCTTTCATTACCAAAATAATCTCAGGTGGTCTTGAAGTCTTCCCTAGGGATGATTTTTTGTTAGTAGTAAGTTTGGTGTTGCATACCATTCGGCAGAGGCAGTAGTTAGCTGGAACTTTGAAGGGAGAAGACGCATCTTAGATGTTATTCCTCTGTCTGCGGTGTCTGAAACCATGATCAAAGATCTTTCACGCTGCTATCACATCAACAGAGTGCCCCTAGGTAGTGTCATCTTTTTGAAGAGAAACTATACAAAGCTGAAGTGGCACTTAAATAATAAAGATACAAATAGGTTGCTGGTAAGGGTTATATCTTGGTAGAACTACCTCTTGTGGGATAGACATAGCTGAAAGGCTGCAGAGTGTCAAAGGAAGAATTAGATTTAAACACTTTATTTTCTCCATTGTCCAGTGTGGAACTCTCTCTTCCCACACACAGAGAGATTAAAAAAAAAGAAAAGAGGACAAGTAGCAGGGCATATATAAGGAAAGAAGGAGTATTTAGTTAAATCACTTAAAACATTTCATAAAGAATCATAGGTAGATGCCACTACTGCTGTGAAGGGTGAGACAGAACTGATGGACTCTGCTGTGCTAGCTAGTAGAGGTTGCTGTTAGAAGACTCTTTTCATCATTGGAGATGGCCTGGAAAGTGGAATTTGCAGCAATGAATTGCAAATTTCCATCACAAGATAAAGACAATTCTGCAAAATACTTTGTAAACTGGGATTAATGTTTAAAGGTTTTTAATTTGGCCGTGCTGAAACAACACATCAGTCCCACAGAGAAAGAAAAAAAAGATTGCATATCTTTAGTCTAAGATGTTAAAACTGCCACAAGATAGCTCAGAATGGTAGTGTGTTTTGGTTTTGAAGTGTTTACATTCTAACGTCCTGAACTGAGTCAAGTCCTTTGCTTTCTGTTGGATGATGATTCCTTTTTCTTCTCTTTTGCTCCCAGTTTACTTATTTTGCTTCTGGTTTTGAACTAGACTCCTCATGCTATCTGTGATGAGCTATCTGGCTCTTTGCATTTGGCGATTTTTTTTTTTGTAGCCTGTTTCTCAGTCTAGTTCAAGACCCAATTAAGCATTTTTCTTTCTACAGCCTCAGAATTACTAGCTGCAATACTGATTAGCTGGAAGAGAGAAGATACTGCTGAACAGCGATGTGGGTGTAGAGAGGATTAGGTGGTGGTGTTAGAATCATTTTATTGTTAAAGTAGCAGACACGTTATGATGACTGTACTTAGTACTGACATCTCCTTTATTAAAAGCGCTGTCCAGACATTAAGGTCAGGAGTATGTCTGCCTCCCAACCATCCTCCTCCTTTCTCCAGAGGTATTTAAATAAGGAAAGTGGAGAGAGAGCATAAAGAATTTCCCTAGTACAAGTCAAGCAGCAGAAATGACAAGGAATAGCAGTCCTGTCACTCAGAGACCTCAAGTACTGCACAATGCCTGGGTAAAGCTACCAGAACTAGCTCTTCTAGAGAACACGTGGGGTGAAGACTATCATCAACTTTGCCTTCCAAAGAGACCCCAGATCTGCTTTGCCTTCAAAAGAAGCATTGTAGACTCCTGGAGGAAGATGACAGAGGAAGAGATGGCACTGGGATTTTTGTCTTTCTGGTTTGCACCACAGGTCTGAGGAAGGTTGTGACTTCTTCAGCCCCAGTTTTGTAGCTTCAGAGTTGGTACACCTCTTTAGCTCTTCCAGCAGAGCCAATTTACTATCCTCATGAAAGTCAGAATTGTTGCCAGTGAAGGCTGGTATTTCTGTTGTAGGGAGAGCAATCCTGTGATTTGAGCAGTTAATTTTATGCATGTTTAAAGCACACAGCAAAAATTAAATACAGTATTGAAAATAGATTAGTGATTTGTTTAGTCCTTCATACAATTACAAAACAGATACTGAAATGTGTTAAATTAGAGTAATCAAAAGTTAATTAAATTTCTGAACAAAATAACAGATTCAGTGTGAAGGCTGTGTCAGGTACAATTACGGCTTTTCTAAGCGAGAAGTGGAAATTTAGGTCTATTGGAAAAAAAGGTAGCCAGATACAGACACACAATTCGCTTGCTTACCATGATTGCCTAAAGGAAACAGGAACACTATTAATCACAGTTTCTTTCTCTACAGGTGTCAGACATGTTCATTTGCCTGTGACATTTAACTACTGTATTTTTTCCCTGCTTGGGTGTCTCCAGCACCAAACCTTTGTCTGCATGATTGACGGATGTTAATGTTAAAAGGACTTCTGTGTCCTGCTCCAATTAAATCCACAGAGCAGTGGGCGTAGCCTACCTATGGTAGGTACCATAGGGTCTCATCGTAACACCTCATCCTGGTTTTTTTTTTCCCACAAAACCGAGCTAATCTAATAAGCTACAGTCCTGAACCTTTCTTGTGTAGGGCCAACCCTGAGTTTCAACACAACATTCTCAGTTCTGGAATTCAGAGGCAGGTTGTACAGAGCCACCAGCCTGACTCTGGGAGTCCCCCAAAGGTCATTAGTTTTCTGCTCTGGTTTAGGAATGGTACTGCCAGATGCAGGCTGATCCCTCCAGGCATATTAAAATGTCTTTGTACTTGCTTCCTCAGTCTCCTGAGTTTGGGATCTGCGCTCTACACAGCAGAGGAGCATGGAGGCAACTTGAGTGTAGGACAGTAACTGAAGCAGCGGTGAGGGAAAAAGCACCCACCTAGCTATAAAAGCCTCACTTGATGGGCACAGGGCCTGGAGCAAACAGGGAGGAGTAATAGTGCTGCATGAGAGTCTGCAGCCGTACAGGCCGTTTGCTGTCCCTGAGCAAGTTCAGTATACTTGCTCAGGCCAGCTTTGATCTGTGAACCTCAGCTTCAGCTTCTTGTGCCCCATAAGGAGCTGCTGACCACTCGTGTGCAGAGCCTGGCATTGGTCTGATGGCGTGGTAGGTGGCAGTTCTCCTTTGCTTCAAGCCACTGAGCTAATCCCTGCCTCACTGATCTAAACTGGTGTTGCAAACTGGGTTCCTCCTAATGGGGAAATACTTAGACTGGGCCCTGTTGCAGGAACTGTGTAGCACAGGTCCTACATTCTTCATGTCCTACATTCAGGGTTGGTTTGGTGCAGACCCAAGGAGCTCCACCAAGTGTTTGTGCTGTGCTCCACAGCCCCTGTATTTTGGTCTCTATTATGCTGGGTACTGTCCTCTACCCTTTCATATAAAGGAACTAAAATCTGTTCTCTTCCCCAGGTATTGTTGCATCACCGCTCGCTTCACCTCATAAACACTTTCGCAATAGCAATTAGTACTACCAAAGTGTTTTTGTAGTTAATGCCATTTTTTTTATTTTCAGAGAATTTTGATGGTAATCTGAGGACATTGTATAGACAAAAATGCACCAATATCTTCTAGGAGCTGGAACTTGAGTTCTCCATGTTTTTCTATGTTTTCAATAGATGCCATGTGTAAAATTATCAGAGTATTGGCATAAAGCCTCATGTTATTATTAAAAATATTCATGGATTGAGATGTGGCTCTTCCTGCTCCTTTCACAAACAGTATGAAAGATCATTTATTCTTCCCTATTTACCTGGCGGACTCCTTGCCTCCAGTTACTGTTGAGTGTGCAAGCATAATCAGGCTGCATGTAATTTTTTTTTGCATTTATATGGATGACTTTCAAAATAAAACTCTTACCACAGCTTCAGACCAAAAGCTTTCTCCTTGAGCCATAGCTCCTGTAATGTTTTTTTTCCCCTCAGGCATACTGATCCTTAGCTAGCCAGGAAAGCATGCACAAGAATGATAGATCATTAGGAAATTCTCTGAATAGCAAACCTCTGAAGTCATCCCAAGTGCTATGTGCCATACATCACGATAAAATTGGGTAAGTTTGAGGAAGCACTAATTATATGCTTGGTCTGTCATTTATCAGTTGCTGGAGCTGTTGTTCCCGGAATGCAGCAACCTCTTTTGCAGCATAATTCAACAAGACTGCCAGAGCTCAATGAGCCAGCAGGGTTGACAGATTTTGGCATTTTATTCCCTTTGACGTAAGGTCATTGCATTACAACACGAATGGGTATCTCGCTTTGCCATAACACAGCATCATGTACAGATACAGTAATGCTGGTCTATGGGCTTCTTAAATTTATATTTTGGGAACTCATCCCCTTAGAACAAATAGCAACTGTAGGACTTTCATTTACCATCAGCCTTTAGTTTTTGATGGTTTGTTTCAGTTAATACAATAGTGTCTATATATATAACCCTTTCATGATTTTAACCAACTTAAAGAGAAGGTGATCTTGTTTCCCCTCAGGTCTTGTGGGGAAAAAAGCAGATGTTTAATGCAGTGAGCTAAATAATAAATTATTGTAAATTCTAATGAATATTCATGCAGTCAAATAAGATAATGGACCACGTGTCAAGAAATAATGTGGCTTCCTGCTGTGACTTCCAGTATGGCTTAACATGTTTCAGAGAGCTTCCACTGTCAAGAATTGTTCTTTAATATTTAATTTTCACACTTAAAGTACAGATCTTTTTTTTTAATGCATGTTTCTGAACTCATGTGATATTATTTCTTTATTATTTGATACGTCAGAATCATTGCAATGATGAAAAGGAGATTTTTCACATAATCTTTGGGGTTTTTTTAAGCTCACAAAGGGTCACAATTTCTTTTACAATAGATGCTAAATAGCTGCTACAGTGTGGAAGTAAAACACTTCATCTTCAATATTGATGTTCTAACAGAATAGAAAAATGGTATTTGGGATAACTTTTTCTAAAAGACCTTTTTATTTAACAGATAATTATTGGTACTGCTAGAGGCTCACATTTTTATGAATAATTGGGTAAAACAATTACTCTGTAACTTGGGATATGTTAATATCAAGTACAGATATTTAATCTTTCCCTGCATACTGTGTTGCCCATAGGACAAAAAATAATTGTGTCTTCATAGTGACACTCTCAGTGAGGACCATGTCCAGATTAAAAAAAAAAAATTCATGTTAGTACCCAGAAATAAATTCCAGCATAAGTATGAGGAGGTTTATCTACTGATACAGAAAACACAGATCTAACTAGTGCACTCTGGAGCTTAGAGAATGACTCAGCTCCCCTTCAGGTGAACCTCTAGGCTATGTCTGTACTAGGAAGTTGATCAATTGCAGGAAATGTTCTTGGACACTGCATGTCATCTTTACTTTTAACAGTTCCTGACGCACTTTTGGCCAGGACTAACTCACTAACAAAAAAATTCTGGTCCTGGTTCCGCAGTTAAGATGGACCAGAGCCCGTTCTCAAAAGGCAACTTGCATGACACCACCCTGCTTTGCAAATCTCCTTTCTCTAATGACTTTCATAAGTCCTAAGTGTGAGCTAATAAACCAAGTGCTGAATTCAACAATTGCTTATTATAAAACAAAGGTATTTTCTATCAATAGTCCCTCTTATTTCCTGTAATACCATTACATTTCCTCATGTCAAAGTTTGATTAAATTGGTAGTTTAAAAGGTACAATGCAGTCTTTTAGTGGAAGTAATTAGAAAAATTTAAATTACATTTATCTCTGTGATAAAGTTGGTTTTTAGACTTTAGTTTCAAGATTCATAGGCCAAGAGCTTTAATGAAGAATTCACTAGAAAACTACCTTCCTCTGAACTGATTACAATGAAAAATCTAGTTACTTTGTTATAGGGAGCCACAAACCCAGTCCCTCTTGTGTTCCTGCCCAGGGAGCTGGGATTCTCTCTGAATCGAGAGAAACTTACTGAGCTTCTTGCAAAAGTTAAACTTCAAAGGTGCTCTGCTTTAGGCTGTTCTTTCCTTGGTCTAAGCTTCCTACAAAGGAGAAAAGAGGCAAGTTACAAACATGTCTATCTTCGCTCTCTGTGCTGGGAACATCAGTTGGCTCTATTCTGCCTGCTGTTTGACATTAGATGACATTAGCATAATTAAAAATGTAAGGCACTGTGGCTCTTTTTTGAGGGGGTGAATCAGTAATAGTAACACTTCAGCCCAGGAGATTACAAATCAGGAACTCTAGATTATATTACTAGATCTGCTTCTGGCTCACTGTAAGAATCTGAAGAAGAGTTACTTTTCTTCACAGTTGAGGATTAACCAAAGGATTGCATTCCAATAGTGAGCTGCTCCGGCCCCACGGTGGTGGGGCGCCTCACAGTGTTACACGACAGTGCTTCAAACAGGGTGCACAGACACCAGAAGTGTTCTCAGATCACGTTTATTTTCAGCTTGCACACTGAAACACTCTGGAGCAGGTTGCTGCCGGCATAACTGTGTAAGCGGTCTATACACACCCAAAGTGCATCAGTGCCCTTCTGAAATGTCTTGCACTGCTAGTGTACTGCAAATTATAAGTATTGAATGGCCATGGAGCAAAACTGAACTGGTTTGGAACATGAACCACTAAACACCAAAACCACTAAAAGTTCATGTAATGTCTCAATCAGCCTCATTGGTCAAATAAGGTTAATCTGCTATACAGAAATCATTTAGGCTCAAGGTTCTGATGTTAACAAAAATGCTTCCTGAATGAAGAGCAGAATTAAAATTATTTCAGAAACTAAAACTGTGACTGAATGCCATTATGACTCAGACTAGTGGTGTGATATGATTTACTGAAGCTTTTAGGACAGTGACCATCTTTTTTATTCTGGATTTGTACAATGTTTAATACAATAGGGCTCCTTATGCCTCTGGGACTCTTACCATTACAATTTATCTCCATTACTGAAGGAAAAAAAAAAAAAAAGAAGAAAGGAAAAAAGAAAGAAAGAAAGAAAACACCAGTCTTCCTTCAATGCTCGTAAAATATATAGCAAAGATTAGGAATACTTTTTTAAAAAAATCAAAACCTTTATTTTTCTCTGTTCTTCAAGTATGGAAATACCATTAATTGGAGGTAATTCCATTCATGCAAGGAATATCTCTATATCAGGTACCTAAGAAAAAATATGTGGCTTTGTTACTGAAGGGCATACTCAACAAAATAAATCTCTTAATTTTCTGCACCACTTGTTTAAAGGCTGGAAAAATTGCTGTAATATCAGCTGCATCTTTTCTGTGATATGACTGTTACTACAGTAAGCAATATTAACCTGAAGAACTTGATGACTGACTTCTGAAGAATCTAGCAATAATTTAAATATAGTTTTCATCTCTTCGACTGTGAAAGACTGCACTGATTAAAATGTCCACATGAAAGCAATATACAAACTTAATTTGGTTCAGTTTTGCCAGACTTTCTTCCTTATTTCGCAAAACAGAACTAAAGGAGACAATTTCTTTTTCAGTTTAAGGTTTGGCAAAGCACTCACATAGGATGAAGCTACTTTTGTGGCCCTATATTTATTGAAAATATTAATAGACATGAAAAAGAAAAATCAATACATTATTACTGTTTATTATGTGTTTTCATTGTGCTTGTTAAGATGTTGCAGTTTCAAGTATTGCCATATATAACGAACAAGGTTTGCTTCTTAAGCAAGGTAATATTCCATATGAAAATCCAGGTAAACCTCACTGGCTTTGTATGGGTATTTGAAATCAGAATCTGTTAAAATCCCTTGGGCCAAATTTACATTGCAACGAGCGGGCATAACTGCCTTGATGTCAATGACATCAGCCTTGGTATCTATGCTAGCAGGAAAAATTCCCGAGAGAAATTCTAGTGAATGACAAAAAGGCAACACTGTGACACACAAGTCTGCAGTCATTTTCTCCTCTCATGCCTCAAATTCCCTACTCATATGTTTCTGAGGTGTGCCTTACTGATACAGCTGGAGCCTGTTACCCCAGGTACAACACCGAGCCCACATGCACGAGCTCTGCCAAGCTGACGCTGGTCTGTGCAGGATCGGATCACGTGTCTCAGCATTAAATAAAGCAACCTGGAAGTTGCTTTAACTTACATGAGGAGCATAGCAAAGATAAAGCAAAGAACTCACATGGGTAGGCATTTTGGCTTGGCTTATTTTTCAGCCTGATCTAGTTTGTCAGCCCCACAGCAGAATGATAGTACGGCAGGAGCCATAAGAGCAGCTCCAGCTTGGTCTCAGAGCTGCAAAAGGAAGGAGGTGGCAGCCATCCTGAGACACAGCGTAGGGGCTGAGCCAAGGGATAACACTGAGGAGCCCGAGGCTCAGAAACGAGGGCAGAGCAGCAAGGCTCTCTGCACCAGAAGTTCTTGGGCAACAGCACAAGAAGTCACAGAGGATTACAATTTTTTTTTCAAACTAGACTTAGCTTTAAAAAACCTTGGGAACAACTGCTCCAGTTCAAGAGCCTTTATGTCCTCCTCACTCTCCAGCAGCCTGAGGCTCAAATAGAAGCAGAGTCTCTTAACTTTTAAAAGGCAATCATAATGAAAGTTTTCCTGGCTTCTCCAGAAGTGCCACAACTTCCATAACTCTTTTTTAGAGCATTGTATCTCATTTTACTATATAACGATGTATGGCAGATTATCTCATAATTTAATGTATTCATCTACATTTCTTAATCATACATCAGCCTCATTGTCCCTCACATAAGCTTTGATAACTGGCCTAAAATTTAGCTATCTTAGACTTGCTTTCTTCATGAACGATGGGAACAAAAAAGATAAAAAGCAACATCTTAACCTTCTTTATCTTAAATGTGCCAGGGCTGGCTGACCAGCCAGGGAAAGAAACAGAACCAGTGATGCCCATGCCACACGCACTCGCCCTTGGTACGCTACCGGTATACCTCTGCAGCCACGGATTACAGGCCCAGTGACGAAGCTAGAAGGACTGCTTAGTTTTGAAGGACATTTCTTTAGCCTTTCTTTAATATAATTTCTAGTTTAAATTGTGACCAAAGTCGATGGCTCATATGAGTAAGAGTTTGCAGTGTGTCCTTAACTTACTGTGTTACTGATGTGGTACTATGCAGACACCCAGAAATTAGAATGGAAATACAGGGCTCCATCAGCCTTGAAAGGTTACAGTCTTGATAATACTCTTTTGTTTTAGCTGCTTACTTCCTGTTGCACACAAGTGAACCCAATTATCTACCAAGTAATTTTTCAAATGTTAATTCATTTTAAAAATTTGGAGTCATTTGGCAACAAATCTCTCCTAGCTATACCTGGATACCCTTAATTGATTTTGGGTGGAGAAAGAATACATTTGAACACAAACCAATCTAATTTCAGACAAAAATCAATTTATTTTTATCATGTCAGCGTTCAAGCTGAATAGCAATTTAAAGTCTTTGAAACATTTTCTTACAGTTACTTAAAGAAAACGTTATCAATTTGCATTAAAATTAAATATTGTGGTTTTCATTTTGTGGAACTATTGAAAAGTCCAGAATTGAATTTTTTGAAAGATACAGAGATTGCCCATAGTTTCCATAAAGACTCATCTGGCAGTAAAATCTTTGTCAACTTTTGGTTGCATTTTCCTAGACTGATATTTTAGCACTATACGTGGACTGCAACGACATGTTGACTTTCAAATACTAAAATTTAAATGGGAGGCCAAAAGCAATTATGAGAAGTGTATAATCCATAAAACTTTATTTACAATTAGTAGAGATGGTAGAATACTACTCAATCAAACTGTAATCAATGTATTTCACTATTAACAATCAAGGTATTTGAAAATGTCAGCTTTATTGCTGAGCAAATTTAATCCCTAATGGCCAAATTCTACTTTTCATATTCACATTCAATACAACCAACTGCCATATTAGCTCCTCTACTATGACCAAACCAGTGCTAAAATAAATTATTTCAACTAAAAATATTGAGAATTCTTCTTTTTTAGGTGACAGTTTGGAAAATTTCTTCAGCTTAGTTTTCTAAAAATCTATTTTATTTTGTGCTAGATCAGCTTTACAAAAAAAACCAAACCCACAAAAATGTTTATGAAGGTTGTTCCAGGTGGTGTTAAAGCTATTCCCAGAACCAAAGAGCATACGATGGAACTTTTTTGCCTTTTTTCCTTTCTCTGTTCAGACTGTGAAGTGATGGGTATCTAAACTGTATGCCTAGCAGTAATCTTGCAGTACTAATTTAATTTCTGTGAGATGCCTAGTATTTTGCACTTTAACACTGCCTCCAACTGCTCAAGATAGGAAAACCAATTGTGCAAATTTCTTGCAAGGCACAAGGTAATCTGGTTTCCTGAAGCAGTGAAAAAAAGGCCATTGAGACAGATCTACATTATATTTTCAAAAAGAAGTGCTCATTGGTTTTCAGTATTATTTTGCATTCTGGGTTGGCAGTAGGATAAGTTATTGGAAAACTATTCAACCTCTTCAAGTGTCTGTGCTAACTATGCAAAGCATGTTCATGTGAGTACAACAAAAATGAGAGGTTGAATAAGAATCACTTAAAGGACAGCAAAAAGTTTTATGTTCATCACTGTCATTTTTGTGTGGTAGCAGAGCACTGAAAATGGTGTTTTTGAAAATGGTGTTTTTTAGCAAAATGCTTGATTAGCATTTTTAATAATACAAGTCAAACAAACCCATTTAAAATAGTGGTGAAAATTCTGCTCACTGTGAAAGAGAAGGTTATGATGATAATGCTTTAAATGATGTAAAATCCTCTGATCCATTACGTATTACAAGAGATACCAACAAAGGACACTACCTAAACTGTATTTTATCTTTGGAAACTAATGGCCTGAAACTGCCAAGATCTGAATTACTTCTACGATACTGCTTAGATGAATAGAACTATTCATGGAATTGTCAGGAGCAAATGTCAAACTGATCTAATTTCCTTCCACAACGTGGTTACAAGCCTTGTAGGTGGGAGAGAAGTAGACAACGTGTATCTTAAAGCTTTAAAAAAATCTCACACAATGTAAGGAACAGAAACGTGGCTGTGATGAAACTTCCACGGAGTGAGTGTAAACTGGCTGGAAACCCAAAAGTATAATCAGAACAATTATCAGTGCTTCAGTATTACTAAAAAAAACCACAACCAAGTGGCACCTGTCTTGGCTACAGGTCTCTCTGTTCTTTTAACTAACGACCCAAACAATGAAATGGAGTACATTTATTACATTTGCAGAGGACACAAACCAAGGAGAGACCAAGCTCTTGGCCAACCGTTTTGCAGGCCAAGAGAATTCAAAAGGCACCGATGAGCTGAAGGAGATTCAGCAGGGAGAAGGACAACGCTATGAGGAATAACCCCCAACCAACGTGTAACGCGTATGGCCACCCGGTATTTTACCCTTGGGTCCAGTTTGCTTACAGACAGCGGCAAGGAGCTGCTTTTTTGTGCTGCCGCTTCACAGTACCCCCGCTCGGCACTTTATCCGGGAAGGCCTCGGTCCGTTCCACCAAGGTCGGGAGCGGCGGCATTTCTCTCAGCGCAAATCCTCCATTTCCACCAAGCTCTCCGCTCTTTCCGGGGCCTGCTGAGTCCGGCCCCAACCCCGCCGGCGGCGGTCCTGCCCTCCCGGGCTTTGCAGGCGCTGAGGCACCGGCCCAGCGGGGAGAGGAGCGGCCCGGCGCGGCGGAGGGGGCGGGCCCAGCCACGGCGCGGCGAGACGGCGCCATCTCAGCGCGCCCGGGGCGGGGGAGGCGGCGGGCATGGGGGCTCCTGCCTGGCGCTGGGTGCTGCGAGCTGCCCGCCTCCCCCTGAGCGGCGGGAGGGCTCCAACGGCGCCGCGCCGCCATCCGGGCTGCGGGTCCGCCGCTCCGTTTGCCGACTCGGCGGTGAGTGAAGCGTGAGCGCTCCGCCGTGCGCCGGGTCCGCCCCGGGACGGGAGGCGAGCGGGACGGCCGTGCCCGCCGGCTGTGGAGGGTGGGGCTGGGGCTGTGTGCTCGGCCGGGAGCTGCCGGGGGGTGGGAGGCAGGAGGGCCGCCGTGCCGTGGGGCGGCTCGAGTGCCGTGGGGCGGCTCGAGTGCCGTGGCGGGCCGTGCCCTGGCGCAGCCGGTTCAGCTCTGCCCTGAGGCCGCCGCAAGGTGTTAGCGGCGCGGTCTGGGGGAGCGGCCGGACCGGGCAGAGGAGAGTGAATCTTTGCCGAGTTTTTTTTTTGCCTGGGCCTTTGGTCGGTTGTTTGGAAGTAGCCAGCGGTCGCTCACCGCCCGTGGCGGTGAAATCGGGCCACCGGGGGGTGGGTGGGACGCTGCCTGTCGAGACGCAGGGTCCTGTCTGGCAGTCCGTCCGTCCGTCCGTCCGTGCTGCTGCGGAGGGCTCACGGGGCGCCGAAAAGCCGCCGTGTGCCGCATTTTCTGGCCGTGCTGCAGCGGGCCGTGCTCCAGCGAGCCGGCACTCGGGCCGCTGCCCCTGACGGGGGGGGTCGGGCGGGCACGGCCCCTCCGGGAAGCGGGCTCTGCTCCGCCGGCGCCTCGGCAGCGCGGGTTTCCCGTCCCTTGCTGCTGCCTCTGTTTGTTTGGCCTGAAGCAACTGTAACGTGAAACACCGCTAGGCCTCGCCTGTGGTTTAGAGCTTCCAACCTTTTAAGTGGTGTTTTGGTTTATTTTAACACAGGCCTTCATTCTTTTTTTTTTTTTCCTTTTAAGATCGATCATATTTAACTGTTTCTCTAAGCAAAATGCCCACTGGGGTTATTTTTAAGTAGGCTCCATTCCTGCCTGCCTGTGAAGCAGGCTCCCTTTGGGAGAGCCTAGGTGCAAAACGGTTTTTTGGACCAGTAGCAAAAATTTCTCAGCGTGCAGGTGGGTTCTTCCCTGTCGGCTTTCTCTGCAAAAAACTCCAGGTTGGTGCATACACGTTTACTTGCTTTCTGTTTTTGATAGTCCCCAGGCTCCAGGGATGAGGCTGTAAGGGACAAACGCGCCCGGCTCCTGTCACGCGGGCTGCCGAAACAGAAGCCCATAGAAGGAGTTAAGCAGGTGGTGGTCTTGGCTTCTGGAAAAGGGGGAGTTGGAAAATCAACAACAGCGGGTAAGTGGTGGGGTTTGGGTTTTTTTTTTTTTATTGCTCACTTTGCACATTCTGTAATACTTTCTAAGTCCTAACACAGCCCTTCATCTCTGTCAAGTCTCATTACAGCCATTGAGAATCTAGGTGAGTGCAGAGATCTTGGCTTTAAATAAGGTGCAAATTGAGCAGACAGCTATGAAATAGTGTCTTCATAATAGTGCAGTGCTGTCCTGGCACAGTCTGCTATGTTAAGAGGAGGTGTAAGCTGAGGTGGAGGGGATCATATGCTGGTGCAGTGGTCCTGTTCCTCCTTCCCTAGCAGCATGGGCGTGCCTGCACAGTGCTCTTGTATGTGATGTTGGCATAGTCATGTGCTCTGTAGAGGATACTAATATTGAGAAGGTTTCAAAATCAGATCTCTGTCCAATTTTCTCAACTACTTGTATAGAAAAGATAACATACTAGTTATATACCACAAAAATTGGTCAGAGCCTTGTGAATCACCTTGAACTCTTCTTCAGCTCCACCATTAGGTTTTGAATTATTTTTTTTCTAACAGTGCAGTTCCTAGGTAGTAGAACAAGATAGTACATAGGTTACCAGTACTGCAGAAATTTACTTGATCTTAAACAAAGATGATTCTGAAGATAAACCTCTTCACAAAGATCTCTGTAAAGTGTTAGAAATTTGTTTAAGTCTCTTCCTTCAGCTAGATGTACCTTTTCATTGATGGCTATAGTTCATAGACTGGTTGTGTCAGGTTACTGAAAATACCAAATATCTGTTTGTAAATCAACAGATTTACAAACTGAACATAATTTGAACAGTAAATTCAGATAATCCTCCTCGTGTCTGCAAACAAATGTGCTGATATAAGTTCCACTAACTGGCATCTGTATGTAATTTGTACATAAATTATGACACATGTATAAATAACACTTAAAGAGCTGGGAGTTCATACCCATGCATTTAAAAATAAAAAATCAGGGTTCAACAAACATTAAATAGAGAGTTGAAATGTAAACGAACCATTCAGATGTCACTGTATTGGACAGCCTTTTGTTAATGAATGAATTAATTTATAATATTGAGAAGAAAAGGGAATCTAGATTTTTATTAAAACGAGAATATATTTCATCGTTCAGATGAGCAATTGAAGATCAGATAACTCATATGAGCAAAAGTATAGCATGGCATAATTGCTGGATTATGTATGTAAAATTATGTGCTTTGCAGTGGGGGTTTATGTGGAACATATTCGGTGGCAACTCCACTGACTCATTTTAAGAGCAGGAGTTGAAAAGGAAGGAGGGTGGTATGCACCTAAAGCACCACAACAAATATAATTGGTCTTATTGTCTGCATCTCTCTGAAGGACTGTCAAGGCTCTTTGTATTCTTTTCCCTGGTGTGTTTATATTTCAGTTGCTTCAGATCTCCATTTCAGGCCAAGTGGATACGCATTCTGGTCAAGTTTGTCAGGGCTATTCCTTAACCTGTCTCTATTTCTGTTGAGTAACTCTCTCTGTTTGTTGCATGTAGCTTTCATATTGTGTTCTTATTGCTTCTAGCGCTGTTTAGTCTTCTGAAATCAATGTAACAAATTATTAAAAGAACAAATTGTGTTATAGAAAAAATATTTTTCAATGCATTTTTGAATACTTTGCTTTTTATTGGTTGTTTTTGTTTGTCTAGTATGTTGGTTTGTTTGTTTCCTCTTTTGTGCGAAGTTTCTGTCTTCTACCAGCATTCTGCTATATTTACTCTATCTGTCCAAAAGTGTGTGGTTTTGTTTTTTTTTTTTTTTTTTTTTTTTTTTT
>WHYT01016191.1:8347-21277 GCA_009806455.1 Tetrax tetrax
GTTACAGTATTTATAACCTCTCCCAGTCCCCCCACTGTACCTGTCTCCTTTTTGGCGCTCACAATCTGCATTCCATTGGTCACTCACACCGTTCGTGGCAGGTACTGATTAGCTAAGAGCCTGTCATTAGCCACTACACAGGTGTTAATTGGCTAAGAGTACCGAAGCAGCCGGTCCCACAGTCCCACATTTGGAGTTGTTTACGTGCCCATGGTCACCAGCCCCCAGCCCGGTTTCTGGCCTCTTTTCTGGCTCCATTGTTAAGAGTCTTTGTTATGCAAACAGTGCTTGTTAAGCAGGTAAAACCCTCTGTTATGTCAAACTACTAAGGCAGGACTGAATCCTGCCAAACACATTTTTAATAACTTAAATAAACCTCCCAAATACGTTTATAACTTCAAACAAAATTTATACATTACTCATACAGTTTCAAAATACAGAACTACGTACGTATCACCCTGTTCTTCCCAGGATAATTAAAGATTCCACGTATATTAACACGAATCAGATGAACATATATAACATTACATTCTTTTTTACTGAGACTATATCAGAATTCAACTGTAGCACATGCACAGCTGTTGCACTTCTTTGGCATCACTGATGTGCTGTGTATCTGTCTCAAAGACAAGTAACGCAGGAAGTTCATATTGTTCCTGTTCTGCATTTTAATTTTCTGCCCTGTTAGTCACTGATCCCAAAACAGCTTCAGAAATCACTAGATTTACAGACAAAGTGATGCAACTCAAAAACTACTTTCTTCAACGGAAATGTTTGATTGTCATAATGACACTTAACGATATCTCTTTCTCTATGTTTTGTTAACAGAGCTGGAACAAATGGTGCCAATCAAACTCTCTTTCTTTGAAAGTATCCTCAGCTAAACAGGGCAGTACAGAACAGAATACGTTCTACTTTTACAATAAAGCATCTATTATGAGTGAATCCAGAAACAACAAGCATAGCTTAAGGATTAATCACTCCTTATTAACCAAAGTTATTTTTAACATCCAAGACCAGCACAGTAAGTGGATTTTATTAGGAGTTTTTCTTTGCTGAACAGAAAAATAAACTCGGTGTAAACAATAGCTTCTCAGCAAAACATCCCAACAGAACACTTTATACTAGTACTATGTTTGCAAGTGCAATGTGATCTAGCATTAAAATGGATTTAACGGAACAACAATTCTAAACAAGATCCAAATCTCTTAGTATTTTTAAGTCAAGAGGCATTTCGATGACTGTCTATGGATCTTTCAGTCCACTTTGTCCTGATAAGAAGCAATTTCTAAACACACTGAACAGCTAGGTATTTGAAAAGGGATTCTGCATCATGAGACTACTGTTCTTGAAGAAAAGGAATAGAAGCTGAATAAAGAATACATTAAATAAAGCAGAAAACAAACATATTCCTTCTGTTATCATTCTTTTTCTATCAAACTATAAAACCATGATACATACGTGGTATGCAAGCCTGTGAGATTGAGTGCTTATGCTGTAATTTTAAAAATCTCTCAAAATAAAAAAAAAAAAAAAGTTCTTTGAAATTCTTCCAAAGTTTTGCAGTAATATTTGAACAGCTTGTTAGGGTCATATTTTAACTGGGAGAATAATCAACATCCAGATACAATGCTTCTAAATTCTTAAAGGCATGCACAGGAAACAAAGAGGAATTGTTAAAGAACTCTCACTTTCTGTACTAGATGCTTCTTGAGGAGCTGGAGAAGGGTCTTTAAGAGAATCAACACTAACTGTAGACCAATCATAAGCATACAACTCCTTCTATTTGTTAGTTTATATATTAGAAATGCATTTTGGAAATTCATTATATGTAAAATCGTCAGAGAGTTTCCTTAAGGAACACGCAGTTGCTTTGCTTGCAGATTCTCAGTCTCCCCGGAGCCTCCTCTTCTCCAGGCTGAACAGCCCCAACTCTCTCAGCCTGTCCTCATAGGAGAGGTGCTCCAGCCCTCTTATCACAGAGCTATAAACTGTAAACTGAATTTACTTTGTGACTTTCAATGTATATAAGCACAATGAAGGAAGAAATCCCTTTAAATCCACTTGACCTACCTGGACCCTTGGATCTGGGTACTCAGAGCTTACTGAATCTAATTTCTTGCTTACTTTCTCCCCTTTACAAGTGGGAAATACTCAGTCTCTTGATTGTACTTAATAGTCACTTTGGAAGATTTATTGTGTTATCCCACAAGTAATTTGCTCTTTCCATGGGGAATTAATGAATTGTGGAAGGAATAGTGAAGGGAATAGGGCCAGAGAGTGAAGAACTCCTGAAACAGTACAATTACATGTCACATTCTGACCAGGGCAATGCCTGAAGTTGTATTTTAGCAACCTATGTTTATATTTGTTTAGGCATTTCATTGCTCTAATGAGTTTGCTAAAATAATTTATGTATCATGATCTGCATTTGAATTCTGGAATTCTAAGTGTTCTCCCCAAAATAAAAAGTAATTGAAATTTGCAAAATTTATGAAATATATTTTCTGACTTGATTTACTTTTATAATAAAGGGTAGGAAAAAGTAGTCTCAAGCCTTTTATTGACTACTAAAATACAGAACATGTGTTCTCCTCCTCTTTAAAATTTCATATTTTTCTATAGTAACAATGTTATTTCAAGTGTCTATTTTAGAAAAAAAAAAAAAGACCAAAGTGAATGCTTAAAATTATATATGTTAAATTCTTTTATAGAACTGATTTTTAATCAACTGTCCATCAACTGAAGATCTGCTTCAGAACAGTAAAGAAGTAAAGAGGGTTCTTGCAGAAGCTGTTTCAAACACCTGTATTTATCAGACTCCTTCTGCCACATCGAATAATACAAGCTGAAACTACTCTTTCAGCTCCAGGAATACTGTAATATTTCTCAGACCAGTTACCAAAAGATACCAGTATACTACTGTTACATATTTTGTTGCTTTTCAGAAGCTTATTCTTAGTAATCTGGGTTTGACATATAATGAAGTAGGAGAGTAGTTTTTTTCATAAATGTATGCATTCTGCCATTGTTCCTCAACAAAATCCCGAAGAACTGTAACAGATATGTAATTAAAGAATTTTCATGGTCCTCTCTTCTACCTATATACATATATATAAAATCTTCGTAGCTACTTGTTTAAAGAGAGTAAGAAAGGAAAGATCCTTTCTTACAAAAAAAAAAAGGTATTATTATTTGTCAGATTTACATACTACAGATTGCAAACTGGTTTCCAGTGATCATAGATTTAACCTGTTTACACAAAATGAATTTTAGTATATATATTTCAGCCAACTTTTCTAAATGTAAAAAGAAATTTAGGGTTATGTAGCTCCTATTGAATGTTTATTATTACATTACAAGGTCTTCCAGACACTTTTATTTTCTCAAAAAATTCTGTGAATAGAAAAGGATTTCAACATTTTCTTTTCTGAACTTTCAAACCACTATTTCCCAGGAGTTTAACAATAATTTATAAATGGCAATACCTTAAAGGTAGAAGGTAATTTCCCATAAGAACCAGCTAATTTATAGCTTTCTACACACCAGTGACCCTTGCAATTTGGCAGTTGCTTTATTAATTCCTTTACACCTGTTCCATCTATCTTGAGAAAAATAATAAATAAAAGGTGCAATTCACTCACACTGCATTCAGTCCTGAAGGTATTGGGGAAAAAAAAAAAAAGCTGTATTACTACTTTCTACCATAAATTGTAACTAATTCTGTAAATGTGACTGGAACAAAATTGAAAGTAGCATGGCAGATAGATTGATATTACCAGTGGGTCACTGGCATGGAGAGGAAAATCTGAATTCTTCCTTGGTGTAAAGCTACTAAAATTTATTTACACCAGGGATGCATTTAGCATGAAGACTTTGAAAGCACATATTCAAAAGGAAGTTCTATTTGCACTGTGGAGTTCCCATTCTCATTTTATATGTTCCAACATCTAAGTCACCCCAAGTAGCACAGAGAATATATTTAAAAAATAAAGAGGTACAAATACACTTTCAGTTTCTTCTTCACAAAATGAAAAAAAAAAAGATACATTTCACGCAACACAATAAAGTGACCTCAAAATTTTGGGTTTAGTGAAAAAGACACCTTCTAACATTTTCTCCTGATTAAACAAGGTGAATCAGAGAGTAAAAATTATTTTAAATAGCAATAAGTTTGCTTTTTCAACTTCTAAAAATTATTCGTAATAAACATGTGAAAATTGTTTTGCAAGATATTGAGTCCTTGTTGGATTCAAAGAGTAAATCCATACATAGGTCATTAAAATAGACTTGCATTAAGTAAGTTTTCTTTAAAGAAAGGACACACATCTTGCATTTTCAAAAAATAAATCAGCCGTATGAGTTTACATTAAAGTGTTTCATAATTTCCTGCTCTCTATGTGATGGAATTCTCAAATCAAATTTGTTTGAGATCTCTATCAACTCCAGATTTTTACTGTGTTCTTTAGGACGTTACTTTTTTTTTTTTTACAAGACTCCCTTCAATCTTCAATCTTTTTTTCAGAAGAGCAACACTGTTTGTCAATTTGACATTGCAGTTTCTTTGTTTTAAGGGACTTGCTTATTTTTTTCCTAAATAAAATTCTGTGGGTTTTTTTATCTGCTTGGATAAGTTTTACATATGAGCAAGTCTCAGTAGGATATGTGGGAGAAAACATTGCTTCGGTTTTTTTTTCAAAATGGGAAAAGATCATTAGTGCAGTTGCATAAATTTGAAGAAACATTTTAAGAGGTTGTTTTAGCTGTCTGATTATTTTAATATGCTTTTTTTATGAATACTGTATCTAAACATTCAATAACTGAACTCAGAATTACATTAGTTGTGATCCCTGGTAGGAAAATCATGACAGCCTAATAGGAACTTCAAACTAGAAGCAGGTAAATACTTCTCTAGTTTTGGATATTCAAAGGATTAGAATCCTTAGGAAATACTTGAGTCAAATACATTCCATAGTATTTAAAAATATTATTGATTCTACCTCAGAAAGATAAGACTTTGTATTTTAGCCTCACATCTGCACTGCAGATTGAGTATCAAATAATGGTAAGCCTAAAGCTTTGTTAATCTACTAGCTTTGCTTGATATAGCAAATGGTAAAAATCCTCCTGAAAAGTAATCTAAGTTGTTTCCTCAATCAGGGTTGAATTTTCAATTAAATGATGATGGTCTATATTTAATAATAATAAACTGATTCAAAAGAGTAAGTAAATCTCATTAGTCTGATCCGAACACTTTTATAAAACATTGTCAAATATATTTTTTTTCTCTCTGCTATAGTAAAGTACTTTTCAGAAGTTGCTGCCGACTCTGACAGTTTTTATTCAGAGACCAACTACAGCGATGTCAGAGTAGCACAGCTAAGGCTGCCTGCTTATCTATGTAACAGCTCTTCTGCTGGAGGCTCCTTCTCTGACCCCAGCACTTGCTCCCTCACAAGAAGATATGCAGCTTGGAGGAGGGCAGATTTTGTTTTCATCACTCCTTAATAACTATAAAGTATAGATAATATCTACTAGTCAAATTTGCCTACAAGAAATATTTCTCCCTCCTGTGGTATGTCTCAGCCACAGCTGGCATCTGGCATGATAAGAAGCACAAGCTCGCTGACCATATGAACTCCCTCTGCCAGCAGGTCTATGATAAGAGAATTTGGCACAAACCCTAGTATAAATCAAAACCATTATTTTGAACTACTGCTGTATAGCTCTAATTGTCTCTATTGAAATATGGTAAAATGAAGCTTTTATGTTCTCCTGCAGACTGCATGTTCATAAATTATCCAAAATCCAACTTTGCCGAGTTTGCTAGTTTTTCCGGCAGAAATTAGTCTTTTGCAGCAAAATTTCCAATGATAGTATTTACTAAGTCTGCTCATACTTTTTTTTTCTCTAAATGTAGAGGAGAACAATTAGTATTTGCAAGCTGCATTTCTAAGCTTTCTCAGTAATATTAAAGAAAAATTAATTTTATTGTATGGTCTTACTCAGTCTCAAATGTTGACTAAATATCTAGCTTTCTTTAAACAATTCTGCTGAATTAAAATGAAAACAGAAACATTGTTGCTGAAAAGGGCTTGATTTTCATTGACTTTTTAAAAATTTACTTGAAATGGTTTTCAAATAATGTTACTGTCTTAATAATAATGAATTACAAGTTGATCAAAAAGGAAAGTCAGTGATATGAAAGACAGGACTCAGTTCACATTTTAAATGGGTTGTATTGTTTTTTCCAACTTCAGCAGCCAAAACAGCAGGCAATGTTTATTTCCCGCCATGCCACCAGACCTCCTCTAGAGGAAGAGATTATATCTGTAATGATCAGTACAAAGATGAAGTATTACTTATGTGCACGTGCCAATAGTACTTGTTTTCCCAGCTGACTGTAGGCTGCAGAAATTAGCGACAAAAGTTGGGTGCCTAAACTGGTTAGTAGAGAAAGAATACACTTGCTTATTAAAGACTTAGCTTGGAAATTACTCCCTATTGGAGTTTGATTTTTAAGAGAATTGATGCGAATTATGAGAGGACCATTTCAGATTTTCATAAAGTAACTTTCTAACTAAAGAATAGGCATGTAGTAGTTCAGAGAACGTGTTCTCAAGAACCTGCTTTTTTACAGAATGGAGACTTAAAAAAAGATTTCAAGTAACTGAGTGAACAACAATGATGGATCTGACAATTAGTTGATAAAATCCTACATAAAGAATATCAATAGAATAACATCTGCCAGGACATGCAAGGCTTCCAAAAATTTTATCTTCTTGTCAGGAAAACACCTTGATAAACTTTGTCAGAAACCTCTAATGCTCGTAAATTTATAGATATCTATTGCCATTCAGAAATTCTGTAAGATGTACCCCATTGTGATTATTATTAAATTCTCTTCTTCTGTCCATTAAGGCCCTGAGATCTGATACTAAAGGCCTATAACAAAGGCAATAGGGCCTGTCAAAGTCAGAGGGTTAGCTTTAGAAAAAAAATCTATTTCAAAAAGAATGTGAGAAGAACAAATGCTCAGCTAAATATTGTTAAAAGTATTCATCACAAACTAAGACAAATTAGAAAAAAACACTGCAAGATCAATAAAGACAGAAATGAGGCAAGCCTTTACAGAGCTAAGCTTGTTACCTTTATGAGCACCACATAGATCAGACTTTATCACTATATGAAGTATGAAAACCAAAGGTTCTACCATAAAAAGCATATTCATGTGCTGAGGAGACTGTACTTTCTGAATAAATTCCCCTTTCTAAAGCGTATTTACCAAGTTACTAGTTCCAAAGTCCCTGGTTTAGGTATCAGATATTTCTCTCAGTAGAATGAGTAGAGAGGCCACACCACAGTCATTAGAGGAAAGGGACTGCTCTGAGTTGTTCTACCTCTAATAGACCCTGAGCCAAAGTCCCAAACAGCCAGACTCCCAAGGAGGGGGAACCTCAGAATTGGAAATTGAAAACTTTATTTTGTATCTCATATAGATGTGAAAACAGTACTATCAGGTTTTTTTTTTTTAATCCATTTCCTGTGGCTATGGAAGTTGTTCCTGAAATATCTGTGAGTGTTCTTTAAAATATCTTGGCTAATTGAATATCTAAGCAACAATTCTCTTACTTGTCCTCACTATTATTGTCATGGAGTAGTAAGAGCAGGACTGCTCCCTAAGGGACAGGAACCAGGAGCTGAGGGGAGCACAGAGACAGCAGGGCAGGACCCATGCCATATCCTGCAGCACTGGAGATAGGCGAGCAGGACATACACACAGATGATAGCCAGGACCATCCAACAGTCCAGATAAAAGTCAATGTAATGATAATGAGATAGATTGAAAGTCAATCCAGTGATTGCTGATTATGTCTGTAGTGATGAAGAAGGGCTGAGGTAAAGCCAGGCTGCTGATCAAGGGGCTCCATGACTGGGCATAATCGCATGTACAGCTAAGATGGACATCAGCTGTCCTCCAACATAGCTTGGACAAGAACCAAAGGCCTCCAAACCAAGCCTAAATAGCACTCTTTGTCAATGGATGAGTGTGGAGGCCCCAGTTGAGCCTAGTTAGGCTCATAAAGGCTTACTGGTGCACTTAAGGACCTGACAACTATTTTCTTCCTTTACCACTTCATTTTTTGATTGTATTATCCTTAATCAATTATTTGAAAATTCTTGGTTATAACTTTTTCTTATGTAGACAATTATATAGATCCAACATATGACTTAATTTCACTTCAGTGAGAACACTCTAAAGAATCAGCATGTTTCAACTTATGAGGTCTTAAAAAAGTAGTTCACAGTATGAGATTCGTGTAGCATATGGCTTTCTAAAGTGGGAGATAAATCCAAATAACTTTTATATCACTCCGTGTTTTAACCAATGAGACTATAAATTGGAAATTGAAATAAACTTCTGTGTTATTTGTTGATTTTCTACTGTTCTTATGTTCTTCTGTAAATTCTACAGGTCACCCAAAAAAACTATCTGTAAGTGTTTTAACACTGGACAGGTTTTAAAGTACTTTTAAAGATATTTTTAACTATTAATTTTTCATGCATATTTTCTCTTAATGCAATGCAAAATTATATAAAACAAATCAGGGCCTTTTAGTACTATCACACCTAATTTCTTTTAACTACACTTGTGCTTTCATTATTAAATTTAGCCTATGAATGTAAGTAAAAGTGATCTGTAATATCTTATCAATCTTAAAATATTGGTCATTACATAGATCGATGTGTAGTCACAAGAAATGGCTAAAAATATACTCAAGATGGAGGGATTTTTATTCCAATTTCCTTTGAACTTCATTGCAAAAAAGCAAAGAGAATTCTTGTCTTGGGAATATAGCTCTGTCTTCTTTGTCTATTTTGTGGTCTATTTCTACATGATGTAACTTGAAACTAACAGATCTTTATGCATTTTATTTACAAAGGTGTATTTGTACACACATACTCACACACACAAACACACACACATGTGTACTCTGAATCAATCAATTTTAAAAACATATTTCTCTTTACAAGTTCTTTTTCTTTACCATCTCACCTGTCTACCATCAAAGTTCTTTACTATAGGGAAGATCGTTCATGGCTACTTTACTCATGTGGATATTTTTATGCAGTCAATGCAACTAGTTTTATTATATGGTGCTGTGAAAGACCGTGTTGAATGTTTGTCTCAACATTGTCGAAGCATCAAACCAGCACCTAAACAATGGAATATCAGACTGGAGTCTTCCTGTTTTCCTGCAAGATGATTCCCTTGTCTTGCAAGCCAGTCAAGCCACAGGACTGGAAGCTTCCTGTTTTTTCCTCTTATTTTCCCACGAACCTGAATGGAGAGCTGATTCTGAGAAATTTAGCCTTTCCCCTATGTATGTGCCCAGACCCAGGCCAGAAAAACAGAGGGGTCCAGAGACGTATTGGGCATGCGTATCACAGCCAGGTGAGGGGTGTGGCCAAACAAACCCCCTCTTGGAATATGTGACGTGAATAAGACGAACAATAAAAGGACGGAAATGACCAACATCAGAAGTAACGTTTCCCCCACTGAGTGAAATGGACTGTCGGGATGCCTCAGCTCCGTGGTGGTAGCTATTGCAACTGAAACTCTTTTTCCTTTTTCCTTTCTTTCTCTCTTTTCTCTTGCATTTGTGAACTTTTTGTCAGGTTAATAAAGTTACCTGGCGCTTGACTCTGTCTTGAGTCTTAATTCTGTTCCCGAGAATACGAGCAAAACCACGCTCCGGTGTGTGAGATGTTGGTTCAGCAGCCCCTAGCCTCCCAGACTCGTCTGAGGTCGGCTAGAATGAAAGGGGGCCTTCCTCTCATCCGAAATCGGAGCGTGACAGGTGCAGACTATACTTTTATGTTTATGTAAAGCTCTGATATGCAAAGAATATGCTGTATTGTATTTCTGATGTCCAACTATAAATCTCCATAGGTTGCTTAAGAAATTCTATCTCAAAAGTGATAATATGACGGATGGAATTCATAGTAAAGTGTGGTGCTAGACCTCTTTTAATATAAGTAAATAATTGAATATTATTTTTTTCTTTCTTAAATGCCTTTATTAGAGTGCTTACTTCCACATAGTGTCTGGATTGAAATCCTTTTTCCCTCGGTGCCTCATTTTTTCAAACATTTTAGTATATATTGCTTTAATATAAAAGACTAAATAGAAATGAAATTCAATTCAAAACACATGGAATAAGTCACAATTAATGTATTCATAAATGAAAATCTATTTAATTTGTTAGTTAAATTCCACAGAAAATTCATTACTGCAGCATCTGATTGCTTAATTAGATCTAGTAATTGTCAGGATAAGTATTTCTTACCTCTAAGAGAACTAAAGTGACTCTAATGTTGTGGGTTTCTATTATTATGTACTCAGGATGACTGAGATGGAGAACTAAAATTCTCTTAACTTTCCAGAGTAAGCAATGATTAAGAATTTTTCAGTTTCTAGTGCCATTTATATTTTGAAGACCAAGAACATGTTCTACCTACTGTAGATCATTGCTTTGATGTTCAAGCACTACAAAATGGAAGTACCCAGGAACACACATGACTGATTAATGTCAGTCAAAGTACCAGTTGGAAAACATGACAGATTTTTGCAGGTCTTTGCTGCAGTTTGAAACATATTAACGATAAATTAAACAGAGAGTAATAGAAATTTGTCTAAACCCTATTTCCTTCATTTGCAGAATGAGACATCAATACACTGATATTCAGAGGTCCTGAACATCTTATTCTTATGACACCTGTTCAGGCTCATAACCTTTGAATAGCAGACTTTAGATGTAGAATCATAGAATCGTAGAATGGTTTGCCTTGGAAGGGACCTTGAAAGGTCATCTAGTTCAATCTCCCTGCAGTGAGCAGGAACACCTTCAATTAGATCAGGTTACTCAGAGCCTCATCCAACTTGATCTTGAATGTATCCAGAGATTGGACATCTGCCACCTTTCTGGGCAACCTGTTCCTTCACCGCTCTAACCGTAAAAAATTTCTCCCTTACATCTAGTCGAAATCTACCCTCTTTTACTTTAAAATCAGTACCCCTTGTCCTATTGCTACAGCCCTGCTACAACCCCAACTCTCTCAGCCTTTCTTCTTAGGAGATATGCCCTCTGACCATTTTTGTGGCACTCCTCTGGACCAGCTCCATGTCTTTTCTGTGCTGAGGGCTCCAGAGCTGGACACAGTACTCCAGGTGGAGTCTCACGAGAGCGGAGTAGAGGGGGAGAATCACCTCCCTCGACCTGCTGGCCACACTTCTTTTGATGCAGCCCAGGATATGGTTGGATTTCTGGGCTGCAAGTACACATTGATGGCTCATGTCCGGTCTTTCTTGACAGGGCTGCTTTCAATTCCTTCATCCCCCAGCCTGTATTGATACTGGGGGTTGCCCCAACCTGTGTGCAGGACCTTGCACTTGGCCTTGTTGAACCTCATGAGGTTCGCATGGGCTGACTTCCCAAGCTTGTCCAGGTCCCCGTGGATGCATCCCATCCCTCAGACTTGTTAATCACACCACTCATCTTAGTGTCATCTGCAAACTTGCTGAGGGTTCACTGAATGCAAGTGTCTATGTAATTGGTGAAGATGTTAGACAGTACTGGTCCCAGTACAGACCCTTGAGGGATACCACTTGTCACCAACCTCCATCTGGACATTGAGCTGTTGATGACTACCCTCTAGATGTGACCATCCAACCAATTCTTCATCCACTGAACAGTCCACCCATCAAATCCATATCTCTCCAATTTAGAGAGCAGGATGTTGTGGGGGATCATGTCAAAGGCCTTACTGAAGTCCAGGTAGATGATATCTGTAGCTCTTCCGTTGTCCACTGATGTAGTGACTCCATTACAGAAGGCCACTAGGTTCGTCAGGCAGGACTTGCCTTTGGTGAATCCATGCTGGCTGTCTCAGACCACCTCTCTGTCCTCCATGTGCTTCAGCATAGCTTCTAGGAGGATTTGTTACATGATCTTGCCAGACACAGAGGTGAGGCCAAGAGATTAGTAGTTTCCAGGATCCTCCTTTTTTACCCTTTAAAAAAAAAAGAAGACAAAAGACAAAATTATCAGAAGCTTTGTACGCATGTACAGGAACCTAGTGAGCACCTAATAGTCACATGGACAATAAGCATAGTAGTGTCACAGCAACAGTTTTCTTTCTGATTTCTCAAGAATAAGAACATCCGAAAAACAAATGGATTAATAAATGAGTTAAACTTTAACTACTATGTAAAAAAAAATTACTGCTTTGGACTATATAATCACTTGAGTCTTGATTAGATTTTTGTATAGAGATACTGCATTAATCAGAATGAGACTTTTTAGGAAATAATTTGTTTGTTAACGTTAGAAATTAGATATTATTCATAATTTAATATGCATAAGGATCATCACTGTATACTAAAAATCTCAAAAATAGGAGATGACAAGATTAATCATTTTAAGGGTTATTAGAAAGTATTAGAGATACATAATATAAAATTAAGGCTTCATTTAACTGAAAGAGGGAAAAGAGTTTTGGTGAGTATGTGACTTCGTACAACAAGCCTCTCGCAGTAGCACAGTTATTTCCTTAAAAACTTTAGTTTAATATTTATCTTATCAGTATAATTGATTATTTGGTGAAATACAATATATATTAATTAGAAATGAGAGCACCACAATAAGAAAAATATTTTGTATACGAAGAAAGGAAAATGTCCACTGTGCAGGCTCAATGCATAATTTTTTTTTTGCTGTTCTTTTGCACCTATTCTTCTATTGCAGGACCATCTTTCTTTGTAGCTTTCATAACACTAGCTATATTTGGAGACTGGTATTTTCTGTCTAGCAAAAAAAAAAAAAAAAGGTGTGTGGGTACAGTGAGTTAAAGTTTCTTATAATGACA
>WHYT01016191.1:21738-35320 GCA_009806455.1 Tetrax tetrax
GGAGTCACCGACCATGGGGGTGTTCAAGAAACGTTTGGATGTTGTGTTGAGGGATATGATTTAGCTGAGAAGTATTGGTGATGGTTGGACTGGATGATCTTTTAGGTCTTTTCCAATCATGATAATTCTGTGATTCTGTGAAAACAAATAAAAAAGTCTTAGATAATAAAAATTGCTATCAGCAAATAATATAAGATGATAAAACTTAAAAAGAGTGTCAACAAGAAGAAAATGAACTGTCTGTTCTGACATATTTACAGTGGAAAACACAATAGAAGTGAGTCCAACATCATGTTATCTAATGAGCAAGCAGAGGACTGTAACTGTACTGTAAATCTCCATTGAATGACCAAGGATCACTCACAGCATTATTTAGCCAAAAAAACTTACCACTGTTTTCTACAGCTATTTTATCCCTCCATCATAGTTACAAGAGTCATAAGTGTTATAAATACTTATATCACTTCTTGAATAGCTAAAAGAAAAAATGGAAAACAGTAGGTATTATGTATACAAATATACGATCAATACAGATTACGTCTTAGCTGCAGAAATTCTCACTTAGAGTATGTAAAAGAATAATGGTATCTTCACAATTGGAGTAGACATAAACTCACATATCTTATGAATATTGATTGCAGCCACAGAATAGTATGTCTTGATCAAATAAACAAATTCCAGGAGAGAGAAAACTGCTGGAATAAACTGCTGATTTGTGAGAGAACCTTCCAGCAGTTTCCCACAAGTTTCTGTAAACTTCATTTCTTGGGTAGTAAAACTATTTCCAGTTTCTGGTTGCTAATTTCCACCTTATGCTATTTTTTTTTATTGATTTGACATATCAGAGCATTTTACAGAAATTGTCATGCATTCTATTATTACTTACCTGATTGAGCCTATATTTCAGCATCATCACTCTGTCAGTTTCTTTTTCTGCATACTTTTAGAGCATTACATAGAAAAGTCTTTACGGTTGTAATAGGTTGATTAATATGAACTAGTTCTGCTGACCTTATTCATACTCACTATGACCTGGTTTTTGGGATGAAATGCTATTTAGAAGTGCAGGTGTCAGTATGAAGCCTACTTAACTTATATTTCGAGGACACAGCTTTAACTGATGTAAAATGCTTTCTATGACTTGCAGCTTCGTGGGAGAGAAGGTATGCAAAATCTCTTAGAAGTTAATCTCTAATAATATAAATGTGTTTTGCAAAATAATGCGTGTGTGATCTACACAAAACTAACATTAAAAAAATAAACTGTTTTATATTGTCCTGCAAAGCTGTCATTTAGAAATTATTCATTCTCAAATAGATTTTATCATCTTGAACTCTGAAAGAAGAGATGATTGCGAACACTTTTGAAAAGTTCTGTAATAAATTTCAGGTAATTTATATATCATAACCATCTCAAATTGATCAGCTACCCATTTTCATTCACCCTTGATTTTTTTTTTTTTTTTAGATTAATAACTGTTACATAGTTCTGAGGATTTTTATTTTGGGTTATTCTGTTTTATTACAAGAAACATACTTTGCCTGTACTTCCTTAAAATAACCTTGCATGTTGCGTACCACATTTGTAAAGGAAGTGGAAATCACATATTATGATTCTTGTTAAGACCAGCATAAAAGTTGTTTTATTAACAATTTTCACTTTTAACAACAAGAAACAATAACCAAAAAAGTAAATTCTAATTTAAAATCTTCTTTGCCTTGTAGGAAAATTAAAGGCGTTATCCAGTACAAGAAGGATTCAGAACCCTTGATAATGCACCCTGACATATAAAACAACAGCAAGGAGATTAGCTTGCAGATGTAGGAAGACAGGGAAAAACAAAGTTAGAAAAAAATTATTCGGCATAGAATTTCTTTTTATATTGCTAGAAAATACATTGTATTCTTCTGTAAGACCAGAAAATTAATCTGTTACATTTAGCTAAATGTACCTGACATGGTCAATTTCCTCTGAGAGCGAAATGGGCATTGATGAATTTGGCTCTTTTACTCCAGAACATATGTTGTTCCTGACCAACCTCTGTCATGAAATGAGAAGTGCAGAAGGTGCCTATGTCCTCAGAGGATACTTAAAATTACTGTGGAAATTTTGAACTGGAACTGGTTTTGACATCTGACTGGAACACAGGAGAGAGATACTATGTGTGAACCCACTGCTCCTGTCATGAGCATTTCCATGTTTACTTTTCCTTTACCCTCAATCTCTTTTTAGGATTTTACATAGTGCCTGCAATACAAAATGGGTAATCTTAAATATAAAAAAAATGATTATGTTTGTATTAACAACAACCACAAAAAAAAAAAAAAAATCTTCTCAAAAATTCCTGTACCTGCTAGCATTACTATTACTATTCAGTTTAAAGCTGATTGAAACTAATGGGAAGACTCCCACTGTGAAGTGAGAATTTAAACAAAAGAGAAAATTAAAGATGAGACCTACCTAAACCACAGTAGCATTCTATAAGAAAAAAAAAACCATGGAAAAAGAAAGGTCTTAAAAATAAGTATCCATTAAAAAACTAAGCTATTACATGAAATCTAACAAAAGATAGTTATATTTTTTTCTCAATTATAGACAACAAAAAATAATAAACCATAGAAATAACACAATGAAAAGTTATTAAAATGCAGTTAAACTACAGGAAGAAACTAGTGCTGCCATAGATATTTTCACTGGATGTTGCTGGATGCATGCTTATTGAGATAAGAAAATGTGTTTTATTTTCAAGAGGAAATCAAATAGGAAAAAAATAGTATGACTTCTGAGAAGACAGGCTAAAGAAGAAATGTTGAACTTGATGAAAATAACATGGTCAGTATCAAACGTGCTTCATCTATTTGTTGTGACTGTACACTGTCTTAACACAAGTATACAGCGGCCAGTATAGACAACAGGTGATAAAAACTACACATGCAACTGGGTAGAGCATACGACTCCTCTGAGACAAACATGGACCTCATAAATGGCTTCAGGCACTGGTTGAGAGAAGGACCATGAATATTTGGATAAGGGGAAGAACTATGGGAGTGACAGTGCATAGAAAGACATGCCCAGGAGGAAGATATTTGAGGAAGATATGTGTGAGAAAAGGAAAGTATCTGTAAAGCTTGATAGAGACAGGAAATTTTGGGGATCTTTTGATAGTAGGCTGAAATGGCTCAGTCAGTTTCTAACATGAATTTGTTTCTTGCCAAATGCTAATTTGTGAACAGAAATTAAAGAAAAACCTTCTTTACTCTTTCTCAAAATATAGGGTGATTATCAAGCACCATGTTTCCTGTGATACTGGTATATCCATCAAGATGACAGGAGTTATGATCATAATTTAAAAGGGCTGTGGTCTGTCATGTATGATTTTATTTTCTTTTATTATTGTCTTCAAATGTTCTTACTAATCAAATACTTACTGAAAACCTCCATTAGGTTCACAATTAAATAGCTAGCTGACAGAATTCAACTCTTCTATTTCTTGCCACCTCATTGCAAGTTAAACAGTCACTTTTTTTTTTTTTTATTTTTCTCCATAAACCATGTCTCTCCAGCTCTCTATTACTGCTCTCAGAACTTCATTTAGTCTGTCCATTTTTTATTTCTCAGCAATGATCGTAGACACATGGGTGCTGAATTTTACCATGGTCATTTAAAAGGATCACTTTCCCATTTCAGTGTGCAATTTGTTCAAAAATGCAAATCACAAAACAGCTGGTCTCCTCTCCAGTCTCTCTCTTTTACTCCATTTCCTATATTGCTTTGCAGATGCTACATGTTGTTAAATACAAGCAATTTTTGCTCCTTTAAGGGTTGTGTTTTCATGGAATACTGGGAGGATAATTCAAAAATTAACAAATCAAAGTAATAATACTGCTGTTTAATTACATATCTAATTAAATGAGAAATTAAATTGTGGTCTTGAAATTGACTTTGCAAGCCTTAAAAAAACCAAACAAACCAAAGCTCTCTGAGCCTGATAAATTCTTTTTTTTTGTTCTCCTGATTTACACAAAGTATAAGGAGTAGTATATGTTTGGAAATAGAAATTCAAACCTTGAGACAGAAATTCACAGCAGCCTCATCAGTGCTTAAAGTAGGTTCTTTGCCTCCTTTTCCTCTTTTGCTCAAGAATGTCCTAGGGAATCAGCCATACCTTACAGTACAGAAAACAGTGCCATTCTGCATAAGATTAGATAATAATGGTCACTTAGAATAAGCCCTTTTGTTTCAATTACGCTGGAAAAACCCACACCAGTGTGACTGGAGTAGATGATCTTTAAATGACCCTTCTGACCTAGACTACTCTATGATTCTGTGTTTAACAGGCAAAGCAAAGGCAGAGAAAGGAAGGCCCAAGATAACTCAGGGAGGAACAAGTATAGGAAAGCAGATGGATTAGGTGATAAAAGGAACTGGATGTGAGTAAATGAATTGTTGGTTAATTCATGCTTCTGCCTATGCCCTGTGTCTGGTCAGTGCAGTCTGTCCTGTTCTGGCATTAAACTAATTTTCTAATAATTTCCCTGAGTGAGGGGCTTCCTATTCTATGTGTACATAGGTGCACAACAGTCTGGGTGCCAGTAACTGAAGTTGGACTATGGGTCATAGGCTCCCATGTGTGTGATGCTGGCAATGGTATCAGTGAAGGTACTCATGTCTGTGTGTTGACCAGCCAATATCAAGCCAGGCTAGCAGAGGCATAAGTGAAGTGGCTTGGGAGTGAGATGGCTGAAGGAATGAGCTACTGGAGGGACCAGAATGTGCCAGAGAGACCATGGCGTACGGAGGTTCATTAGGAGGCTCACACCTATGTGTGTGCCTCTCTGTGCAGAAAGCAACTGGAGATAAGAGGATTCACGGGCCAGTGAACGGGTAGACTGAGTGTCTAAGCTGAGTTACTGGAGGAACCCACTGTGCGTATGTCTGTATGTGTTGGTGTGTAAACGGTATCCGCACCAGCAGCTGGAGTAGGGGTGCAGACCCTGTGAGCTTGTATGCCTGGTGGCACCTACTGGGGAGAGCAAGGATCCAGGGGTCAGTTACTGGATGGACCACATGTCCAAGCCCAGCCACAGGGGGGATCCCTGTTGTACATATGGATGTATTTCCCACTAACAGAACTTCATCCTGAGCAGACAGAGAGAGAAAAAGATGAAGCCATTGTTGCAGTGTGTGCTTGTGCTGAGCGTTGTGTTTTCTGTCTGTGGTGATCTGTGTGGCCAACCATGTGTACATGCGTGCATTATGTGTGTGCCAATTGAGAAACCTCAGTTACATGAAATTGGCTCCTCCCAAACAACCAAAAATCAAAACCACTTTTTTATTTTGGTATGAGGTCTGAAAGACATCACAAATGGGTACACAGATACTCAGCCTACTTGTTAAACATTCCTGTGAGAGACCTGCATTTTGACTCTCATGACCATGCTACGTGTTTTACGGGATCTGGTCATTAGGTAGCACCTGTACTGAAATCCTAACTGAATGAAAAATTGTTGGGGAAAAAAAAATTACCTGCAAATTTGTGGTGTTACTTCTAAGGACCTGTTTGGAGTATAACTATATGGGCAAGAAAATTCTTCAGTTTGGCCTGTGAAAATAGTTGATCTTTAAACTTCATCAGGGAGGCACCATAGTCTCGGGAAGATGGTTGCATATCAAACTTCTGTAGCACTTTCCCATGAGAGGAAAAATTAATGAATCTTTTTAATTGCAGTAAATTTCTAATTTTGGCTCAACTTTTTACATGACAGTGCTGTTACAGCCAAAAGGTAACAGACCATGTCTATAGAGTCAAGAATATATTGTTAACACAACTAATGTGTTAATACTTTAATAATCCAAATTATCTGAATACAGAAAAGTCTAATTAATAATACAGCTTAAACAATCAAGCAAAAAAAAAAAAAGAGATCCCATCCTAGTACCTACCATAATGTTAGGGTCACTCTTTCAGTGTTCCTCTGAATCTTATAGTTAACACTGAAATCCTTCTCAAGAAGAATGGAGGCAGGAGAGGGTGGAAGCAAGAAGTCACCAGTTGGACCAGTTGGAGAAGGTCCAGAGGAGGGCCACGAATATGATAAGAGTGCTGGAGCACCTCTCCTATGGAAACAAGCTGAGAGAGTTGGGGCTGTTCAGCCTGGAGAAGAGGAGGCTCTGGGGAGACCTGATAGTGGTCTTCCAGTACCTCAAGGGGGCCTACAAGAAAGATGGGGAGAGGCTGTTCAGTAGGGCCTGTTGTGATAGGATGAGGGGTAATGGTTTTAAAATAGAGGGAGGTAGATTGAGATTGGATATTAGGAAAAAAATTTTTACAATGACAGTTGTAGAACACTGGAACAGGTTGCCCAGAGATGTGGTGGATGCCCCATCCCTGGAAACGTTCAAGGCCAGTTTGAATGGGACTCTGAGCAACCTGATCTAGTCGGGGATGTCCCTTCTCCTTGCAGGGGGGTTGGACTAGATGACCTTTGAAGGTCCCTTCCAACCCTAACCATTCTATGATTCTATGATTCCACCAGCACCTTGAGGTCTTTACCAGAAGGAGCTGATGCTGCTGGTAGGCTTCCTTCCTCCTCAGTCCTGCGATTCCCTTGGATTTCTTTTTATACATTTTCCTGTCCTCACCTGCTCCCTTCCCCTGCTCCCAGGGAGGGGGTGAAATCTGCCCTGCAGCCTTCCAGTATCACCCAGGGGTCGTTTGTTTTGCAGGGACTGCCTGGGGCTGTCAGGCCCTTCCCTGGTCGCACTCACAGAGTGGGAGCTCAGATAAGTTGTGTAACGGGCACTTGGCCACAAGGCACCTGGTAAACCCAGCTCAGCCCTATTCAGGTCAAGGGCAGCTCAGCCGCCCCCTGCAATCCAATATAGCATGATGCCTGCCCCCAGTAGTGACACAACCATATTTACTGGGCTATGAACTGCACTTACAGGCTATAAACTGGTTTGACACATAAAAAATTTTATTTGTATACCACCTTTCAACTAGCACATATCAAAGTTTATTCTGCATGTGATACATATTTGCATTGTTTACCTGTATGTGGCTTTATCCACTTAAAAGATTTTAAATCCTTTCACAGTAGTAAACCTATTAATAGGAAAATATGTTAGCCTTCTTTAAGGGAATAAAATGACATGTAAAAGAATGTAAGGGCTTTCCAGTTCCTAGAAATTAATTTGTTTTGGGTATTGTGTCTTGAACTACTAATAAATTAGCTGCCTGGTGTTCTACAATGATAAATAGGGTAAGTCAGCTCATGTTATGTTAGCATAAACCTGAAACAATACCAGAGAGACAAATTGAGTCACACCGATTTGGTATCAGGACGAGGGCCAAAGTATACAAACAAGATCAGTTGCAAGAATTTAAGTCTACTACTAACAGTGAATATAAGATTTAGAGGGTCAGTAATCGCATTTTTGTATGTGCACAGTATCTGATATAAACTTACTTATCATGTAAATTCGTAACTTCATCAGTTCTTAATTGTACTGTTAGAAGTCTCTAACATAAGCATAGCTAATGCTTTGGATTTGCAATTTTATGGAAAATCTAAAGTCTGATTTATGTAAATACAAATACAAAAAACAATAATACAGCAAGTAAAATTCATAGAAATATTATTGGTTTAATATAACTTCATTGGAAATATGTTGCCATGATTTTAAAATTAAGGAAAAAAAACCAGAAAACTCTTTGTCTGCAGCAATATACCAAATGTCTCACACAGAGGCATTTGATTTGGCAGAAGACAAATGGACACGAGGATTTTAGTTTTTACTGATCCAAGACAAAAATTTCTGACTGCAGGCATAGCAGTCCATTGGTAATTTCACACCATGCTGTGTTTACACATAAATTTCTAGCTTTGCCTCCTTTGACTGCTTTATGAGAATTTTTCCATGTTCTATCTCACAAATATACATCAAACCAATACACTGAGAAGGGACAGACTATGCAAACTGATTTTGATATTACCTTTTATTACTACGAAGAATAGACACAAGTCATGCAAACCCGTAGAGACTCCTGAAGCTTCCACCATCAGCCAGATGGCTGCATTGCTATTACTCACTCATCTCTTCCTAAAGCACATATGATCTCAGAGGCTTAAAAATTCAGTTGTTATTCAGTAAGTTGTGAACATTTTGTGGGTGCTTCAGGTTTCTTTGTAGTCTCCTCGAAAGAGCTATCTTTAAATATAAACTAGGCACATGGCAAATTTAAGTAGTAATTTAAATGGTGAAACAGTAATAGGAAAAATATTTGAGCCATCCTAAATGGATAGAGTACCAAAAGTCTTTCTCCCACTGAGCTATATTATATTCTTGTCACGTTAGATGAACACAGTTCTGTGTCAAAGGTATTATTTTTTTAATCTCCATTTGAAAATAAATTAATGTATTTTGAAGAGAGGTGCAATATTACTTGCTATTAGAATGAGTTCTAAGGGGAAAAAAAAATTACAATTAAAAGCATCAATGACAACATCATACTGTGTACACCTCATGGAGAGTTGTATTCTGGGCTGCTAAATGAGTCTGGGCTACATTTATTTTATTGTGAGTTTCTCTGCCTCTGAACCTGTTTCTGATGTAACTGTCAACATCTGTCTCTGCACTCAGGCCCCCTCATTATACCCAAATAAATGGCAGCAGGGAGATTCACACACAGAGATAACAGGAGTGCAGCAGCTTTAATACGGAGCTCACACGACAACGTTGTCAGAATCTAAATTAAATCAACAGTGCCACCAGGTGGTTACACAGCATCAGGCGTTAAAGCTCATCCCTAAAAATGATTGAACGACCGAAAACACGTTCGTAGCTTGAAACTGATGTCTTACTAACAGAGCAATCAAAGCTACTGTATGCGAGTTCTTAATTTTAACAGAAAAGTAATGCAAATGCCTCCACAGCAATATGTTGTCTGTTATAAATTTTCTCACCTATTTTGAAGACTTGAACTTGCAATTAACAATATATCTCTTTTTAAGGTTTCAGTACATTCCAGGGCAGGGTTCATAAACCCTGAATTTTTAGGAATAATTTTATCTTTCAGGAACCTGTTCGCTCTATGCCACACTTTTTATTTAAAGCATACAGGATATTATTAAGGATAATGCTGTTCTTAAAACAACTACCTCTAACCCAGTAATTTTATTAAGAAAAGTCTTTGTTCTAGTCACAGAATATTTGCTGCTAGTATGACTTTTTTTAGCAGACAACCACAAGTAAATATTAAGTACATATCTATGAAAACAGAATTTCTTTTCAAATAATAGAAAAATCTGTCATGTTTCACAGAGACCTTGGTCCATGTAGGTAGATTGGAAATGTTCTGTCCCAGGTTTTCATATCTAAGATGTAAGGCAGTAACAACACTATCTCTCAAGAGGAGGTAGTAGTGAAGCAGTAGGCTTAGAGAAGTGACAATAACATGGTTAGAATAAAGGCCAGTGACAGTTTTAAATATACAAAACTGCCTTGATGTCCATCCTGTGCTACTTGATAGAGAACTTGAGGAAGGAGGTAAGTTAACATCTGTGCTAATGTACTCAGGCCACATTGAATCGAACAGCATATTGGAGGATGAAACCCATGTGACTACATTTCAGTGGCAAATCATGACTTTTATTCAGCAATGTGTTTTCCACACATCAGCTCCATCTAAATGCTGAAGATAAGTTTTGCATTGTATAATCCACAGCTGCACCACACCAAAATCCATCATGCTAGCTTGGGCCACAGCCACACAGTAGAAGATGCTGAGATATTCTTCTCTTATGCTTCACAGACTTTAGTCCCATCTCCTGACATGAAGAAGCAGCAGCCACTTTCTTGGTTTGCTGTCTCCTGTCCAAGATAGCATTTGCCTCTACCATGCTACTTCTATTTAGATAATCCCCACTGTTTGCAAGGGAGCAGCAAGAGCAGGCTTCTCTGGAAGAGAAGGGGAGTGATGCAGCCTGAAGGCAACAACATCAGCCTAACAGGACCTAACAGGGGATGGAAGGTCTTCCTTTTCTCAGGCTTTTTCTAGCTCGCTCTTTCAAGGCCACCAGTTGTGCTATCTCTAAGTTGGCCTGGTTGTAGGCAGTCAAACCTCCAGGAGGTGAGATGTGCTCAGGCCTCAATATTGTTATCCACACTATGAGCATCTGTAAAAGACTGTGTCAAATATTTGTCTCAACATTGTTGAGACATCAAACCACTCCCCCACCCCCGCACCACGAACAATGGAACTTCAGTTACTAGAATCTTACTGTTATCTCGCAAGCCAACTCCCGTTATCTTGCAAGCCAACTCCTGTTGTCCTGTGAACCTGAATGCAGAGCTGATTCTGAGAAATCTAGCCCTACCCCCCGGCATGAGCCCAAACCCGAGGCCAGAAGAAAAAAAACAGAGGGGCCCAGAGATGGTACTGGTCATGCATATCACCACCAGGTGAGGGGTGTGGCTAGGCAAACCAGCTCTTGGAATACAATGAATATGCAATGAAAACAACATGAAAAAGGGGAACAAAGATCAAGGGAAACAACACACACACACATCGACTGAAATCAACATTGATGGAATCAACATCGGATGGAACGTTCCCCCACAGAGTGAACTGGACTGTCGGGATGCCTCAGCTCCGTGGTGGTAGCTGTTGCAACTGAAACTCTTTTCTCTCTCTTTCCTTTCTTGCTCTCTTTTCTCTTGCATTCATGAACTTTTTCTTGGGTAAAATAAAGTTACCTAGCGCTTGACTCCATTTTAAGTCTTAATTCTGTTCCCAAGAATATGAGCAAAACCATGCTCCAGTGTGTGAGAGGTTGGTCCAGCCGCCCCTAGCCTCCCAGACTCATCTGAGGTCAGCTAGAACACAAGGGGGCCTTCCTCTCATCCAAAATCGGAATGTGACAGCATCATTATAATATTGGTATTGAATGGGATCTGTTCAGAAGTGTGACACAGTCACCTTGTGCAGTAAAGGTAGTTAAGTAAAGGGCTTTAAAGTGTTAAAAGATCCAATAGTTCTCTTTTTTTCCTTTCTTAATTGTGTCAAACTAGATACTAAGCCAGTTAATAAATTATATTGTGTCGGTTGTAGCACTGTAATTTGTGAGCTGCATGGTATATCACTTTGTGAATAGTCAGGAAAAAAGATCCACATTGCGTAACTAAATGGAAAGCACGCTAAGCTAAATCCAATGCTAATGTAACACTACCAATTACAGTTCAGAAAGGGCAGTGTTTTGGCAAGAGGTGCATACAGCTCAGTGTTCTGGTACCTTGATTTGAAAGAAAGGTAGGAAATGTATAAATACATTCAGTACAACCAAGCCACTGCCCAACTGAAAGAGAGGGTAGAACCATTTGCATGACTTTCACGTGCTCTATGGTAAGCATTTTTAAAACAGAAATACCCTCAAGGGACAGCATGGTGTTAAATAAAATTGTTGCATATAAACGAACAACAAAATGCATGGAAATAAAATTCTGAGTCACTTATGTCAAACTCCCAAGAAAAAAAAAAAGACTTTACAATAAAGTTCATCAACCATTGAACAGCCTTAACTTAATCCATTAAGATATACTGTTACACAATCCATTAAAGTCCTAACCAAGACAGTGTGACATGGGAACAGATTTGTCTTAAATCCCAGGCTGTCCTATTTGTAAGCAATGATGGGAACGGCTCTCAGTCTTTCTCTGCAGATTGTGGGTGCAAAAGCCAAAGAGGTGCAGAATACAATTGAAAGAAAAATAAATCAAATTTATTTGATAAAATAAATTAAAATTATTAAATTATTATTAATCATTTTTTTAGAAAACATTATCAACGCTGTTATACTGGAATTCAAATAGCAATTCTCAACACACAAAGCAGAAGCCTCCTTACATAATTGATTCTTTCTTTACCATAAATCTGGAATTATTCCAAATCATGGGATTATTTTTTTTTCTGGTCATGGAGCTAGTTATGGGAAATGCATCCTTTTTTTTCAGAGCATAATTGACTTGTACTATTAAACACTGATCTTCATTAACAAAAATATGCTATGTTCTGTAAGAGTAATAGAAAAAAAACTCAGGAGGTAGCAGGTATAATGAAAAGGTGGGGGAAAAAAAATCAGTTATTTTGAAACAAGTGCCAAGCTGCAATCTCTATATACAGTTAACAAGAATCATAGAATCATAGAATCATAGAATCACATGGTTGGATGGGACCTATGAGATCATCTAGTCCAACTGTCTTCCCACTACCATTGGTGCCAGAGCTACTAAACCATATCTTGTAGCTCCTCAAGGAACAGAACACTGACCTGAAAATGGACGTGATAGTTGTCTGCATGTTTAGCAATAGGAATCAAAACCATGTCAAAAGATAGACTAATTTAGCCAGGGGGCAATGTGAGGAAAAAAAAATCATGGGTATATGGGCATAAATAATTATACAGCCCTTCTTTCAAGTGAAGTACACTAAACAAGGATATTTGCAGTATCTTGTTCATAGAATCATAAAATGATTTGGATTGGAAGGGACCTTTAAAGGTGTTGTGATTTTGCTTAGTGAGGGGGGCCTAAGGTGGTAGCTTCTGTAGGAAACTGCTAGAAGTCGCTCCCCTTTGTTCAGTGGACTCGACCGGGCCTCGGGCGGACCCTCTGCTGGCCAAGGCTGAGCCGATTGGGAGCAGAATGTCCCATGATAACGCCTCTGCGATAACGTATTTAAGAAGGGGAAAACAGAAAAAAAAAGGGGAAGAGAAGATGTGACGAAGCTGAGCAAGAGCAGAGGCCCAGAGGGGGAGGCGCAGGCCTCCGGGGCCTTGCAGGCCTCACCCTCTGGCCTCTCGCCAAGCGGCCGACTGGGCCCAACTCAGCCCAGTCTGGCTGCAAGAGGTGGAGAGGAGATGAGATGGGATGAATAACGTGAAGAGATCCTGAGAGGCTTTTTGAGGCTTCTGCCAGCCCGTTGTGAAGAATGAACTTGTCTTGTGAGAGAAACAGCTGCAAACACCAAGGTCAGTGAAGGAGGGGGAGGAGGAATGCGGCTTCTGGCCAAGATTCCCCTGCAGCCTGTGGTGATGACCATGGTGGAGCAGGTTGTCCCCCTGCAGCCCATGGAGGTCCATGGAGGAGCAGAGATCCACTTGGAGCTTGGAGCCCGTGAAAGACCCCACACCGGGGGAGGTGGATGCCTGAACGTGGCTGTGGCCCGTGGAGGGCCCGCTGGGACAGCCGTTCTGGAGAGACTATACTCCGTGGAAGAGAGAACCTACGCCGGAGCAGTTTAATGAAGGACTGTGGCATAAGGGTGGGACCCCACACTGGAGCAGGGGAGGGATGTGACGAGTTCTTCCCCCAACTGTGAAGCAGCGGCGTAAAACAACGCATGATGGACTGACCGCGATCCCCATTCCCTCTTCCCCCCCTGTGCCGCTCGGGGGGAAGGTAGATAATGTTAAGCTCTGGAAGTGGGAGGGGTGGAGGAGGTTATCTTGTTTTTCTGTCTCATTATCCTGTTAGTTGTAGTAATAAATGAATAGTTTTTCCCCAAGTCGAGTCTGTTTTTGCC
>WHYT01016191.1:46344-84250 GCA_009806455.1 Tetrax tetrax
GAGTTCTTCCCCCAACTGTGAAGCAGCGGCGTAAAACAACGCATGATGGACTGACCGCGATCCCCATTCCCTCTTCCCCCCCTGTGCCGCTCGGGGGGAAGGTAGATAATGTTAAGCTCTGGAAGTGGGAGGGGTGGAGGAGGTTATCTTGTTTTTCTGTCTCATTATCCTGTTAGTTGTAGTAATAAATGAATAGTTTTTCCCCAAGTCGAGTCTGTTTTTGCCCGTGACGGTAAGGATTTCTCCCTGTCCTTATCTCAAACCTCGAGTCGTTTTTTCTTAAATTATCTCTCTTTTCTTAAATTATCTCTCCCTATTCTCTCGGAGGGTGGGGAGAGTGAGAGAGAGACTGCGTAGTCTGGTCCGGATAGGGGCTAAACTACGACACTACAAAAACAGCAGTCCTGAAGGAAGAAATTGGAATAAACAGGTGGTACAGATCACAGTTTCATCCACTTTCATATTTTAATTTGTCTCATATTTCAAAAAGTGAAGCATCATCAGTGTTAGTAAAACAAACAAAATAATCTCCAAGAAATTGTGACCTCATAGGTTGAGAGGCTGCATTACTGCATGCTCAGCTATGAATTGGTCAGTTACTTATCAGATGGTTGATAACATGGCAGAACACCAGCATCCAATTTATAAACCCAGATGGGACAATTATGCAAAAATGCTTGGGAAATACTATGATTAAAGGTTGAGTTAATACAGTAAAGGAATTCATATGGGCTTCAACTCAAGTAGACAAAGAGGAATGATCCTGATAGATCTGTATACAAGCAACTGAGGTCACCCTTATATCACTTCAAAGCTTATTCATATGCTAAGTCTAAAATTGACTTTAGTTTTCTATATCATTAAAATGCGAATTTTCACTCCTAATAAACAGTCTGCTATCAGCTATAGCATGTAGGACAAAGTTTCATTTTTAACAAGATTCAGCTATGGATCTAAAGTGAACCTGTAGGAACTGATGTGAAGTAGGAATTTTCTTAAACAAAATTTTAGTATAAAATGCTCAGTGATGCTGAACTATAATGTCTATAGCAAGAGTACATGCCAGAAATTATCATGCTTTAAAACTGTATATTTGCCTTTGTCCATATAAACCTATTTCATTTTCAAATTTAAGATTAGTTCTCAATTAATCTTCAACTTCTAATGAAGTAGTATGGATGCATCTTTACTTAAAAAAAAAAAAAACCAAACAAACCCAAATGAAAAAAAACCTCTTCCTTGCCCCTATGTCAGAAGTCATAATGTACTGCAGGAATTAAACTGTGAAGCTAAGACTCAAAGGGATCAATACCAATGAGTAATAGGAAAAAATAGAAGATGTGTAAATCCAGTGAAAGAACTAAAACACTTTGTGTCAAAACTGACTATTATAACAGAGAATACTAATGAAATTGGTTGAAGTGTAAAGAAGCACCAGACAGGGCAGATGGAGTGTGTAAACAAATACATGACTTCTGAGAATACTTGTAAAGAACAGCATACTGGTGTGCTACAATATGCCACTAAGATTACTGAGGGCTGCAGAGGATTACATGAAATACTAGATATTTTTAGAAAAAGGATTGGCAAAATATAATTACCAGAAAAATACAGGAAAATTATTACATTTTTGGAATTTAGAGATGTCACAGGGGAATTCAGGGGTGAGAGTCTCAAGAACAGAACTATACCACTCAGTGACGTAAAATTTGAAAAGTAATTATTAAGTAAATTATGCACAGCAGGGAGGTTGCAGTTGCTATTGCAAAGTTTCTATTCTATGACACACTCTCACACGATGTATAGGACACACACAGACCCCCACAGTCCAGTTATGAACCAGAGCAAAAGGACACTCTCTTCCAACACTTTGGCATATGTGAATCTGGGCTGACAGTGCAACACCCACGTATCACAGTTTTATCATGAGCTCAGACTCCAACACCAAACCTCTGGATAAAGATGTCAACCCCAAGAGGCTATTGTGTTCACTATTGCCTGCTTTCTAACTGAGTTAGCTGATGTAAGACACTAATGACCTTATTGGTCACATAAACCCAGGCCAATCTCATTATTTTTACCTAGGCTACTGTCACTGCCTGAAATTTCTTAACCTCTTCCTCCTAACTTTACTGCAACTTAACTGTTACTCTGTGCTTCATGAGGCATACTCCATTAGCAGTCCGTGCAGCCAGGGATCAGGCTTCACACTCAGAAGGGCTTTAATGGGCAGCACTCCCAGGAAGACAGCAGAAGCATCTCTGAGTCAAAAGACTTGCAGGGCTGGTTCAGGCTGAGGAAGGGACACAGGGACACTTTGGAAAGCCCTGGCCAAGCCTAGCCCATTAATTCAGCTTACTTCTGTTCTGTGAATGCAGGGGCAGCAGCGAGTTCAAGGTGCCCCATAAACATGCTTCCCTGGCATGTGACTGATGCACGTATGGACGGTCTCTTGGGCAGTGACACTTGCCTTTTCGCTTCTCTCCCCTCTCTATTCCCCACGACGAGGACATGCACAGCAACTGGCCCCAACAGGGGGGTCTCTATCACTGACAACAGCAGTGGTATTCTGACACGCCATAGCTGCCCTCCAGAAAATCCCAGGAGCCTTTGTTGGGCTCCACAGAGGACCATTGGAGGGCCCTAATTCCCCTCCAGAGTGCTCCAGGGCCTTATCTATGCTTTTTCTGGGGCCCATTGGAGGTCCTTGCTGCCCTCCAGAGGTCCCTCTATTCTAAGAAATCTACAAGTCTAAACCAAATCCTTTTCAAGTACAAATTCACCTCTGCAGATATTCTGGAAGGTAGTTTAGGTTACGTTTATTATAATCCATTTTTTTTTTCTGTGCTTTTTAGCACAGAACATCTAGATCCTCTTCATCTTCCTCCAAAATAGGTGAGAGACTGAAAATATAATAAGGATCATTCCAGTTCTTGTTTTCTAAGTAATCATCTGAAAGTTCTTTGACACAATTAGATGGGACGAATCCTCTTGTGCGGTCCCCCAGCTCTCCCACATACCAACCATCTTCATCCACCTGTCCGAAGACATAAACATATTGTTCAACAGTTAGAGGAAGTTCTAGTTCAGGCTGCTAACTGGGACCGTCAAAAGGATTGTAGCTGTATCAAGCTACAAATGTTCAAAGCTTTCCTGGTTATTGTTCCAGAGCCTGTAGGATGATGGACAGTTCATCTGCTATGAGTTCCTTTGCCTCATTTGCAGGGTCCTCCTCTGAAAGAAGGCAGGACTCAGGACTTTCCTCTGCCTAAGCTGACTCTGAGTAGCTCTGAAACCAATTATCCAGCTCACTTACCTGGACTTGAAGCAGTTGTGTGACTTTTTGGTATCCCCTTTTTCCTTTTGTCTGAGCACATTGCAAAAAGTCATATTCCTTTTCTTTCTTCTGCAGCACTAACTTTGTCTCTTCATTGTCCTCTCCAGGTGTTGCTTTCTTTCTGGCATTTCTCTCACAACTTTCAGGTGTACTCTGCATGTTGCAGTTGAGTTTGAAGACAGCTGATGGCTCAGAGAACAGAATTTTGCTTCACTATCACTCATGTTAGTTGCCCCTTCAGGTCAACATTTGCAGCTTGAGCATTTTCTACTCAGTGCATCTGCCCAAAAAGGCAAGACTTTTCTTCTGCCAATCTGCTGTTTTCACCTGTCATCTCCATAAGCTGCACCCCTAACTGCTCACATATTTGCCTGAGGGTGCTCACATAAAAAAGCCCTCTTTCTCTGCAGCCAATTGGGCCTGAAGCTCCTCAGCTGCCTTCCATGAGTCTTCATTCTACTTGTCATGTGCCAGCAAATCTTTGGGGGCTCTCTCCTCTAGTGCCTGCTGGAAAGACTAAGGCTTGACCTGGCAGCTGGTGCAGCCAAGGCCTGGGGCCCATTTCCATCAGAGGAGAAAGAGCTCTGCATGCCCTGGTGCCCAGGAGGGCCTTCAGGCCAGGCGTAGTGGCACAGTAGCACAGCTCCTGGGAGTGGAAATGCTCACCCCCCAGCCCAGCCTGCAGCATCTCTGGCTCCCTCCAGTGCTCCTCCTTCCACAAAGGGCTGCCAGCCGCCTGTGCCAAGACCCAGCAGGGTGAGGGGCAGCTGTGTGCCACAGGTCCTCAGCCCGCACCATCCTGCCCCTTGGCTGAAAGTATAGGGAGTGGGCCATTGGCCACCAAACACTGCTGCCAACAGTAACCAACAGGTTAATTCTGCTTTTTATTACTACTTTGACACTACAGTATCAGAAACCATGTTTATCCATGTATTAATTTTTAAGAACACTTACAGAATCCACAAAAAAGTATGAATTTTATAGGGTTTGGTTTTTTTTTTTACTGTAAAATTTTGTGCCCTATGTCAGAAATAACATACATGGTCTTTTGCATATTCTCTCAATGGAAGGATTGTGTCAACAAAATGCATATATAGTTAAGAATCAATTATGCAAACTAACTAGAAAAAGTGAAAATAAATCCTTATACATTGTTCTGTAGGCCTTGGCTTCATAAACAGAGATTATAGTATGCATATTTCAAATTACCAGTGCATGGAAATACTTGTGTATGTAAGAGGAGACAGAATCAGTCTTGCTAATTAAGTAATATTTTTGGGGACATCAAAGGGACTGCACAAAAGCTGGACCTACAAGAGAACTGCATTGATTTAAAATCAATGGAGTATTGTACTTTTAAAAATAGTTATAAAAATATATCTAATATTAAGTTTTATGTGAATCTTTGAAATTTGTGAAAGTAGAATCTTTATGATATTATTATTATTAGGCTTACCTAATTTTAGTTATTATTAGCTCAAGTTCTTTAAAAAAATGTAAAATAATACTGCTTTATATACACAAATATTAAGCAACTTTAGTAATTTCTGTAATAATTTTTAAAAATATTATTATATAGACACATTATTAGATATAAAGGGAATTATTTATTAGTTCTTTGTAAAGGCACTGAAAACCACTCACATAAATAGCAGTATAATCCATAAATGTTAAAGCATCCTTGTATGTGATTTAATCTTGGTGTTTCATGCCTTTACGTCATTGGGAAAAAAGAAAAAAATATAATACAACATATTCTCAGTCTAAATACAGCAAAACCAAATTATTATGATTTCCATTTTTAAACTGCCTGATATATAATTTATGGGTTTGAATTTCAAATCCTGACAAACAAATATCTCAATATAACATAACAGGTATTTAGATTTAGGTTCACGCTTTTGTTTTGACCCTCTAAAGACATATATGGCCCATCAAAAATATTCATCTTTAAGAGAGTTAAGTTTCTGAACCAGTTCCCCTTCAGTTACTTCAATGACGTTTCAATTCAGGGTTTTGATTAATACTTACCAGTCATATCAATTACTAAAAGATCCAGTAAGTTTAAAACTTTTCATCTTCGTTCATGTAGACTACTCATAATGGCTTTAAAATATTACATGAATATTTATGTTATTTCAAATGAACTGAAAGGATTGTAGTAAGTTTCAAAGTCCATATATAAAAAGGATTCTTAAACATTCTCTTAACTGTGACAGTGTGGTGGTGATTAGTACACAGGGCTCACCTATTCAGTCACCTAGGAACAAATGTTTGAAACTCTCTGTTACAAGCCATTGTAGTTACTGATGCACAGTTCAAATAGATGGGGCCAATTAACTCTAAACATAGAAGTCAGTATAAGTGTCAATAAATCTTCAAAATAAAAAAATGAGAGCAACAATAATAATGAAAAAGTATGTATTTCATTTAAGGTGGTTAATCTATGTGGTATTATTGTTCTTAAAACTGATAAAATCAACAAATAGAGATTGCACACTTCTGTCCTGAGTATCCAAACGTGTGTGCTGAACCTTTTGTTCAGCCTGAAGCTAAACCATGTGTCAGTTCTCAGTATTAATTGTGCAAGCTATTTTTTTTCCTAATTATTATGCTTTATGATAACTTCTTTCTTTCACGGTAATAGTAGTTAAAACATAAAGTAGAGGAAGCCTCATTTTCAGTTACATTTCAGTGAATCTTGATAAATAAGCACTAATACAACTAACCTTAATCGTATCATGAATAAACTACTCTTGAAATCAGACCATAGCTTGTTCTGTCACTAGCGTGTTTGCCAGTGCAGAAGACATAAAATAAAAACATAGGAACATTAAAAGTTTTTTGCATTTAGAGGGCATTTTTGTGAGTAATATACTAAATATGCTCAAGTAATCAAATAACTTAGAGTAAAAAGGTAGAATACAAGTACCTTAGATAGAAAGGGACCCTACTATATTGGCTGAACTAAACACTTGATGAGTTCAAGTGAGTTCAGAACAAAGATCACAAAGCACATGTGTAGTAGCAGTGCAAAACAGTACTTAACAATGCTGTGTCAAGTTTTCAAATACAGATCTACCAACACAGCATAATACACAGTGAAGTTACAAGAAATATAACATGAGATTTACTCAGGAAAATACATTTTGTCTGTCTAATAAATAGAGAGTATGTGTGTGAGAAAGAGAGAGACACTACTGTTTAATTTAAAAAAAAAAAAGTTATCTGCTTGATTCATATAATAGCTATCAAAAGGATAGAAAAACACACAGACAGCAGAATATATACTTTTCTTCCACTTCCTTTACTTTTTCTAAAGCCTATCTCAGCCAAATTATTGAGCTGGAAAATCCAGGCGATAGGTGCAATCTGCCAGTTTATTCAGGAAACACCTTCTCCACCATCACTGTCACAATTAGCAGTAAATGGTAACCTTTTAGCAGTCACAGCTTTAGTATAGTGTGAGGAAGCTTCCCCTGGTGCTGTCTGTGTACATCTTGATTTGTAAGATAAACATACCCCATCCATATCTTGAGTTGCTAATTTTGCACTTTTAACCTGTATTATGTTAATATAAAATCCCCAGCTTAGCTCTTCTAGTTGTTATTGTTCTTTCGGAACAGTTATCTGGTGTGTAGAATTGCCTGGGGGACAGAAAATACGTCAATTTTATAATGCATTCTTTTGACTAAAAATATGAATAATACTGCTAAATTCTCTATAGTATGAATATGAATAATTCTTGAATGTTCTTGCTGTATACTCTTGATGAACTAAGAAAAAAAAAAAAAAAACAAACACAAAACCCAACAACCAAAAAGTCCCGCCTGTATAGTTTAGTATTATCTGGTTGTTTAGCAAAATCTGTCCTTTAGGCAAATTTCACTTCGAAATAAATCTACCTCAGATGTAAGATGTGGCAGTAAGGCTGTACCATTGCAGCACTTGCCCAAAACGCCCTGTCTTCCAACAAAACTAATTTTTCTGGCTAGATTACTTATTTCGTATGTTCTCCACAGGTTTTGCAAGCCGCCATGTCTTATGGTAGACTTGTACCAAGGCTGAATTTATAAAGGACATAGGTAAAATCTAGTGGCGCTGAGAACATCAAAGATGGTGTTCAACTTCTGGCTCTCCCTCCAAAGATTCAGAAGATGCCTACTTTCTGCCAGCCTGACCGGAAAATAAGCAAATTAAATTTTCTTGTAGGAATTACTGTGGTGGGTGCTCTCAAAGCATATAAGACTTAACATAAATGGTAGTCAGGGGTCATTCATAAGCAGTTAAAAGCAATTAGGTGGTTCCCATATCTGCTGGACACTGGTAGTTAATGCCTAGACCTGGATTCTGCAGGACATGTTTTTTTTTTAATGTACTATCTATTGGACTTAGAACAAATAGTTCAGTTCAGGCCTCCAATGTCAAATAATAGTTTTCCATTTTTCAAGACAATAACAAATTCCAAGTTGATGCTCTTGCTTCACAATTTAATTGCTAATAGGAGGAGTTAGTCTGTGTGTTTTTTAAATGAGCTGTCAAGGCTGAGAATCCAAATGTACATTAATGTTTATGTGGGAGTTGGACACCTAACTTTCACTGATTTCAGTGACAGTTAGATCAGACTATGAACAATGAAATGACTAAAGTAGTTTGTGAAAAAGTAATGTGAACAGAAATCTTTTGTTGCTTGATATTTTGGGTTCTACTGTACAGCCCCATATCTTCACTTCACTAGATACCACTAAATCCTTGCTTAGCTTTGGTGTACAGTGAAAGAAAACCCTATACTCAAGCCCAGATTTTGTATCTGATTCTTAAATCTTTGCCTGTGCCATGAAGAACCTAGCTACTATTCATGCACAGACAGATTCTGCAGTTTTCAATCTTGGTGGTTTTCAAGACCTGACTGGATGAAGCCCTGAGGAAACCAGTCTGATCTCATAGTTGACCCTGCATTAAGGAGGAAGATAGTTTAGATCACCTTAGTTCCTTTTAACTCAAACTTTTTTTGTCTTTATGTTAGTCCTTGTCTACAGTTGATGTATTTTGAGGCTGTGATAGGCCTGAGCCTCCAGATTTATAGTGAAACCTAGTTAAGACCCTGACGCCTTAGATACATACATGTAGTTTCCCGTGATACTTTGTTTAGCACTCAAGATGCGTAAACTTAGACTGTATTTTGTAAGCTTTTTCATATATTGATACGTGGTGGGTTGAACTTGGCTGGACTCCAGGAGTCCGACAAGCCACCCTATCACTCCCCTCCACAGCAGGACAGAGAGGGAGGTGGAAAAAAACTCATGGATCAAGATAAAGGCATTTTAATAAAGCAAAAGCCAAGGCCATGTGCTAAAGCAAAGGAAAATAAAATATTTATTCTCTATTTCCCATTAGGAGGTGATGTCCTGCCATTGCCTGGGAAGCAGGGCCTCAGCACATGTAGCAGTTTCTCTGGAAGACAAACACCTTAATGATGAATGTCTCCTTCCCTCCTCCTTTCTCTTAGCTTTTATTGCTGAGCAGATGTCATATGGTATGGAACTCTCTTTGGTCAGTTGGGGTCAGCTGTCTTGGTGATGTCCCCTCCCAAGATCTTGCCTGCCCTCAGTCTACTGACCTTTGGGAGTGAGGGAGGAAATTTTGGAGAGACAACCTTAATGTTGTGGGAGCACTGCTCAGCAGTAGCCAAAACACTAGTGTGCTATCAACACCTTTCTAACTACCAATACAAAGCACAGCACTATGAGGTCTTCTATAAGGAAAAGAAACTTAATCTCAACCAGACTCAGTACAATCCTCATCCCTTATTCCATATGTTTTGAGTTGTGCTCAGATCCCACATAATTTAATATATGTATTTATCTTCTAACCATCCCATTGTATTTAGTTCTCATTACTGAAATCCCTTTTTACCAACACTTACTACTTATACCACATACTTAAACCAGCTTTATGGCTGTGCCATGGAGTGATGCACTTCACTTGTAAGAGAGAAGCAAGACTATATTTTATTGATGTAACAGTCAATAAACAAAGTTTGTTAGTAAATGGTAAATGCGACAGTGTTTTAACAAGATTTGATGGCAAGGTACAGTGGATTATCTACAGCGTAGAAGACAAAGTCAGACAAAACTGTCAGGGAGACCCTCCCGTCTAGTCATGAGATTCAGAAAGGACTGCCTTGTTTTCTAAACTTCTCAGAGAGGAGTCTAGGTGCAGCTGGATCCAATCCTAGTCCTAGACTTAGCCAATTTTTTTTACATCAAAAGGATTGCATGTGCACAACTAGTCCTTTATATCACTTAGCTAAAATTACAAGGTTTCAGATTGGTTATTTCCAATTCTCTTACTGAGCATCTGGCATGATAAGGATTCTCTCAACCTCAAGAAGTAACCCTGAGAAGCATCCCTACTCAAGGGGAGATCCTGGTGTGCAACCCAGTGCTATACAGAAGAGCTCAAAGGGCTTTTGGGCTGCTCACTATTTATGGGGTAAGATAATTGACTCATGGTCATATTTGCATATTGATTGCAGACTGCAGATGTTAGTTTCTTCCAAATTTGGCTTGAATCAGACATTGACCAGCACTCTGGTTAGGCGGGCATATAACTATCCCTTGGCTATTGTATTGTTATCTATCTCCCTCAAATCCACTTTGAGCTAGATGCAGCCATCACAACAAGACACATCCATCACAACTGCCACTGATGGTTATCACTTGGGCAGGGTGTGTTAGGGATTTCAGTGATGGTCTGTGTAGGGCCACTGTGGGAAATTACAAGCTGTGAGAACGCAGTCTTGGAGAGGGGAGCTAGGAGGGTTGTTATCTCAGTGAGGGGAGCTAGGAGGGTTGTTATTGAGCAGGATGTTGCTGCTATCCGGGAACCACTGTTGGCCAACAGGGCACGTGCTTGGCAGGCCTTGCTGCATGTGCTGGCCAAGTGTGCATCAACACCTGGTCAGTACTCTTCCACTGAATCTGCTGAGGATATAAACAGAGGTGACTGACCTGAGTGATAGCCCCCATGATCAAGTCCATCTCTCAATCACAAGTCCATTTGTATGTTGCATTCAGTCTGCGCATCATGTAACCGGTGCTACATGGCTAATGCCTTGTGGGGTGGGTAAAGCAGTGGAAGAAGACCAATTGGCAGTGCAGAGGTAAACCCATCATATAGATTCTTACATGCCCAAAATCTGCACCACTGAAGAACATTGAAACAATGAACAGGTAGACAAGGCTGTCAAAATTTGGGTAGCTCAGGTGGACCTTGACTGGGAGCATAAGGGTGAACTATTCGTAGCTCAATGGGCCCATGAAGTATCAGGACATCTAGGGAGAGATGCAACTACATGATGTACCTTTAAAGGGATATTTTCTACCTGAGTAGCAATGTCCTGTCACAATGCAGCAGCCCAGATGAGTTCCCCCACAGAATAAAGAACTGGCGTATGCTACAAGGTTTCTAATCCTCACACCAAAATACAAAATGGACATTCTAACAAAATACATGAACTGTTAATAAGCCTTACGTAATTTATTACCTAGTAGTAATCCTGGCAGTCATTGTTGATGGTGGAAAATTTATGATAGTACTGAATTACATAAAATGAAGCTTTGGTTAACACAGTGAAATAGTAATTCAGGAGGAATATTGTTTGAACTCATCTTGCTTCTGTTGAGTAAACTGACATTAAGACGGTTGTATGTCTTAATGTGCCTTATTCAACTTTTTCTCTCCCACAGACACGAGGGGCCAGTGGGGAGGATTCTGAACCTGTAGCTTGTCTGACTTCATTTTTCTTTAGTATAAAAATTTGTTTAGTGCAGTAGAATTAGACACAAGTATCTTAGAAGTCATCAATCCAGTTTTAATCACACCTAGAGCAGATTACAAATTAAATTAACTGTCAGAGGGCTTATTGCATTTTGTGTGGTATTTTTCCTTCCTCTTATTAGAACAGCTTGATTTCAGTGGGGAGGGAGTTGGTGCTCCTCCACCTCTGGATATTTTTAAACTTCAACCTTTTTTTTTTTTTTTCCATAGTATTGTGAAACAGCACTGTATTGAGTTTACGCGTCAAGATTTTGATAGCAGAGGGGCTGCAGGGTGTCTTTTGTAAGAAGACATCAGAAGCTGCCCCCGTATCTGACAAAGCCAGTTTCAACTGGCTCCAAGGCATACAAAACTCTAGTCAAAGTTGAGCCAATCAACAGTGTCAGTAGTGTCTCTGTGATAACATATTTAAGAAGTGGAAAAAAACACTGCACAACAGCAGCTGAGAGAGGGGAGTGAAAATATATGAGAAAAGCAATCCTGCAGGCACCAAGGTTGGTGAAGAAGGAAGATGAGGTGGGCAGGGAACTGAAGTAGAGATTCTCCTGCAGCCCCTAGAGAAGGCCATGGTGATGCAAGTTGTCACCCTGAAGCGCACCTGATGCTGAAGCAAGTGGATATGTTCTGAAGAAAGCTGCAGCCTATGGAGAGGCCACAAAGGAGCAGGCCCCTGGCAGGATCTACATCCTGTGGAGAGGAGCAGGAACAGGTTTTCTGGCAGGACCTGTGACTTCATGGGGGATCCACACTGGAGCAGTCCATTCCTCAAGGACTGTAACCTGTGGAAAGAACCCATGCCAGAGCAGTTCTTGAAGAACTGCAGCCTGTGGGAAGGGCTCACCCTGGAGAAGGTCAGGAAGGACTGTCTCCTGTGTGTGTGACCCCATGCTGGAGCAGGTGAAAACATGAGGAGGAAGGAGCACCAGAGACAAAGTGTTACGAACTGACCGTAACCTCCATTCCCCGTCCTGTTGTATCACTCAGAGGGAGGAGGTAGAAGAGGTGGGAGCTTAGTAGAGCATGTGAAGAAGGGAGAGATGGGGGGATTTGTTCTCATTTCTCATCATCGTTCTCTGTTATTAATTTGCAATAAATTAATTTAATTTCCCCAAGTCAAGTCTATTTTGGCTGTAGTGGTAATTGGTCAGTCATCTCTGAAACCTTATTTCAACCCACGAGCTTTTCGTCTTATTTTCTCCTCACATCCTCTTGAGGAGAGGGAGTAATAAAGTGGCTTGGAGGGCACCTGGTATCCAGCCAAGGTCAGCCCACTACAAGCATTTTATTGGAAAGGATGTTATTGGTCATCCAGTTCAGTCTCTGAAAACTCACAGTATTTTACAGACAGCTTTTTAATCTTACCTTTAATAACTCTAAAGATTATGTGATAATTATTTCACAAGAGAATTTTTCTACACTCTGTCCTTTTTCTCAGGAAGTTCTTGTAATAACTAAGGTAAATTTGTACTTCTAACTCAGCTTAATACTCCTTCTTTTATGACTAATGTTCAATGTGATTAGCTCTTCCTTTCTCTCATATTATTGCCCTTTAACTATTTATGTATAGTTATCACTTTCTTCCTTAAGTGTCACTTCTTTAAGCTAAATAATTGTAATTCCTTTAATCTTCACTTATAAGTTATGTTTTATGTAGAAATAAAACAAGACAGAGCTGAGTGATATTTGTGTCTTTTCCCAAACACTAGCATAGTGAAAATAATGTACTCTTCTCTGAAGTTCCATGATTGACTTAAGGAAAGCATTTTTCTTCCCCTAGAGCAGAGGGATGGCAATAGGAAAAAGTTCATAGCAGGTCAATTCTGCATCTCCTTGAGTTGTGATGGTTTTGGGGGGAAATGGAGCAGCTTAAAACAGTAGCTGTAAAACATGATCTCTGGGCTTTACATTTCATTCTGCATTATACCTTTCAACATGTGCTAACAGTGTTGTATTTCAGATAACTAGGTTTTCTAAGATTTGCACCAACAGAGCAATAATATTCTTTACTACATTTGATTGTTTCTGCCTACAGAAGGGGGAAAAAATATGTAGAAAAAATAACTATTTCTCTATTATTTTTTGACTATAGAAATAAGAGGTCATATTCATCAGACCATAAATTTTTATCACTGTGATACCAAAAGATTTTCAAACTCCAAAAACACCTCAGTTTCTTGCAAATTCTGATTTTTAGATTCTTTCCCATCTGTAGTGGTAAATACCAAGCTCTGAAGGAAACAATATGTATATATTAGCTAGGACTCAGGGCATCTAAGAACAGTTTTCTCAATCAGAAGAACTGGTGCTGAGTTTTGACTTCAGGTAAACTTTAGTGTGGTCTTGTGGCATTAATATCCATAAGCAGCTAGACTGCATTTAGTAAGCTCTTGAAATTCACCTATACATTGTTTTTTTGTCCAAAAAGAATCCTGTTGACATACGAGGAGGCTGCTCTGCAAATATGAGCCAAAGTTCAGTAGATGTTGAAGGAAAATAAACTTATTCCAAAGGCACTCTCCTACTCTAAAAATAAAAGTATTTAAGTTGCACCTAGAGAATCCAGATTGCAGGTCAGGTGCAACTGAAACCAAACTACCTTATTTGTGTGGAACAGCAGAAAGTTTCTACACTGTTACCTAAGGGCAGGAAGTGCTTCTGACAACAAGGCAGACTGGAGACCAGCTCTGTCAACAGGACTGAGGTCTTGGGCTGACAGTGACCTAAGTGTGAGCTGGCCACCTGCCCTGGCAGCAGAGACAACCAGCAGCTTCCCGGGCTGTATGAACAGGAGCACAGGCAATAGACTGAGGGAAGGAATTACCAATAGCTGCCTGATGCTTGTTAGACCGCATCTATATACTGTGGATAGCTTGGGTACCCCAATACAAGAAAGACGTTCATCAACTGGACTGAGGTCAGAGGACAGAGGTGGTTGAAAATGAGGGACTTGAGGTTTGTTCAGTTTGGAGAACGGATAGCTTTGGAGAGGGACTGCCTGTCTGTACCAACAGGATGGGTCACTGAGTTGACAGGGCCAACCTCAGGATTGAATAGTAGGAGAATGAGAGACAATGGACAGAAATAGAAATGAGAGAGAGAGAGGTTATAGTGTAAAACTTGCACAGATGCAGTCTACACCCTTGGATGTTTCCTCAACCTGACTGGATAAAGCCCTAGATAAACTGTTATAGTCTTATAGGTAACCTTGCTTTAGGCAAGAGTTTGGATTAGACAATCTCTTGAGGCTCATTCTAGTCTCACCCTGTGATCTAATGAAATGGAAACAAACAAACAATAAAATCATGCATAGGCAGGTCTCATGAGAAAGAGAGGAGATGAATGTGTCTCTCCAAACTGGAGACAAATGTGCCTTTGGTGATGGTAACATTCAGGAGGAGGTCTGCACTGGTGTGTTGATTAGGAGTACATAGATGGGAGCAGCCTGAAGAAAAGACAGTTTAATCTAGAGTATATCTTGTCTCTGAGCTCAGGTAGTGATGCAGAACCTACACTGTGCTCTCACCTTTGTATTCTCTTTCCAAAGTGAGAAGCTATGGTCTCCTTCACTCTTCCAGAATCCCACAGTATCCTCATTCTTCCCTTGTACTCCATCAAAGCCCACAAAATCAGAGCTGTGGTGGAAGGTAGCTTCCGTGTAATTTTCTAGATTAGCTCGAAGTGGGCTTGCTAATAAAAGGTGTATCATTTTTACTTCAGAAAAATCATTGTAAAAAGCATTTTAAATGACCTCAGTTTCTCATATGTTGGCAGAAAAACTAGAATGATTGGAGAGAAGAAAGAGGCACTGTGTTAATTTCTTCAAATGTTGCAGTCTTTTCTACGGTATTCTGAGATGAGACACTTAACAAAGAAACCTGACTGTATGTTTATCCATCTGCACAGTTTTAAACTTTGAGTTCTGGAAGATTAGAAATAGAGTTAAAAATATATTTCTTGGCAGTACATACTTTTATTCCCCCTCCCTGCATCAGCTCATGAAAACAAATAGGAGGTTTTTCCATCTGCTGCAATCCTATTAATGTTTTAAATCTCCTTTTCTCATAATCTTTTTAAAATATGTTTGAAGAGATGTGGAGCTCCTGTTACACTAAAACAATAAACTAGATTAGATTAAATAAGATGACATTTTTCTCTAGGTTTGATTCACTTAATATAAGAATGTCAGATTTGGTGTCATTATTTGTGTAGCTTGTGATCTGATCCTATTGTTTAAACTAAATTAATTTATTCATAAGTAAGTTGACATATGTAGAACTCAGTTCTCAGGTGATTTAAATCTGGTTGGTCTCAGCTAGGATTATTTCACAGACACTTTTACAAGTCACATCACTTAATAAGCCTACAATAGTATTGTGTTTGTATGAAAAGCGCTCAGAATATAGTTCTTTTTTTTTTTTTGAAGTGGTTTTATATCACACTTCACACTTTATCTTACATTCTTTAAGTGACTAAGAAAAAATAGAGCATTAAAAAGAGTAGAAATATGTCCTACACTAGAGGGAATATGTGTTTATAGGGAACACTATATTTAAAGAAAATTACAGTAGCAAAGTGCAAATTGCAATAATGAGGGAATGCTAATGCTTTCTATACATAATGTAGAGCTTATAATATAGAAATTCTAGTGGACTTTTGGCTAAGATGCTTGAAGTAAGATTTCAACAACTTGCATTTATCTTTGAATAATTATATTTAGGAAAAAAAAAGTTTAAAGAAGGGAGGGAGAGTGTACTTGTTTTAACAAATTCCGTAAAGAAGCATAACATCATATTTGTTCCTTGTATTTGTTCCTTTGCATCAGAAAGAACATCAGAGCTGGTAGATTTTTATATGTAGTTCTTGATCAATTGAAATAGTTCGCGCTAGTAGTAGATTTTTGTCTTGTTTATTAGTAAACTTTTGGATAACACAATACTCATTAATGCTGGTGAGTTTGACACATTTTTACAATAGTTACAATGTGGAAATCTGAGGTTCAGAACGAAATAATTGAGGAGACTGTTTAACTGGGGGTGCTAGTCTGACTGTATTGTGAAGTCAAAAGCTAACCTAGAGAGAAAAAGATTTACAGATTAATACAGACTTGACACATCTCTAAACCCACCGGGTACTTAGGTACTTACTCTCCACTGTATGTCCTCAGTATTTACCAAAGCCTGTTGTTGCCTAGCCACAGACCTATGCCTGTCTGTTTTCAAACCTCAGCCAAGAAGTTATTTCTGGTTTACATTCATGTCTTTGACTGCTCCACTCTGAGTGGCAACCTTACATTTATTGTATTTGGTGACAAAAGGCTGCTTCTTCCTTGCTTCTATGTTTTCATCAGTTTTAAGCCCCACTAGCATTATGCTGAGAATGTTGGAGAGTCTTTTAATTCCCACAAGGAGGAGAAAAGTTTTTGGAAGCAGGGGGCACAGAAAGCAGTTTAGGAGAGAAAGAGGTACTTTGCATAGAAAAAAAAAAAGCAGCATGAGGATGAAAAAGAAAGAAATTCTGAAGTAAATAACTATGAAAAGTTATTCACTATGAAGTGAATAAGCTATGAAAACAACCAAAGTGTTTACAAATCTCATATGTGGATATTACTTTTATATACATTTTTATTTAACACAGTGACCTTAGGTCCTCTTGGTACCTGAAAGAATCACAGAATCATAGAATAGTTTGGATTGGAAAAGACCTTTAAAGGTCATCTAGTCCAGCCCCACCTGCAATGAGCAACTAGATCAGGTTGCTCAGAGCCCCATCCAACCTGACTTTGAATGTTTCCAGGGATGAGGCATCAACCGCCTCTCTAGGCAACCTGTTCCAGTGTTTCACACACTCATTATAAAAAATTTCTTCCTTATACCTAGTCTGAATCTACACCTTTTTAGTCTAAAACCATTACCCCTTGTCTTATCACAATAGGTGCTATTGAAAGTCTGTCTCCATCTTTCTTACAAGGTCCCTTTAAGTATCGAAAGAGCTATTTCACTGTTCGTTTGGCTGTTCATTCTGTTTTTCGTGAGTCGAGTCCAGGACTGTGATGACTTCCTTCTAGACCACCGGCAGCCACTGAAATGAACGTCTTCCAGATGTACGGATAAGGGAAATTAAGCAAGGGCCAGACCTCCAGAATACGTTTACATAATGCCCATGCTTTTTCTAATTCCTCTTGCCCATCTGTACATGAAGGCTGACACAGTTGTGCTCAAAGCACAACAGTAATGTAGGTGCCTCCATTACGATCTCATGGGTTTTGACTCAAAAAAAGTCTTTTAGAGATTCTGTCTTTAGAGAAATTCTTAGCAAAGTTATTCACCTGTTTCTAGGTCTGATTCTTGTAGTTGTTGACATACGTTTACATCTCTCTTCCTTGACATTGCCACAATTTGGGAAGATACTTACTGTTATTTTTCCTGATTGTGATTTTTGAAAAATCTTTGTTTATGTTACAACAATGAAATTGACATTTATTATAGACCAGGCCTATTTCATTTCCCCGTGTACTTATTCAGCTAGATTATTTATCTTTAATGTTCATGCCATTATACTGTTCCATCTCCCTTAGTTTATTCATTTAATGTTTAATACAGCTCAAACAGCTGCACTGCCGGTAAACTCATATTTTTTTTTTAATTCATGTGAGTATGTTGAATAAGAATCAGAATTCTGTTTTTAAGAGAGAACAGCTACTTACTGTTTTGCAAGAAGTCTGTTTTGACGTTGGTGCAAAGCAGCAATGCACCCTTCAGAATATTTTCTTTTTAACCTCTGTAAAGTTTCCCGGTATAGCAATACAAAATTTGACTTGATATTTTAAAATTATTTTCATTTTTTAATCTTAAAAATAATTAGAACTTGTTTATGCTCTCTGTGTTATCCTATCTATGAACAGAAGTTAAGTGATTTGTGGTCAAAACTACTGGTTTAGTGACACAGTTAACTCTAACAGAAGTGACAGAGTTGACTCTAACAGAGGTGAGTGACTTTGTTAACTTCTGTTAGAGTGAACTAAAATAATGTTAACAACACCCAAAAAAAATTACTTTTAGACAGCAAAATCTGCCTGTGAGCCTGAGCAAATACACAGGCAATTAACCTCAATGTGTGACCATTCCTCTGTAGCTGTGTTGCCTGCAAAACTGACGTAACTCAGGCTCATCCTCATGTGTTCATCTGAGCTGCAGTATGAGAAGGCATAACCCAGTTACTGAAGATTTTAACGTTGGTATATAAGATTAACCATGTACAGTCACCCCTCTCTAGCATCCTGTTCTGTGTGAAGGAAGTGCTGCAGCTCTAATACTTTCCCTCCCTCATGTAATTCAGCAAGGAATTACTGCACAGTAGGAAGAGTAGCAACCTGGACCTGACCCAGGCAAACAGTCTTTTTGTCATATCAAAAAAGTCCAGACCCCACTGAAGTCCATGACTTGGCTGGATTAGGAAGAAAGTATCAGTCTTAAAGCTTAGTATTAGCTATTTCTTTATGCCTTTTTAATAACTCCTCTGGAATTATAAAACAGCACTCAAATAGCTTTGTTGAGTTTCAGTAGAGTAAGCATGAAACAATTCCTTTTTCTTTGTTTTCATGCAGATTATACCAAATAACATATATAAAAAATTATTTGGCATTTGTCCTGAAATAACTAAGGAAATAACATTTTTGTTTTCTTTTCTAAATCTGTAAGCATGAACTTCCAAGCAAATAAACACATTATTAAAAGTTAGATATAGGGTTTGCTACATTAATTTTCACTCTAAAATTATGTTTTTGTGTCACAAATCTAGTTCTCTTCAAAAACAGGTTGGTAGCAGTTCTTTTAGATTTTAAATATTGTATAATTCTTAAGAAAATATCTGTAAAATATCTAGTAGATAAGGTTATTTAGGTTATACTTAGGGCAGCTACTCATCTTTGAATAAGACAATTACAGAAATCGGAAACCTTAAACAGAATGTTACAGAAACATGTCAGTGTTGAACTCCCAACTGACAAAAAAGCAGTTCTCTGTAGTCACTTAGACATTATGATTGGTAAAACATAGAGTGAAAGGTCAAATATATTAAACACTTTTCTTTCTTCCAGAGAATGTGGTTTAGCAGCTCCTGGCTTGACTGAGGTGAGCAGAAAGAAACCCAAGAGGCAAGGTGTCGGCTTTATTAGGCTGTAACACAGCAATTAACTGTGAGACATATTCCTTACTGCTTTGTAAAGTGTGAGCTAAAAGCTCTCTCTTGAAGTATTTAATTTGAATGAGGAGTGCCATCAGCAGTCATAAAACAGTTCTCTACTGTTGATCTTCAGACTTTTGCTAGAGATGCTGCCTTTTATTCCATCTCTCTGACACTTACAGCTGGGAGGGAGTTTGTGCCCCTCTATGGGACATTGACAGTCCTGGCTCAGCATGTTTATGGTATGGCTCTGTCCATTTACTCCAAATGCAACACCGCTTCTTACAGTCAATATTTCTCAGAAGCTTCTGAGACTTACCTGCCTGTTCATACTATACATTCCTCTCTCTTTTCAAGACATCATTTCACTCCCTTTTGGGCAGAATGTTAATCTTTCTTCTGCAAGTTGGTATAGCATGTACAGCCTTTGGTAAATCTAAGTAAGAGATGGGCTACTAGTAGGCAAATACAGGAAATTTATCTTGATGTAGTTAGGCAACGAACTAGCCTAGGTAAGGGTTCCAGACAGCGATCTCTTTTTAAAATTACATATGGAGATTCTTACTGATTCAGGACCCTTTTAGGCAAAAAGCACTTATCACAGAAACAGGATACTCATGGTAAATAGGGCTTCAAGAAAGGAGAAAAGTCCTTTGGCAGAAGAATAGCTGTTTAATGTAAAGTAGAGATGGGGGACACCACAGAAGTGATCAGATATATACAAATACTTGCCTGCTGTGAAGGGTAAGTGCTGATCTGACAAAAAAAAACCCCAAAAACGTGGTGGTAAATGATATCATACAAAGACAGCAACCCAGGCAGTATTACGGAAGTGGTGTTTTCTTGTCTGATTTTATTCATATATTTTTCAATAATATGGCAGAGGAAGTAATGCTAATGTTACTAATGCTTTCAAAAAATTCTAAACTTCATGGACTGTATGCTGAATAAACTGTAGACAGTACAAAACAGGTGAAGAAATATGGCCTGGGAATAGAAACAGAAAAGAAGCAACAGAGTTTTAATATGGAAAGAGGCAAGCTACCAGAAACATTACTGTTAAATCATATTGAAGGAAGATAGCAGGGCACAAATTGGACCTGTTTACAGTGTGGTATAGCTTATGAAACTCCAGAACAATTTTGATATGTGCAGGTCTTGTCATGCAGAAAAAAAAATAATAGTCTGTTTCTCTCTGGCTTTAATGTAAGCACAAATGGAGTATTAAATAAAGTTCCAGACACTTGAGCACTGAAAAGACAGCAACAACTGGGATTTTTAGGTGCTGCAAAGAACATAAAAAGTTGAAAGGATTTAAGAGGTAATAAAAGATTCAAGTACAAATTGTTTATATTTAGAGACATTTTATATGTCTTTCTGCAAATTATATGCGATATCATTATGTGTTTTGAATATTTGTGAGATAAGTGACATTTCATTCTTTTATGTTATTTTATTACATTTCTAAGTTATTTTTAATGTATTGTCAAAAAAAAACTATTCAAACCTCATTTGGACTCTGTGTTAGAGTCTCTCTATTGGACCTGATTTAATTTTATGGTGCCTTTGCAGAAGTGAGTAAACAATAGCAGTCTCATTTTGCAGATGACATCATGTAGACAAAACAGTCCGAGTTCTTTGTTTCTTTCTTTTTTTTTTGAATAAAAAACACCAAAAAGAAGAAAGGAAGATTGAAAGGAGAGATCTAGTAAATCTGTGTGTTAACATATAATTGGTTGCAGATCTTACTTCTCACCTAAACTTCACCACAAACTTTTAAAATTAGTCTTTTTTTTTTTTATCTGTAAATGTTTCTAATCTTATTTTCAATAAACTTATTATCAACAGGGATAATGATATTTCTGCACCTCGTAGGAATGATCAAGATTTATACTCAAGTATAATGTATTATAAAGTGGGGACAAAGCTTGCAAATTAATGAATTGAATCTGACCTCTTGGAGGTTTAATATTCCCAAGTGTTATTTTCCTAGAGCTTTCACTTACAGGTATTCAGTTGATCTGCAACAATTTCATGTCCACTAGACATGCAGTTACTATAAAAGCTTGCATATGGCATTCACTTGTTCTGTTGCAATTTAAATTCTTTAAGTTTTTCTCTGCATACTCTCAAATCTGAGAATGCTTTCACTTTTTAATTAGAATGTACCTGATAGAGGGAACGATGTACCTGGTAGAAAATACTAGATTCAGGCATTTCCTCTCTTTTCAACTGTGTTATTCAGTTAGATGAATGCAAAATTTACAACTTTTCCTTTCTTACAATGAGGAAAATGTCCCTTTCCACAATGAACAATAAAAACATAATTCATTCAGCATGAACATACTTCTTTACGACTAACTTTCTGAATGGCATTGGACAGTTAATCTTATTCCTTCCAAGGCCCTATTTACCTCTGGGTCTGTTTATAATTATGCTCTTTTCCTTCCTCTCCAAATAACTATGGGTTTTGGCTAACAAGAATTGAAGGGAGGGAAGGCACAGGGAAAGTTGACTCTTTCATTTACTTTTACTGCCAGCCTTAAGTTCTTTGCTTGCTGAAAAACAGAAATTACACTGATTTGGACACAGTGACAACTTTTTTTTTTGTTCGAGGTAATAATTCACCGCAGTGAAGAAGGTAAAATATTTTCCATCTATTAACTGTTGCCAGCTTCATGTAAATATTTAAAAGGCAAAATAGATTCCCATTCCTCTTCTGTATCCCTTTACTGAAGAGAAGCTAGCAGACTCTGAAATGAGGAGGCTTCACTTGATTATGGAAACCCTTTGGATTTCACAGGAGTGGACTGATGGACTCTGAAAGCTACTTTTACTAAATACATGCTATTTATGAAAAGTTAATGTTGAACAATAGTTGTTGAAAAATATATGTAGAATTTAAGTGATTGTGTCTACAGTAATTGTAGAATTATTAAAAGACTGTGATTTCATAACCTCTTTAAGCAAGCCTGAAGTTGAAATGTCACCAAGGGCAATATTTCAGTTCTCTGTACATTATCTCTAGATTTCTATTGCTCTCCCTTTCTTCTTTGTGCTAGTGTTAGTGTTTATGGTGCCACATGGGAAGATAGGTTATTTTTCAGCTGGATGAATTTCCTAATCTATGTGGGGGGAAAAAAAAAAAAAAAAAAACCACCCAAAAAACCCCAAAATACCCCCAAAGGGATTCCAAGAACAAAACCAAAAAAAAATCTGGACAAAATCCACAGCTACCACAGAGGGTGAGCAGGAACTTGCAGCTGTGTGCAGGGAGAGGCCAGAATCACCACTGTTACTTTAATCCAACTAAGTGTGATGGGAAACATCACACTGCATAGAAGTGAGATGAAATGTCTGTTTAGACATCTTAGCAATTCCACTTTTATGCACTGTTTATACTTATTTTTTTTTTTAGGAAAACTATCTATTAAGACCAGTTAATGTGTTATTATACTAGCGAGAAGTGAACTTACTTCATTTATCATGCTGATTTGACTACGATGTATCTTTAGTTGCCTAATGTGACTCTTAACAATCAAATTAATTTGAGACATATGTAACCAGTATCAAGATACATGTTTTATCCTTTTGGTGAAATATCATGTCTTAGTAGTAGTGTCCTGATTTTGGCAGGGATGGAGTCAATTTTCCTCTCAGTGTTTTGGATTTCATGTGTGAAGAATGTTGATAAAACACACTGATGATATAACCAAGGACACTGTCCTATTTTCCAAGTCTCGCTAATGTGCAGATGCAGGAAGTTGGGAGGAAGACAGACAGAATAATTTACTCAAACTGGCCAAAGAGAGCATTCCATGCCATAAACTTCATGTTCAGTATATACGGGGGTTGGCCAGGGCAGGTATCTGCCTTCCTGGCAGCCATCTCTCTCTCATTTGCTGGCATCATTCCCTCTACCTTACTGGCTCCCTTTTGCTCCTTTGCTTGCTGCTCAGTTTCATTTCTGTTACTGCTGCTTGGGATGGGCTGTATTGGTCATTGGGACATTGGGTGGTGAGAAATGTACATTGTTCATTTTGTATATTTTAATATCCTTATATTCTGTTATTGTTTTCCTTTGCTATTTTAGTAAACTGTCTTCATCTCAACTTACTAGTTTTCCTTCCTTCCCAATTCTCTCCCCTGTTCCCACTGGGGAGGGTGAGCAAGAAACTGTGTGGTAACTTGAGCTAAACCATCACAATTAGAAATAATTTGAAAGCAATACTTTTATTGGATATGAAGAAAAGGATAGCCTAATTTTTTTTACAGTAGTGATAATATAAGAACATAGGGAATATAATGTAAAATGATCAAGTTGCAGCAGCCTTAAGTTATTTCCTGGTGATAGAGCTACCATAACTATGTTATGTACTGTTAGCTCACCACAACTGAGGCAAAATATTTCAGTTTAAATATCCATAAAAGTGTTTTAATGAATTCTACCTAACAGTCGAACAAACCTGACAGCAACTGTATTGTCATTCATGGAAGCTCAGCAGATAGGTCATAACTTCTCATCAGCTTTTAAAAGTGGAATATTTAAAAATGTATCCATCTGTGAAAGTGAAATGTAACAGTAGGAATCTACAGAAGTTCCTGCCTCCAGTAACTTGAAGGAAAATTGTATTAAATTCTGACTAAATTACTTATTACTTCTTTCCTTATGAGCAGATACAGATGGTGAGTAACTTTTTCTACATTCAAGACAAGATGAAAGCAATTTCCATCTCTCAGAGTATTTAAAAAAAAAAAAAATTCTTCAAAGCTTACATTTATATCTGTGGGGATAGGGAGGGATCAGATATAATAATTCTGTGAATTTTAAGCACTCAGATATCATCAAACATCCAGTAAACCCAGAACTGGAATCCAAATATATATTCTCTGAAGCATAGATTGCCTTTGATGCACTACCTCAGCTGCGTAAATAACTGTTGACAAGGAGTGAATGTGATAGAATATTCCTCACAATAGGCTGTTTATTATAGATTTGGGGAGGTGCAGTGTGGACTACAAGGAAGGGAGAACTCTCTTCTTTTGAGAGGAAAAAAAAAAGAGAAAAAACTAAATGTGATGGCCTTTCATGTATCTTAAAAACACTTGATATTATTACAAATCTCTTGAGAAATACACTGCAGCAAATCAGTACAGGGGAAAATGAAAAAAAACCCAACCAAACAAAAAAAAAAAAAGGTGGAGAAAAACTCGTTTAAAAAAAAATCATACTATAGATACTATAGATATTTCCCTACTTATATCAGTGTGGGAAATACACCAAGAGAGCAACAAATGAAGGTATGTAATTTTAAACTGGCTTTTCAAATATAACAGTTTCAAAAAAAAAAGTTATATTAAATTTATATTAAATTATAATGGGACATTCTAATATGTAAATAAAACAAAATTTGAAAAGCTGTATCAGGAATTAATATCCAGTAATAAAATTAAATGTGAAAATACAGTACTAAATACAAAGTTGTTTTTAAACCAAAACTGAAATTACATTGCCTAGAGCATATATAGAATCCCATGTAAGTGACTGAAGTTGTAAGCACTGACAACCAAGGAACACTCATGTGGCCTTTTTTAAATACATTTTTTTGGTGATCAAATTTAAAGTATATTTTTTGGTGACATATACACATAGCATAAACTTCATAGATATCTAGGATCATAATGACAAATGAATATTTGTTCTGATATCTGATATTTGACAGTGAGCTCATAAATAAGTGGCTGTACTTCTCCAAAGATTAATTTTATCTAAGTAGAACTGATACTAAAGGAATGGTTAACTAAATTCTGCTGAAGAGTTATTTGTGAGCATATGACCGATAACCCATAAAAGTCACCAAATCACTGTTTTGATACTTATGTAGAGTTTCTGAAAGAACTGTGTTGTGATGAGAAATTTTGCAGCATAGGATTACAATACAATTACTTTACAATATTGTAATGACAGTACAATGTCAACCAGCACCACTTTTCCAATACAAAACAGACAACATATCATAGTGGTGCTGGTTGACACCGGCAATAATTATCTGCTTGCATATAAATAATACCAACTGACATCTGTGCTGTTTGTTGGACTACAGTGGAAGTGAGTCAATTGCTCTCCATCCTCTTTTTCAAAAGAAAACATAGCACCATCTCCAGAAAGTTTCTTCACAGTCTTTGGAGAAAACTTTGGATCATCTGAGTGCTACTTTAACCTCTCACTTGAAAAACTCTTCAAAACATTACAAAATTGTTTGAAGTCCTATTACTTCATTACATTTCAAAAACAGGGTATGATCTTCTACTCTAGATATTGTTTATTTATAAATTAATTATTTACTTAGGACACTAAATGATTGTGATGGGTTATCCCAGCCAACAGCTAAATACTCAGAGTTGCTTGCTCATTCCCCGCTCAGTGGGATGGAAGAAAGAATTAGAAGAGCTGCTTAGCCACTGGACTGAGTTTACCGCATCATCACTGGGAGTGATGTGGTACAGTGGATGTTATCTAAATGTGGATTGAAAAGGAAGGTTAAACAACAGCCACTAGGTTTTTTTTTTTTGGGGGGGGGGGAGAGGGTTTTTGTTTTGTGGTTTGTTGTTGGTTTTGTTGGGGTTTTTTTTTTTTTTTTTTTTCTCCTGAAAACATAAGGAAAAACAGAAATAAGGCTTAGGAGCTTTAGCACCATCTGTTTTAGTCTACTGATCCTCTTCTGTTGCATCAAACAACTTACTAATGGACACATAGTCTTAGATAATTAAAGGTCATAGAATGAATCTCCTCACCACATAACAATTTATCTTTTTCTGAAATCCATAATAATATATATGCTTTTGACCCTTGCAGTCTCATTTGTTTGTTTTCTTTCTAGGATACTAAGCAAAGGAACTCTTGAAGTAAAAGAAAGCAAAAGTTAAATTGTCCTTAAACTTAAATAGTGCAGCACAAGTAGTTTATGACGGTGTATGATGTACAGGGCTTACTAAGCTACTATCATTTATAATATTGGATACAGATTCTCTGTCTGCTATCATTTTGTTAAAACAACTAATGTGTTTTTTAACTTTCTCCTGAGGTTGTAAAAATGTAAGCTCAGTTGACTTTTTATTTCACTACTGATCAGGTTAACAGTACCAGATGAATCTTCCTGTCCACAACACTGAGCAGCCTTATAGTTTTGTCCAAGACAAATGTTAAATGTAATTTGAAGGTCATTGGAAGTGATGCAGTAGTTGCTGAGAAACACTTTATATCACTTTACTTTTAAGCAGTGCACTTCAAGATGAAATTGAAAGAGATGTAAGAAATTGATTGCAGAGATGAAGAACAGAATATGTAATATTAGCAGCAGCACTGTTAACAGACTACATATGAAGCTTGTGGTACAGTGTTCCCTCACCAAATTTAAGCTATTAGGTATACAAAGAGTAAACATCTGAAAGCTAGAGCCTTCACAATTTATTGGATATGACATCAAGCTGACATATTTAGTCAAGTTCAAAGTACAGTGTTTGTGTCTATGACCTTTTCCATTACCTGTGTAAAGAATGTGTATTATCCATATATCTAAAGTAATTTTTCCTTTCTTCTCTTCTAGTCTGTCTTTCCATATGACTTTCCCTTTAATCATTCAGGCTCGCTTTTTCCCACAAATCCTTTTTGCTACTGCACCCTGAGCATGAGTTCTTTCCCAAAGGCATTACATTTTACATCATTGACACATATTACTGTGCTCTGCTTTTATTCTAGCTGATATGTTGATGAAATACCCTCTCAGTACGAAGGAAACACTGATAACTACTTGGAGTGTAGTTTAGAAAGCAGTGGGTACTCACTTTTTAAAATTTAGATTGTGGTTCTTTCGTTTGCTTTTGATAAAGCCCCATAGGGCAACAGGAAAATCATTATTGAACTCAGCTACATATTCTGGTACTGCTTCCATTTTGGAGAAAATAAGATTGCTTTGACTCTATCTAAACTTTTACTAAACTATACGATCTGTCTTTTTAGTTTTATTCTCTCTCAATATAAATAGACGCATAATCCTTTCTGTCCTAGCTTCTGAAGGTAGATGCCATGATCTGTAATTCTTTTCCATTCCTTCCCACTGCTCTACCTCTCACTTCTTAATAGTTTATATAGAATTTAACATTCTTCTCCTTTTTCTACCCATCTGTCTTCTATGATCTCTCTAAGAAAACCACTAATGTTTTATAAATCTCTTTGGTTAGATTTTTTTTAAACATTTAAAGATAAATTTATTAGGCTATTATGACTTAAATTCAACTCATTTATCTAAATATTCTTTAACCTGCTCTTTTCAAATTCTCCCAGACATAATTATCTTTGTGATAAAACTCACTGTGTGAAGTATCTGGTCAAAACTACCTTTTTCTTTCTTTCTTCTTTTAATGAAAACATTTAAGAAGGTATTGCATTTAGTTTGCTATGCATAATCTCTTTTTTGTTCTCCTTTCCTCTTGAATAAGAGACTTTTGCTTCCTTTTGATTTCATTTTCTATTGTGTTTATAAAACCTCTTCTTGCTGTGTCTTATACAATAGCTAACCTTTCTGATTATTTTCATGTCTTCATTTTTCAGTCATTCCTTTGTACTTACCCTTTGGTGACAATATTTCTGTCAGTTTGCAATTTTTCCCCATGTTTTTCCTTTTATGTTGATGTGTTTCTGTTGAGATTGGTAGTTTATTGAATTAACTAGCTTTCCTTTGAATTAGAGTAGCCTGATTACTGTCCTTTTAATATTGTCACTTTCAAGATCTGTCAGTCTGCCTGTAGAACAACTTATTAGATTAAAAATATACTTTCAGACACATAAAACACACTTATAGATTGCTCCCTTACCCTCTTCAAATTATGGTCTGCTTTCGTGAAAGTTGCTGTCCTTACTCTGTTGCCATGGTCTGTCCTTTGCCTTAGAATACTAAAGAATATAATTGTATATCTGCTTCCATACAAATTATTTTCACCTGTTTTATTTTAGAAACCAAAGATGTTATCAGTAAGCTATTATTCTGCATTTGATCTTGAGTACTGTAAAGCACTACATGAGATTTTAAATGTGGAAGATAATTTGGACGATAAACTGTGCCACAGCATATTTCAAGAATTTGTATTGCTTTATACAGGCTTAACTGAAGTCTTTGTTTTTAGTAACTGTAGTACTTTGCATGCTTCTGTTCCTCAGTATAAAAGGCTTCACCTCTCTTCAAGATCCTGCTTTTCCCATCTCTATTTTAGTTTTCCATTCTACTATTCTTTCCACTTTCTTTATATTTTCAACATTTCATAAGATAAATAATATTTACTTTCTGGTAGATTTCTGCCAAATCTGTTAAATCACTTTTCACTAAGTCCAGGATAGATGTATTTGGTTTATGTGGCAAGGTTTTGGTAATGGTGAGCTACAGGCATGGTTTCTGTAAGAAGACATCAGGAGCTGCCCCGTGACCGACAGAGCCACTTCCAGCCAACTCTAATGGATTCACCATTGGCCAAAGCTGAGTCAGTCAGTGACACTGGTGTCACCTCTGTGATAACATGTTTAAGAAAGGATAAAAAAAGATCCTATCCAGCAGCTGTGAGAGAGGAGTGATAAAATGTGAAAGAAAAAATGCTGCAGGTACCAAGTTGAGAGAAGGAGAGGGAGGAGGTGCTCAAGACACTGGAGCAGAGATTCCCCTGCAGCCTGTGGTGAAAATCACAGTGCCAGAGGTTGTCCCCCTGCAGCTCATGGAAGACCACAGTGGAGCAGAGATCCACACTTGTAGACTGTGGAGGGCCCTGTGCAAAAGCGAGTGGATCTGCCCTGAATGCAGTTGCAGCCCATGGAGATCCTATGCTGGCAGGAACTGTGGCCTGTAGAGAGGGGACCATGCAGAAGAAGGCTTTGTGGCAGTACATGTGACTCCATAGGAGACCCAGGCTAGAGCAGTCCATTCCTGAAGGACTGTACTCCATGGAAAGGGTCCATACCAGAGCAGTTCTTGAACTGCAGCCCTTGGGAAGGACTCATGTTGGAGAAGATTGTGAAGGACTGTATCCTATGGGAGAGACCTCACACTGGAACAGGCAAAGTGTTATAGACTGCCTGCAACTGACATTCCCCATCACCTCTGCGCCACTTAAAGGGGAATAAGGTAGAAGATTTGGCAGTGAAGTTGAGCCTGGGGAGAATGAAGGGGTGGAGAGGAGGGTGCTTGTACTTCCTCCTTGCTAAGGATGGGAGTGAGAGAGTGTCTTGGTGGGCACCTGGCAGCCAGATAATGTTAACCTACCACAATAGATCAAGACTATATGTTTGGGGTTGGTTTTTTTTTTTTTTTTGGGTTTGTAACTTTTTTTTGTTGGAACCTCATATTTTTTTGCCAGTGATGCTGCTTCATCAAATGTCATCTATTAAGAGAAACCAAAATTTTAACTTTGCTTTTCATATGAACCATTTATGGAATTACATATTACTCTTGCAACATTTGTAAGTCACTGACAAAGTTTATGTGCTCAAGCTGAAGGAATATTAATACCAGCTGTATACTCATCTTCTTGACTTACACTAGTGGAAGACTGCCATCACATCAGTCTCCTATGAGGAAGATACGTGACTGTCCAGAGTAATTAGTAAAGTAGTTTATACTGAAGATTAATAAGGCACGGCTAAAAGGCAGCATTAGTATTGCCAGTGTATTTTTAGTATCTTTGACTTTGTTCAAGTCAAGCTTCACACTTCCTGGACTGGTTGTCAGAAAGGATTCACTCCCTCAGAAGGCAATCTTTAACTATCTCATTCTTCTTTTTTTTTGTTGTTGTTGTTGCAATAACCACAAAAATCCTCTCAGTATTGAGACATATAGTCTCTGTCATCTAGTTGTTCTGGTCATTCTTTTTCTTTTGGTCTCAGCACCACAAAACAGTCCTTAACCTTGAAGGACAGGGGACTTGGATGAGGCTACGAAACAGTTCTCTTGTGCATGAGGTAGCTGCTGTCTCCTTTCCTTCCTGTAGAACAGATGTTTTCCTCCCACAAGACTAGTAATACTCACTTGAAGCAGCTATTTTTTTTTTCCATGGATATCCCTGTCTGGTGAAATCTTCACAGCTCTAGACATTGAAGCCACTACAACCTGAAAAAGTATAACTTCTTCTCGAAGTATTCTTCCTCAAAGTACATTTTGTACTGTGTGCCTGTCACCTGTGTGTGTTTTGGTTTGGGTTTTCATTTTGTGGGTTTTGGTTGTTTGGTTGGTTGGTTGGTTTATTATGGGTTAAGGGGTCAGAGTTGGTTTTTTTTTTTTTTATCCTACTGGCAACAAAAAGTCCCTTCCTTTCAGGTTGTTTCCCCAGGTGTTTTCATGAGCGAGTTCCCATATTCGATGGTAGAACAAGAGCTTGCAGCAGTGATGAATGTCCTTCCATTCTAGACTACTTACATGAGAAAATCCATCTCACTTTTGCATTTGGCCTGCTGGAAAAGTAGTACTGCTGGTACTTGTGAAAAATGCTACCTAGAGGTGGTTTGGGTATATACCTAAAGAGAGCTGTGAAATTCATCAAGCCTCTATAGTTCAGCCACTGATTTTTCAAAGAAAAAAATTAAATTCTTTAAACTTCCTTAAAAACTATAATCACAACATTAACACTTCATATAAATGTGGTCTTTTTTTTTTAACTAAAGATTAGAGTAGAAATTTTGCCTGGTTTTCTTGGGTGTTCTTGTGTTTGTTTTTTTTTTTCTCTTTTACTTCATGGTCTCTGTGGTCTTGGAAAAAAAATCTATATTACTGATTTTATTCTATGATGCCCATGTTTTTTCTCATATTGGTATATGATTTGGAAAATCCCCATAGTTTTCAGCTGCAATGACTAAGTCAGTGTTTAAATCCAACAGCTGGTACAGTATGTCAGCACCTGAGGTAAAGAATACTCTTAGTGATGTACTTGTCTATCCCAATAAACATGTTCATTTGAAACTGTCATTACGAGATGCCATGATTTATTACAGGTTGAGTTTCACTAGATTAACATAACCAGAACTATACAATAGAATGGCTAAACAGAAACTATATACTTTCTTCTTTAACTTACTTTTTGTTATATTGTTTTAATAATAGGTCAGAAAATTGCTTGTTTTAGTAATATTTCATGGCAACCTATAGTTAGTACTCTAATTTCTCAAACTTTTTTAAAACTGTCATAGTTCAGCCCCGATCCGGACCAGACTACGCAGTCTCTCTCTCACTCTCCCCAACCTCCGAGAGAATAGGGAGAGATAATTTAAGAAAAGAGAGATAATTTAAGAAAAACGACTCGAGGTTTGAGATAAGGACAGGGAGAAATCCTTACCGTCACGGGCAAAAACAGACTCGACTTGGGGAAAACTATTCGTTTATTGCTACAACTAGCAGGATAATGAGACAGAGAAACAAGATAACCTTCTCCACCCCTCCCACTTCCAGAGCTTAACATTATCTACCTTCCCCCCGAGCGGCACAGGGGGGAAAGAGGGAATGGGGATCGCGGTCAGTCCATTATGCGTTGCTGTACGCCGCTGATTCACAGTTGGGGGAAGAACTCCTCACATCCCTCCCCTGCTCCAGTGTGGGGTCCCACCCATACACCACAGTCCTTCATTAAACTGCTCCAGCGTAGGTTATCTCTTCCACGGAGTACAGTACCTCCAGAACAGCTGTCCCAGCGGGCCCTCCACGGGCCACAGCCGCATTCAGGCATCCACCTCCCCCGGTGTGGGGTCCTTCACAGGCTCCAAGCTCCAAGTGGATCTCTGCTCCTCCGTGGACCTCCATGGGCTGCAGGGGGACAACCTGCTCCACCATGGTCGTCAGGCTGCAGGGGAATCTTGGCCAGGACCCACATTACTGCTCCCCCTCCTTCTTCACTGACCTTGGTGTTTGCAGCTGTTTCTCTCACAAGACAAGTTCATTCTTCACAACGGGCTGGCAGAAGCCTCAAAAAGCCTCTCAGGATCTCTTCACGTTATTCATCCCATCTCATCTCCTCTCCACCTCTTGCAGCCAGACCGGGCTAAGTTGGGCCCAGTCGGCTGCCTGGCGAGAGGCCAGAGGGTGAGGTCTGCAAGGCCCCAGAGGCCTGCGCCTCCCCCTCTGGGCCTCTGCCCTTGCTCAGCTTCTTCACATCTTCTCTTCCCCTTTTTTTTTCTGTTTTCCCCTTCTTAAATACGTTATTGCAGAGGCGCTATCATGGGACATTTTGCTCCAAATTGGCTGGGCCTTGGCCAGCAGTGGGTCCGCCCTAGGCCCGGTCGAGTCCACTGAACAAAGGGGAGCAACTTTTAGCAGTTTCCTACAGAAGCTACCACCTTAGGCCCCCCTCACTAAGCAAAACCACAACAAAAACTTATGTGGAAACTCTGGTGACCAAAAGAGGGTAGCTCTGAAACGTTAAGAATGTCACAATAAATGTTTTTATATTCTCTTTTTAAAATTACCTGAGATGGAAATCAGCTAGATATTTTTCTTAGCCCACATATTCTATGACTCCTGATCATACAATCAGTTCAGGATGATCTTTGAGTTTGTTTTTCAGTATAAGACACTGAGGGAATTCTCCATTTTAAAAACTAAAGTCATAGAGAGTACAAAGTAATCAATCTAAACAAGTCTGGCTTCATTATTCAATGTTTTGCCCTATCCATCTGTTCTTGAGAGTTATGATTCAGGAGGACTGTAAAATTTCTCCAGTAAAATGGTGATGTAGCAGAGTGGAAAAATGGAAGTGTACATAGGAATTACAGAGGAGGTGCTAAGAAATGGTTTAGAAATAGAATAGAAGAGATCACTGAGGAAAGGAGGAAATCATTAACAGAACTAATCTGCAGTGAAGGGGCAGTGAATTTTCAAATGAAGCTTTAAAAAAAAACAACATACAAACAAAAATCCCCCTAACTGCTGGCTGAAATATATGGATATATGAAAACTGAATGAGAATACTTTTCTGAAAAATAAATACACCAAGAGAGAAGTAGAAGAGAGACTGCCATCACTTACTTATGTACAGCTTGTCATAAATTTGAAAATACAACCTTAAATTTGTTTTGGCAGAACAACTGGTTTAACAAATGCCCATGGAAAAATATTATTTTGATTTTTGCAGTCAAATAAGCAATTTTAATAGGTAGTTTTTCAACAGTAGTAGACTAATGGCCAAGTTCTTATTAAAGTTTTCTGGCAAATAAAATTACTATTCTTCGTTACTGCTGTTTTTCAAATATTTTTATTCCTTAACTATTTTGGAAATTAATTAGTTTTTAGAATCATAGAATCATAGAACAGTTAGGGGTGGAAGGGACCTTCTAAGGTCATCTAGTCCAATCCCTCTGCAAGAAGCAGGGACATCCCTGACTAGATCAGGTTGCTCAGAGTCCCATCCAGCCTGGCCTTGAACGTTTCCAGGGATGGGGCATCCACCACCTCTCTGGGCAACCTGTGCCAGTGTTCTACAACTCGCATTGTAAAAAATTTTTTCCTAATATCCGATCTAAATCTACCTCCCTCTATTTTAAAACTGTTACCCTTTGTCCTATCACAACAGGCCCTACTGAACAGCCTCTCCCCATCTTTCCTGTAGGCCCCGTTGAGGTACAGCAAGACCACTATAAAGTCTCCCCGGAGCCTCCTCTTCTCCAGGCTGAACAACCCTGATTCTCACAGCCTGTCTCATAGGAAAGGTGCTCCAGCCCTCTTATCATCTTCGTGGCCCTCCTCTGGACCTTCTCCAACTGGTCTTTCTCTTTCTTTCTGCTGCTTCTTTTCTTTTCATCTCAAGCTATATTTCAATTTATCTTTTGATAATGCCTACAGACTTCTTAGCTTGTTGTGTAAATGAAGGAGTCTTGTTATTTTTGTGTGACCTGATGCACTGTTTGACAGAAAACACTCATAAGAACTCATCAATCTAACTTGCTGAAAACTGTGCTCTTTGGTCAGCAGTGCAAAAGGATCTATGAAAATTAATAAACTCAGAAATGTACACACAAATGAAAAAAAAAGAAACAGAAAGGAAACTGTTTAAAAAGGAAATATGCATTTTTTTAAGCTAGGTTTAAGAATTGAAAGTAAGCATGAAAATAATGTTCTTAATAAAATAATACTCTGTTGCAGTATGGAGGAAATGCATAATCTAGTAGAAATTTGATGATCCAATAGAAATTCAAGAAAAAAACACTGAAGAAGAAAGGCAGTATCTGTGTGGAATCAAAACGTACTAATCCAAATTTTGAAGGTAGCTGGGGCTTTCTTCATTGCAAGTGAGATGTCTTGGCTGAGGTGGCTTTAAGCCTCTCTTGCAAAGCCTGCAGTAATGGAAGAAGAGGGAGAACAATCAAGAGAGTATGAGGTGCCCAACTCAGACTGTCCCCCAGCACACTGTGCGGAGAGCCCTCCAAATCTCAGAACTGGACACAGCTATGGAGAGGTGAAGGGCACAGCTGAACGCTGATGCAGCCACGTCTGCCAATACCCGAAGCATGGTTGTTGCACTAGGCAGTGCTAATAGAAAACTTACAGTCTTCAGCCCAATAAAAATCCCATGTCTGTATTGGTTTGTACTTTTGTCAGACTAGAAAAATCATTTTATGCCGCTGAGCTGACCTGGAGATTGAAATGCAACATCTTTTTTATTAATTTGGAATATAAGTTTACTACATCTATGCAGTGGACACATGTCTTCACAGCTGTGAATCACAGAGAAATACTGTATCACTAACCATCTTTTTTTTTTTTAAAAAAAAAATCTAAGATGTATTCCTCTCTCTGTAAATGTACAGAATTTGACTTCTTTCAAGGTTTTTTTTGTGTAAAGCAATTTAAAATGGCCTGATTCTTCAAAGACTCTGTGGCTCACAAAGTGGCTAGTTATCTCTGAAATTTTGGCTGAAGTGTTTGAACAGTAAAAGCAGTGTTAAAAATCTCTTTTCGTATCTTTACATAATAAAAATGTCATAATTCAGGTATGTATATTACTGATGTGTCACCTTTCTTTCAGACGTGAAAGAGCTAAAGTTAAAAGTGAAGGTCATTGCTCATAATGATGGATTTAAAATCAAAGCAGAAGTACTTAACTAAGTTAGTGTATTACTAGGTAAGATATAAATGTAGGAAGAAGGACAGATAAAGATCTGTAAAAGAAAATACCAAAATCCAGCAGGATAGTGAAGTTTTTCTTCAAATAGTTTGATTGAGCTAGTCATTGAACACTGATTTCTATTAATTGTTTTCAGTTTGTGGTTGTACAACAAATCAGAAGCAAAATCTAAGATTAAAAAATGTTTCTGCTAAATGACACTCATGCTGTGTTATATATAAGCAGAGTGCAATACAGGTCAGTTATACAAAGGGGTTGCTAGAAGAAAGAAATAATGTGACAATTTATCACAGGTCTAAGCGGTGCATCACAAATGTGATACATTTCTACCCCTTGACAATGATGAGCAGGGAAAAAAGGAACAATGAGATCATTTTTTCCTACATGAGCCTTAGGAACAAGGAGTAAGAAGGTCACACTTCACTGCCTTTGTGAAAATTGTACACAACTCCTCCATAAACTAAAGTGCACGTCTAAAATGACAAGCCATACACCCTCGACTTTCCGTATGTGAGCTTGGTGTGCAGCAGAGGTGAAGGCAAAACAAAATATCTTCTGCTCCTCCCTGTACATCTGTAAGACCTCACCTTGAATATCCAGTACTCATTTCAGCTACAGGCAAGAGCTACTACGTTCATTTGGGCACCAGCACCTACCTGGGTGAGTCCATGACTCATATGGCAGAAGTGCATTGCTCCAAGACAAGCCTTCTGTACAAATACTTGCACATGCCTGCGTGAAAGGAGACAAGCCTCCTTCCTCTCCTTGTGTGACTTTATTTCTCAAGCTTATGCCTCAGCCCTTCCCACCTTTGTACTTACCTAGTCTTCCACAAACCCCGATTCCCAGCACACTCTAACACTTATCCCAAGTGCTTTGCTGAAATTGAGACTCTAGTAACCTAAGTGTCACTGAACATACCATCTGGTATGTTCAGTCATTCACTGCATTTTATGATGTCTTATTTGTATTTTACTGATGGGATGTTTTTTTTTTTCTATGCCTCACTGTTATTTTTATGTGGTAAACTAATCCGAAAAGCTGAAGTTTTGTTTTATTTCTTTATATAACAGATGTAAGGAAGAGAAAATATATGTTCATAAGAATTTTAAAATACAAAAGACTCTTCCTCTGTTAAAGAATAAATATATAAAAGGACAAAATGTTCTTTATGAAAAACAGCAATGCACAAAGGAGATCTGCAGCCAAATAAAGTAGTGACATATTCTTAACAATTAAATGTATCTCAAATTCATATTATTTTAATGTCTGAGCAAAGACTTTAGTTTATTTTAACTTGCTCTGATATTTTAATTTCTGCTCTCCACTAAGCTGGAGAGGTTTTTAATGTGCACAGGTTAGTCAGATATGACATCAAGTTATTTTCCTATACATACATGAAAAATGTAACCTGAAGTATGAGTAGAGGAAGGAGTTGTGACACATGAAAAAATAAATCAACTGTGAAGTGAAATTGTCTCTCCAGTAGTACATTCATGAAGTGTTAAAACTAAAATATCCACAAATAAGCACTAGCAGTTTCTGTGACCCTATAAAAGTTTGTTGTTTATTTCTTAATTCTAGTCTTTACACATATATTAATAATAAAAGCAGTTGATCAGACACTAGATTCTTCAATCCATCTGGGATGTAAGACATCCTTTCTTCCATTCAAGATATTATGTTTCTGACTAATGTAGCAGATTTCAATAGTGTACTTGGAGATCTCTCACAAGTACAAGCTTAAATGCTAAATTTTGAATATTTCCAGCTATAAAAAATTGTTAGTGTCATAGTTTACCTCCACTTGGGACTAAACTCAAAAACAAAAAAAAATAGATCTTAAGAATATCTTTTCCCCAGCCTCCCCTCTTCCCCAGCTTAACTTTACTCCTGACTATCTCCACATCCGGCCTCTGAGCTGCACAGGGTGGAATAAGGAATGGGGGTTATGATCAGTTCATTACATGTAAGTTCATCACATGTCACTTTCTGCTGCTCCTTCTTCCTCAGGGGAATAGTTCGTCTCATTCTTCCCCTGCTCCAGAGTGAGGTCCCTCCCATAAGTCCAGTCTTTCAAGAACTGCTCTAGCGTGGGTCCTTTCCCACAGGATGCAGTTCCTCAGGAACAGGCTGCCCCAGCATGGGCCCTCCACAAGCCACAGCATCCTTCAGGCATCTGCCTGCTCCAGTGTGGGGTCCTCCAGGTCCTCCAAGTGCTGTGGGCCCTCCATGGGCTGCAGGAGGCCAGCCTGCCTCACCACAGTATTCACCACTGGCTGGAGTGGAACCTTGCCCAGAGCAACTCTACTCCTCTCCCTCCTTTCTCAGTGACCTTGGCATCTGCAGGGTTTATTTTTCTCACATTTTCCCTTCCCTTCCCTTCCCTTCCCTTCCCTT
>WHYT01016191.1:84270-95488 GCA_009806455.1 Tetrax tetrax
GTTTGGATGAGGCTCTGAGCAACCTGATCTAGTCAGGGATGTCCCTTCTTCTTGCAGGGGGGTTGGACTAGATGACCTTTGAAGGTCCTTTCCAACTCTAACCATTCTATGATTCTATCAGAAGACACCCGTGTAACCACCTCCACTACACAAATCCAACATGGTTAGTCAAGGATGTAAACTAATCAGAATTAAAATTAATAAATCTTGGAGGAGAAATAAACCAACAAAAAATAAGAGTCTTAGTTCTTGGTCCTAAACTCTTATCACAGTCGTCTTTACTTAATATTTTGTCCTTTGCTTCTTTTATGTGAGTTGTTTATACAAGTACTTTTTTAAAAGATTGTGCTGTTTTAGTAAGCACCTACTTTTCAGGATATTTCCACTTTCATTAATATGAATAAGACCCAAACGTTTTGGTTTGAGACTGATTTTGAGCAGTCTTACAGGATCCTTAGTAGTAGCTTGCTTTCCCCTACCGAAGGCTGCATCTTACTGAAAGATCCCTTTAGTCATGTGTAGGTGCAAAGTAAATTAGAGTATGGAGAAAACACAAAAAAAAAATATTGCAAGTTCCAAACTGTTCTACGAGAAACTGAGAGCATATTTAATTCTTCTGGAGACCTGTAAATATGAATTTAAATGGACATTTTAAATAAACTCAGATTGGTGAAAAGTACCTATCAACTTCAGTGGGTTTCATATCAAGCTCTACATAACTGAGATTTCTAGGCCTATCCATAGGAATTCTAAAAGCCCCATTAACTTCGAAATATAACAATACTAAAAGAAAAATGTTACTTTCTTTGTCTATTGTGACCCGTTTGAAAGATGGTTGCAGAGCTGCTGGTCCATGTTAAGCTTATCTTCTGCCAAATACAGTTTAACAGACATGGAAAATAGTTTCTAATCCTCAGTGTTTTTAGTTAACGCTCTTTGATAACCAAAGTGACTGTGATTCAGAAATGCAAGATGGGAACACAATGGGAATCATCTTTAAAAGCTATGACGTTTGTTAACCCTTTCTAGAGCAGAAGAGTTTGCATTACCAAACTTGATAACATTAATACTAGTTTGTTACTGTTGTCTTACAACAGTCGATCTACAACTTTTTACTTTTTTCTTGTTAGATTAAATCTACTGCTGAGAAATTAATAGTACAGCTGTAGCGCAGAGGTAGCCACATATGTAGACAGTGTACTGCTGTGAATATAGGGATGGTATACACTTTACAGTACAATTCCCTTGCTTAGGCTGTTCCTTAATGTGGAACCCTGTTTTGATGTGATTAATTTCTACCTTCTGACAAATCACTAGATATTCTGCTTTAGTTTTTTAAGTCTTGCAGTTCTGTATACAGATCATCTGTGCCTGGGCATTGCCACAGGGAAAGAAATATCATGTTAGGAAATATGTCTGCCTGATTACCCCAGTCAGAATTAAGATGCAAATATTTAATCAATGAAAGAGATATACATCAAATTAATGTTAACTCCAAGTATGCTGAACTCTAAAACAATCCAGGATACTATGTATACATATGTTAGTTCCCTTGTATACATAACTTCCACTTCTCAGACATTTCGTTCTTCTGGGAGAAAATGAGCTGTTAGAAAAAGCAGAAGTCCAGAACAATCTGCTTAGGAAACTTTGCTAAATACAGCCAGTCTACACTGCTGCTGTAGTTCATCTGCTCTATTTCAAGGATATGGGAATAGAAAACAGGAGACAATCAGTCTGAGGTCCTTTGCATTTCCCAAAAGACCTGAAGGAAGTTGACACATGAGCTCAGAAGAGTCTCCATGCACTGTGCACTACAGAAAACTACTCAGTATCCTAGAAGAAGCTTAAGATGTATCATTGAAGATTTTAAAAACAACAAAAAAAACCCCCACAATAAAATAACACAACTTCAGTGTGCGACTAGCTGAGAGCAGGAAGGATCAAGGAAGAGCCACTCTTTACTAGGACCCAAAGGAACCTTAAATTCCTATTTGTTAGCTAAGAAAGGTACACTTTGCAGAATGGGGTCCAAGTAAGATAAAGAACCAAAACAGAGAAGGAGAAGAAAAGAGCAATTGTATCCATCCTTAATGGAAGACAAATTCCCTCCTGGCCCTGCTCTACTGGCAAATTCATTTATCTCCAGAAGGTGAGTAAAGCTCACTAAACTAATAACTGAAACACTTCATTGGTACTACTCCACAAAAGCATTTGATTTTCAGCTGCTGTAACATACAATGCTTCAGAGGAAGGCAAAAGAATATCTCCTTCCAATAAAGCAATAAAAAGGTTCAGAGGTGAAATTTTACAGTTCTTTGCCATCTAGAACTTAACCACAAGTAAAGGAAAGGCAAAATTATAGTGAAGGGTGAAACTATTTGGATCTGTTTACTGAATTTCCACTCATAGGTCTTATTTAATTAAACCGTCCATATTCTTCCTGCTTTTGAAAAGGATGTCTGAGTGCAACAGAATTATAGATACAATTCTTCTACATCAGTGCTAAAAATGAAAAATTACCCTAGGGAAACTAGTCTAACTTTTCCAGTGCTAGATTTTTCTGTCATATGCTGTGTATCATATTTTTTCTCTCATAGCAAGTGAATGGCTTCTCTGTGAGTTTCTTGAGAAAAACTGTTCTGTGGTTTAACAACTGTTACTGTTGGGTGACTTTGATATTTGTTGAATTTTCCTTTCAAAGATACTGAGGTATGGTGGGGTTTGTTGTTTTTTTTTCTTCTTTTCAAGTATTCCTAGTAATTATTGTATTTTCATCTTAGACTTCTTGCTGAATGTTTCCTTGGACATCATTTAATCAGGTACATGTGTTTAGTTCTCTTGGTCTTTCTCCATAAGTCAGCCCCTCCTGCCTCCTAAATAGTGTTTTGTACTGTTCTCTCTTTTATATGTCTCTATAACTATTAGATCATTAAATCATCTGAACTAAACACAGGTGTGATCACTAGTCATTTACTAGTTCATCCATCTTCCAGTGAACACAAGGAAGTTGTTTATTTAATTGGGCTTGGCTTAACTTTATAGAGTTGGTTCTTACCTCCCTTCTCCATGTAACAAAACTCCAGTGATATCAGCTTTAAAAGTTTTTCATATGTATGTGTGTAAACCAGACAATTAATTTAATTGGCTGTATACCAACAATTCTTGGTTTCTCTCCCTATTTCTTCTTATATGAAAATCTAATGTAGTATATTCTGTTTAGGACACTACATATATTTCTTGTTTTCTCTCATATTTCTCTGTTGTTCACTATTTTTTTTTTGTCTATTGAAACTAGCATACCTGAAAAAATTATTGTCATGCTGCATGTCTTTTTGCATAGTATCATTTAATGAAGACACAATAAGACCTAGAAGCCTTACATTTGCAGCCATTAAACACTTACCTTCCAACAATCATTTTGGTTTGATCCCTATGTTTAGTCACTCAGCCAAGTTCTTATCATGGGACTCTGTTCACATAATAGTCACATAAAAATGATTAACAATACAGATGCTTTTGTACTTAAATCTAAATAGATAATGGCCAGAGTTTTTTGTTCAATGGATCGTTTTATGTTGCTATCATTAAAAAAAAAAATGAATGTACAAGATGTATCATCAAGTTTATTAGAAGCAATAAACAGAGAGGAACTGTCCATTCTGGGCACTAGCAGGTTTCTTTTTTTCATGGTAAATTGTCCTTCAGAAAGTGGTATTCTACTATCATTGTACAGAGAAGAAACATAAGTACCAGGCCTAGTGAGAGGTTGTGTATCATCACAGAGATTCCCAGTGTATCTGCAAGGGGAAATGGACTGGTTTGTGTTGGTAACCAAATTCTACCACATCATGCAGATTAAATATGTTACTAGGGCAATAGCTAAACTATTGCTTAGCTACTGCGCTAGGGGATAGAAGGAAGACTAGGGAAAATTTGGGCACTCTCCGGAAGGAAACAGGACACCTGATTACCAAAGACATGGAGAAGGCTGAGGTACTCACTGACTTTTTTGCCTCACTCTTCACCAGCAAGTGATTTAGCCACACTGTCCAAGTCACAGAAGGCAAAGGGAAGGACTGGGACAATGAAGAAAAGTAGGAAAAGATCAGGTTCAAGACCATCCGAGGAACCCCATGAGATGCATCCATGAGTCCTGAGAGTACTGGTGGATGAAATTGCTATGCCATTATCCATCATATCTGAGAAGTCGTGGCCGTCTGGTGAGGTCCCCAATGACTGGAAGAGAAGGAACATAACCCCTATTTTTAAAAAGGGTAACAAGGAAGACCCAGGCAACTACAGGCAGGCCTGTCACCTCACCTCTGTGCCTGGCAGGATCATGGAACAAATCCTCCTGGAAACTATGTGTCGTAGTTTAACCCTGATAGGGACCAGACTACGCAGTCTCTCTCTCACTCCCTCCACCCTCCGAGAGAACAGGGGAAGATAATATAATAAAAATGGCTCGATGTTTGAGATAAGGACAGGGAGAAAATCCTTAAAGTTACCCTCACCGGCAAAACAGACTCAACTTGGGGAAAACTATTCATTTATTACTAAAACTAGCAGGATAATGAGACAGAGAAACAAGACAAACTCCCTCCACCCCTCCCTCTTCCCAAGCTTAACATTATCTCTACTACCTTCCCCCCCTCAAGCAGCATAGGGGGGAAGAGGGAATGGGGGTTGCGGTCAGTTCATCATGTGTTGTTTTATGCTGCTGCTTCACAGTTGGCGGAAGGACTCACATTCCTCCCCTGCTCCAGTGTGTGGTCCCACCCATACGCCACAGTCCTTCATTAAACTGCTCCGGCGTGGGTCATCTATTCCACGGGGTTCGGTCTCTCCAGAACGGCTGCCCCAGCGGGCCTTCCATGGGCCACAGCCTCCTTCAGGCATCCACCTCCCCCGGTGTGGGGTCCTTCATGGGCTCCAAGTGGATCTCTGCTCCTCCGTGGACCTCAGGAGGGAGGTCCAACCGTGGGCTGCAGGGGGACAACCTACTCCACCATGGTTGTCACCACAGGCTGCAGGGGAATCTTGGCCAGGAGTCGCATTACTCCTCCCCCTCCTACTTCGCTGACCTTGGCGTCTACAGCTGTTCCTCTCACAACAAAAGTTCTTCACAACAGGCTGGCAGACATGTCTCAGAATCTCTTCCTACTACCTTCCCCCCACCCCGAGCAGTGACCACAACCACAACACTATGCTAAGGTACATGGAAAATAAGGAGGTGACTGGTGATAGACAACATGGCTTCACTATGGGCAAATTGTGCTTGACAAAGTTGGTGGCCTTCTACAACGACATTACAGCTTTAGTGGATAAGGTAAAAGTAACTGATGTCATATACCTGGACTTGTGAAAAGAATTTGACACTGTTCTGCATAACATCCTTGTTTCTAAACTGGAGAGACATGGATTTGATGGATGAACCACCCACTTGGTGGATAAGGAATTGACTGGATGGTTGCACTCAAAGAGTTGCAGTCAATGGCTTGATGTCCAGGTGGAGACCGGTGAAAAGTGACATTCTTCAGGGGTCAGTTCTGGAATTGGCACTGTTCAGCATCTTTGTTGGCAACATAGGCAGTGGGATAGAGTTCACCCTCAGCAAGCTGATTGATGGCATCAAGCTGTGCAGTGCAGTCAACATGCTGGAGGGAAGGGATGCCATTCAGAGGGATCTTGACAGGCTGGAGAGGTGGGCCTGTGAAAAACTCATGAAGTTCAAAAGGTCAAGTGCAAGGTCCTACACATGGGTCAGGGCAATCCCATGAGCAAATACAGCCTAGGTGGATAATGGATAGAGAGCAGCCCTGAGGAGAAGGACTTAGGGTTGTTGGTTGATGAGAACCTCAATAGGCCAGCAGGTTGAGGGAGGTGATTCTCCCCCTCTACTCTGCCCTGCTGAGACTCCACCTGGAGACCTGTGTCCTGTTCTGGAGCCCCCAACATAAGAAGGACCTGGACTTGTAGGTGCAAGTCCAGAGGATGGCCACAAAGATGATCAGAGGGCTGGAGCACCTCACCTATGAAGACTGGCTGAGACAGTTGGAGTTTTTCAGCCTGCATAAGAGAAGCCTCTGGGGAGACCTTAAGGCTATCTTCCAGTACCTAAAGGAGGGCTACAAGAAAACAGAGGAGGTACTTTTGACAATGGTATGTAGTGATAGGACAAGGAGTAATGGCTTTAAACTGGAAGAGGGTAGATTTAGATTAGATATAAGGGTGAGGGTAGTGAGACACTGGAACATGTTGCCCAGAGAAGTTGTGGATGCCCATCCCTGAAAGTGTTCAAGGCCAGATTGGATGGGGCTTTTTGCAACCTGGTCTAGTGGAAGATGTTCTTGCCCCACAGCAGGGAGGTTGGAACTAGATGATCTTTAAGATCCTTTGAACCCAATGCTGTGATTTATGATGTGTGATACCTATGCATATTATGGTATATGATTCCTAAAGTCTATGCTCTTCTCTCTTTACACTCCTTATTAATCTATGATGTATGATACCCAAATCTATGATTCTTTGATTCTATTTGCCACTTTACTGATTTAGTTCCCCAGTTATTGCCATGGGACAGCTGTGTATTCAGCCAACGACTTCTCCCGAGATATTAAAAAGTTTTAAACTTCTTTATGAGTCTTATTTCAGAGAAATAAACACAAAGTGACTAAGAACACTTACAGATGTGCTCTAAGCCAAAAGTTAACATCACTTACCACTGAATCTAGCTTCATATTGCAGTAATTTTCCTAGGGCCCCTCGTGAGCTACTGCTCGACTACAAAATAGATAACACAAATGATTGCAAGAATCATATCCCAAGTTGCTTCAAATTCTGAATAAGATGCAAAAAAACAAAGCAGTAATGGAAAACGTCATGGTAAATACTCCTCCTATCAATCTAGAAAGGGTTCAGAAACCTTTTTGCTGGTAATCTTACTGTCATGTAGCTAAGAGGATATATAACTCTCAAACTGTAGAAAACAATATCAAGAAATAGATAATTTTAATTTTTTGGGGGGGGGGAAAAATGTCTCTCTAGTTTTCACCTGTTGACAATAAAATATTGACAGTTAGAACAGCTAAACTAAAAGGTGTAGCAATGCAATTTGTAACTGTAAGTGTTTAGGTGGTTTTTTTTTTTCTATTTTACTAGTAAAATGCAAGAAGAGATTTTATATTTTATAAAATAGCATAATAAAATTTTGATTTCTTGATACTATTCAAAATAACTATTTGTCTTTAGACAATCAATTTCTATTCAAATTTGTTCCAAAACTGAAATTAGACTTCTCTTGCAAGATATATTATATTTTTAATTTAATAGAAAAAAAAAGGCTTCATGTGACAGATTTCACATGAAAGATAGATATTCTTGGGCCAGCTTTAGAGTGCTAGGAAGAATGGTGAATAATAGTACCACTCTCTGCACATAAACTAGAATGGTGCCAAAGGGAGCTCTGTAATAGTGGTAGTAAAAATGAAAAGAAAAGAGAATGTAGTGAAAAGAAAAGGCAATTTGGGTGTTGAACTGATTTAAAATATCCAAACTGAAATAGCAGCCAGGAGCACTTTCTTGCATTTACACTTAGCAAAGGTATTGACCTTTTCACTTCAGTTATGGATCTCTCCTATGGTTTGCTTTTTATTGAAAGATTAATAGAGAAAGTCTATACACTGTTCCCTCTTTAAACTCCTTTTTAATCTCTGGTCAGATAGAGTAATTTTAACATACAAAAGTAGCAAGCATTTCTTCTGCAGTTTAGAAACCCTATGCACAAAAGTAGGCAACAAAAAGAATCAACACTATCTATCAAGTTTCACAGCAGACACATCCTTGCTACACGTCTTCTTCCAGAGGGTCTTGTGTATGGTTATTTTATTTTTTTAGTGTTTCTATGGAAATGTCCATTTTCCCAGCACCAATCTGGCTAAGATAAATTGAATTCTGCAGAATATATTCAATAACAGATCAAATTACCTTTTTTTTTGCTTATTTCAATTTTAAATAGAGACTTGAAATTCAGCCTCAGCTACAAAAGTACTGCTAAACTTCAAAACCTGTGAATAATGATGAACATACCTGACTTCTTGAAGCTGAATATGTAAGTAGTATGAAATTTGTGTCTTCTTTGGGGTAAACTTGAAGACAGAAAAAAAGTCCTAATTCTTATTATTGCTTTCTCTGTGTAGTTTTTGGTCAGAGATCAAAGCTTAGGTGTTTCAGTGACATTTGTAAAATTGGAAATAATAACAATGTTCTGATATAATGTTTTGGATGCAAATAAGCTATTCCACCTATTTATTGCTTTCCATGGTACAGGTCTTGACTGTTACAGTAAAAATTATGCACAAAAGCAAAATAAGAGATTTGTAAAAAACTGTGTAGATATCTATTACTTGTTTCAAAATATCCTCAATGACACTTGGAAGAAAGGAAGAAGAATTGTGGACTTTCTTACACTACTCTGTCAAGTTGCCAGGTCTTTCGTTGACTTAATTCTGTAATCTAATTAATAGTCACTTAACTTCAGGCAAATCTGCAAAGCCTCCCACAAGGAGTTCTAGCATGGACCTTTGTCTGGATTTTTCTCCTCTGTGAACACTGTTTTTAAAAAAAATCACTACTTTCTTCAATAATCTTGTCTCTGAAGGCTGCTTTTATGCACTGGTCATCATCTGACTATGCATGCTGTCTGACATATTTTGCTCCAGGTAGATTTGAAGAAAGTGTTCATCAAATTCATTTTTTGTTTAACCTCCCAGAGTTTTATTCTGTTTTCTTCATCTAGATGCAAATTTATCTTTCTGGAATATGCTGCTTCTTTCTAGTACTTATTATTCTATTATTCTACTTAATCTTTCAACTTTTATTTCTATCTTTATAAGCAATGTTTGCTGATGTCTTGCTAAAAGTGTGCTGTACCTTGCTGCCTAAAAGGATTAAATTTTAGTTATACCTCTTATCCTCTTTTTAACAAACTTGCTAACCTTTTCATGATTTCATCTTTCAAGTCAAGCGTGGCCACAGTTTTTTTTTCAGATTTATTCTAGAGGGATATCAAATTTTAATACATCATAATTAGTATTACGTAATAATATACCAAGTGAATGATTTTTGTTTAGATCTTGCACACTATTTGGGATGAAGTAAAAGGTTTTATTTTCTCTCTTAAGCTGCATAACTGCTTCATTTACAAAACAATCAAGGATACTGTGTTAAAATTCAAAAGCTGCATTGGAATGTGAAAGGGTGTCTGGGCAATAATAAAAGAGATCTACCAATAGGTATCAGTTCCCCCTCTTTTTCCTGTTGAAATCTAAGGATTTTAAGTTGAATTGACATCCTGTTCCTCCCTTTTCTGAACACAGACAACATGCTTTAGAGACAAAAAGCTGCAAGTAGTGGTGTAGCAAGTTTGGGTTGTACTATGCAGACTAAGGCATGAAACTAATTTTCCAAATATGATATTAATGTTATAATCATCAGTTGGGTAACAGCTGTAAGAAATGTTTAAATTTCTGTACTTTCATTTTTTTTAAAAACTGTGTCCATATACTAAGTCTGATTAGATTCCAGCATTTAAAACAAGGATAACTGGCAGTATTCCAGCAGTAAATTGATGTTAAAATTTTGGTAGAAATAGTCTGGAATACATAAGCTGACATTAGGGTAATTATTTAGATTATATTTGAATATGTACTCTCACTTTACTCAATATATATGAAAAAGAGTCTGATTTGTTGATGCTCACACTTCTAAGCTCAGTTTCTTAAAAAGTCAGTATTTTGAATTCATATCTACATAGTATTTTTATATAGCTGTTTGAGGTATCTACAATTAATGCATAGTTGTAATAACAGACAAAATACTATAAGTTTTTGTTCTTCAATGGCAACTTAAAATAGGTGGTATCCATCAAGTCTTACTGTTCCAAAACAGATAAATAAAAATCTAATTTACTGGAGCATTGTCTGAAAAAGTTTTAACATTTGTAATGTAATCCCTGGAAGCACCCTATTGAAACTATTAATTTTTTACTTACTAAATTCATATAAGTAGTGAATTCTTATAGGAGTGCTCTAAAATATTCTTATTTCTATAAGGTTGATGTGTAGGTATCTGTAATACTACAATTTGCTGTTTTCCCGTAACATTGGCAACAATGTTGGTAAAAAGTTTGCACAAAATTAAGGATTTTGAACATTAATTCTTGCATTATTGTCTCCTGGAATGAACTTTTAGTGTAACCATTCCCTAATTTTTTTATATGTTTGAAAAACTGTTTTTCTCACATATGTACTACTTAGCCTTTGTCATGTATCAACAAGTAGTAGCAATTCTGCAGTAAAAGTGACTTTGTAAAGTGTGAGGTACATAGTGAGAGCCCAATGCATACTGGCCATTTTAGTTCAAGTTAGTTCTGATTCAAGGTAGTCTGATTCCATGGACCAAATGCTCTGTATCCCCTTGAGCTCATTACACGCTTTCCTGGATCATGCATCTGGTGTCTCTTCGTTGAGAAGTCAGCAAGTTCATGACCTCTCAGACTGCACCACGATGAGAGTCAGAGTGCGGTAAGTAGAGGAAAGAATAAAAAACTTGCTTCAGTGGTGTTACAGGTGCACCTTTGGACTATTTGGACAAATCATCAGGAAATTTTCAGAAGGAAAATAAGACAATTATTTTATCATAGCACAGTCACAGTTCAGATATTGTGTACTCATATACCTCAGCTCTTTCATGCTTATAATCATGCCTGTTCATAATGGAATGCCTGCTTTAACTTAAGTCAGTGATACATCTTCTGCATCTTCTCTTTTTCTTTTGAAGGACCAAAAAAATAACCAGGCACCAAACCGAATCATGAAGAGGACACTGAAGTTCAAGGTAACCTGCACATGTTAACAGAAAAAAAAAAAAACAAACCATACCTGCTTAATAAAAAGATCTTTTTATTGTCTTATTGTACCTTTTTAATGGCTACTGATTGTCACGAACCGATAAAGGTCCGGTCGTGAGAGGTACGAATTTCTCGGTTACAGAATTAAGACACAACGGTGTCATACGCATATGTTGGCTCTTTATTTCATTCACACATAAAGGGTAATGGGGAGGTGGGGAAAGAAAGAGAAAGAGAAGAGAGAGAGAGGAAAAGAGAGGAAATACCACCACGGAGAGTCAGCGTCCTGAAAGTCCGTTGTACAGA
>WHYT01016191.1:95508-107122 GCA_009806455.1 Tetrax tetrax
TTTTTTTTTTTTTTTTTTTTTTTTTTTTTTTTTTTTTTTTGCCTGAAACAATTTTTTTTTTACACACAATTATTGTATTGATTGTTTGTTATTGGTCATTATGTTGCAGTGGTTGGTTATTTTGTTGTGTTGTCTACGCTCTGATATGTACTATGTGTTCCCAGTGGTGGTGGTTACCAACTCAGGGAAAACGATGAGAATTATTCTTCTGTTATACTACTTGTCACGAACCGATAAAGGTCCGGTCGTGAGAGGTACGAATTTCTCGGTTACAGAATTAAGACACAACGGTGTCATACGCATATGTTGGCTCTTTATTTCATTCACACATAAAGGGTAATGGGGAGGTGGGGAAAGAAAGAGAAAGAGAAGAGAGAGAGAGGAAAAGAGAGGAAATACCACCACGGAGAGTCAGCGTCCTGAGAGTCCGTTGTACAGAGTGGGTGGGGTGGATGCCTCAAAAGGATGAAAATATCACCACGGAGAATCGGCGTCCCGAAGGTCCGTCTGAGTGGGGTAGAGGTCCACACTACCGAGTGGGATAGAGGTCCACACTACCGAGTGGGACAGAGGTCCACACTACCGAGTGGGATAGAGGTCCACACTACCGAATGGGACAGAGGTCCACACTACAGAGTGGGACAGAGGTCCACACTACAGAGTGGGACAGAGGTCCACACTACCGAATGGGACAGAGGTCCACACACGGGTTCATGCGGCGACCCCTTTTGTAGTCCTTTGGATCAGCCCCCCCTTCTTGGTGTTTTGGGGGCCTTTACCAGCCTGTGGTTTAGCTTGTGGTTGCTGCATCCTGTTGCTCTGTCTCCATGGTGGTGGGTGTTAGCTCTCTGCAAATGCAAGGCCTGCTTGTCCTTTGTAAGCCGTGCGGTTACTTGAAGCATGCTGTTACTTAATGTCCAGCAAGACAATGTCCACAAAGTTGTTTTGCACCTTCCAGAGCTGTCAATGCTGTGCATGCTTGGTACCATTCAGGGCCTGAGCTCATGCACAGGGTCTGGCTCTATTCCGGGAAAGGTGTGCAAAACAGGATACCCTGTCTAGCAGTTCTTGGAGGTTTTAGCTATTTCTGCTATAGAACAGGATGTTTGTCTTCACAGTTATTGAAGTTTCTAGCATTGTGGCTTGTCGCTGTTTTGTTTGGTCATTTAGCGATGTTGAGACATTAATTAACCTTTTCAGTCTCTGACACTGATGCTGTTTGCAATTCTAAACCAGATCCTTCATCATTATCAATCAACATGGTTCAATAATTTTTATGTATTAATATGAAACTTAGTCTATGTGATATTCACAACCCAAAGAGCTTTCCATGAGTTTGAATGTTACAAAATACTCCATATCTACTAAACAAGTAATATTAATGTAAAATTTTTAAAGTATTCTTTTTCTGCAGAAAAAAAAAATATTAGTTATAAAACATGAAGAAAGTCAAAGGGTTAGAAATCTACAATAGGCCTTTGATTTCAGAGTCATAGGAAAGGAAAAGGCAAAGCAAAGATTCTGATCCAGCAAAGTTTGGTATCACTGGTTGTAGAAATGAAATAGAGATGTGAAATTATGTGCAGGGGATGTGTTTTCACTCAATTCAGACATCAGCTTGTTTGGAAGCAAACTGTTCTCTCCAGAAGTTGAAGTGATGGGGGTAAATTTCTGAATGTTATTTTGGTCTAAATAATTAACCATAACAAATATGGTTAAATATAATTTATGTATAATATGAGTAATTTTAATATCTGAAATATTTCTCTAAAAGAAAGCGAAGGCATCAAACTTCATTCTTTGAGATTTGTATTCAAAATATATAATATGTATATTAAAATACTTAAGATGTGCACTTTATTCACAGAGGAAACCATGGAAAGTTTTACATTAAGCTTCCTGAAAATGAAGGACCTTAAGTATTTAAAAAAAAAATATTGGATATTGACTTTCATTTATATTTACTTTTGTTCAATTTTAATATCATTTTCCCTGTCATAGGCAACATTATCTAAGAGATGACTGGCATTATTCTTAAAGGCTATTTAAAAATACTTTCATGTCAGTAGATCAATATTCCCATTTGTGTCTGAGATCCATGATTGTAAAGGGTGGAAGGAAATCCATAAATGTATTGAGAGTAAAGAACACATTTGAAAGAGGGTGGGAGTATTAAAACTCTAAGAAAGGGGAACAGATTTCCATGCAACTTTTTCTATTACCTGCAAGAGACTCTCTCTTAATAGAGATGACTGTCTTTGAATGACGTTTTATGAATTCAGTTTCACATCTCCTTGAACCTCTTTAAAACCTAAAAGACTCTGATTAAAAAAAACAACTACACCCCTCTACCCGCCCCCGGCCCACTAATACTGACCTCAGTATCTGATTTTGTAGGAATTTTTAGTTGTGTTAAGAAATTGGGAATTGATCCTGGATATATTGAATTAACATTGTGAAGTTTTCTTTAGTGGACAATTTGCCTTTTTGTTTTCTTTTAAGATAATACCGCCTTGAGTATAAAGTAAGAGGAAACTTCATTTGGTGGAAGAAATTGCATGGCTCTTGGCAGTTAATAAATATTTATACAAATATTGATATATCTAGATTTACTTTGCTGCATGCTGCCTTTATTTTTGTGCATTTCAAGATTTAGAAGTATGTTAACCCCTCAGCTGTTAAAATACATAGCTATGTATTTGGTTTGGCTGGGATGGAATTCACTTTCCCCACAGCATAGTGCTGTGCTTTGTATTCCTAGCTAGAGCAGTGTTAATAACACACCAGTTCTTTGGCTACTGCTGACCAATGCTCATACAGCATCAAGGCTGTCTCTCCGAGCACCCAGTCGCCTCCTTCCTCCGCCAAAGGCCACTATGCTGGGAGTGGGCAATAGTAAGAGGTAGGAGGGGATATAGGTAGGACAGCTGACCCCAACTGGCCAAAGGGATGCCACATTATGATATTCCATACCATAGGAACAATTCTGCAACAAAAGTTAAGAGAAGAGGAGGAGATAGGCGGAAACATTCCTAGCTTCCCCCCCTGCCCCTAAAACAACTGTTGGGGTTTGAAGATTATGTTTGACAAGATTTTCTATGAAGTCTGGGAGATAACTTCTTGGTGTTTGTGCTCCTTACTTATCACTAAAGTAGATATATTTAGCTCTAAATAGGAGAGCCAAATAAGTGAAATAATTCACCAGGTAACTGCTCTACTTAGAACTGCTTCCAGTCTACCAACACATCTATGCAGATGTTTGAGCTGCCATTAGGTGGTAGTTACCTTTGACCCGTATCTGTCTGAGTTTGATAGAAGCTGGTTACCTAGACTTGTAAAGCTTAATCTCTCATTACTGTTCTCTATTGACACTTTTAGTATTTCTGATCAGATGCAAGTGTAATGTCTATCACTCTGTATGTATATATGTATTTGTCACATTTGAAATGTTCATAAGTTTCTAGGAAGTGATATTGAGAGGTAGGAAAAGTAAAGTACTTAAAACTGGTTTCCATTAGTTCTGATATGAATAAACAGTGATTAAACCATTGTTACACTACTTTGTCAATATGATTTATGTCAGCTTTGTATAGTGAACAAAACTTTATTCTCATTTCACTGGAACAGCATTTATAAGATCACATGCGATCATTTTGCATTTTCATCCTGTGTCATGGAAAGTCTTACATGAAAAATAAAGTTGATGAGTAAAAAGAACCACAATTCTAGCACAGATTGACAATTGAGCAAGTTCATAATGATGTATGGCTGTGATTCGCGTCAGTTAGTCGTTGTGGTGGGTTGATGGCTGGCTGCCAGATAGTTGCTCTCACTCCCTCACCTCAAAAGGACAGGGGGAGAAAATAAGAAGGAAAACCTTGTGAATTGAGATAAAAGCAGTGCGATAATTTACCAATTACCATAATTGTCAAAACTGACTCAACTTAGGGAAATAAATTTTAAAATCAGTTTGGATAGTGAGAAACAAGCAAAAACCAAAACAACAGCTCCTGCTTCTTCATCTTTCCTGTGATCAACTTCACTCCTTTATCCTCAACTCTTCTACCTTTGCCTCCTCCCTCCCCCCACCAAGTGGCACAGGCAGGGATGAAGGATGGAGGGTTGTGTTCAGTCCATAATGGTTGGTCTGTGATGCTCGTTTCTCACAGGGGCCACCATGCAGTCTCCACTACAAAACTTCGGTACCTATACCCAATACAGTCACCTAAAATGCTAAGGTGTCTTGACACTGCCCAGTTTCCCAGATTACATGAGCCGTAATTGTTGGTTCCCTGACCTGCCACATGTCTGAGAGAAGATGACTACGCACTTGAGGTTTCTTTGATGGGATTTCTTGTCAAATTGCTACTTGTAAGATTGCTGTTGTATGCATTTCCCCACAAAGTTGTCTACATCCAATCAGCTTAAGTGAAATATATATTTGATTAGTTACAGGTGGGCAGCAGCTAAATTGATACAGGCTCAATTTTGAAATGGCAACCAATTTTCAGTTTGATAGAGCAACCAATATTTTTATTTTGAGGTAGCAATTTGGATGTAGCAATAATATTTGAAGAGACAGATTCTCCAGAAAACTTTAAAGACTTCAATCATGCATTTATTTAGCTGTAAAAATCAGATTGGTTTCTCAGCCCTCCAGAGATGGGCATATAATCAGAGCTGAACCACCAGCCTTGAATACTCATCAGCCTCAAAAAAACTACCCCTGTGAATGATTTTTTTCTAGTCACTTGAAAGTGTTCTATCTATTGTATGTATTAAAAATGTATTACCTAAACACATAATGAGTGGAAAATTGTGATTAGCATTTTCTCTCTGATAAATTGCTTATACAGACTGATATTCAGTTGCTGTTTTCTTTTACATCTGTTACTTTCCCACTGTTTCCCCTCTGTTTTGCCTAGCTCAAAACAAAGAATATATAAGAATACTGTATAAAGAGGGTTTTATTTTGCTTCCACTTGCATGGCACCTTATTTTTCACCTCTGCAGGCATTAATATTTGTTTCATTAAACTTTTGTTGGAATATTTTGAAATATAGTCATTAACTTGCTGTATTTATGACTGGTTGTTCTAGGTCGCACACTGCTTGAGGCAGATATCTATTAACATGTAAATTGCGGTTTCACACCAGTGGCCTTTTTAAAGTCAAATGGGAAATAAAATTTTTAGATTAGTGTTGGGCAGTTAGCATACCAAGAAAGATTGTGTTTAGTTCATTATGAATTTGCCTGAAAATGCAAAGTGGATTTCTTTCTTTAATCCCCAATAAGATCCTATATTAGTTAAAGTTTTGTTCTTCCAGATGTTAATGCTTTCTGTAATACTTGTTTTCCTGGTTTTCCTTGCCATTTTTTTTCCTTTTTCTTGCTCCATGAAAAATATAGATTTGGAATGACTGAGTCACCAGTTTGAGGTCTTTGCTGTCAAAGCAGCTGTGTCAATAATAAATGATTAATGTTAAAACATGTATTGATGAATTTGAGTGTGAAACTTGTTCACACAGTGAACATTCTCACTTTAATTTCTGGTCTGTCATATTGAGCGTAATCTTACTGACATTTGTCCTTGTGCCAGCAGCCCATTAACTAACACTATCTGTTTATTTTCATCTATGTCTTTAGGGTTTTGTTTTGTATTTAGAGAATGCAATCACATATTTTTTCAGCTTTTCCTTTGTTAGCTGAAACATGCCAAGCCCCTCTAGTAACATTATGTATGATATGATGGCCACTCATTTTGTTTTCCTGGGAGGGCTTTTTTGAACTCTGGAACAAGTTGAACCTGTTGCAATTTAAATATCTTGCTACATACAACATTTCTGATGATCTTACAGAAGATTTGTTTTGTGGGACCTACTGTTTTCATGGTGTTAACCCATATTCAGCATGTTTCTTTAATCAAGACAAAAAAAAAAAATCCATGGGGAAAAAACCCTAGGGACTAAGTACCTTATTTACTGGACATTATGGGTGGGCTATGTCAGCTGAGGAAATTTGTGTAGATACATTAGAGAAAATGAGTTTTTATTCTCAGCAGCATCTAGCCATCTACCTCAGCATGTGCTTGAGTATGTTGGACTATCCTGGGATTGATATCTCTCTGGGAACAGAGATGTAATGACTGTCTGATTTTTCTAATGACTTTGTCTATGCTTATACTATTATAATGCTTTCCAGAGCTTATATTTTGTCACTTTTAAAAAAAAATTATTTCCTCCCCAGAAGGCACAGAATTTTGTGAGTTTTGTGTAGGTAATTTTCTTTAAACAAAGAGGAAGGGCAAACAAAGGTGAAAGAAAACTAGATCTATTTTTGTGGTTTCATACAAAAGACTTGTTCTGTCTTGACAAGCCTCCAACTCTGAGGAGAGGTGATAAAGAATCTAAAGAAAAAAGATTTAGACAGAGTCCAGTTTCCTCTAAAGTTATCAGATAACATTGTATTGTCATAGTCAATATTACAGTAAGTCTCTCTCCAAACTTAAATGGGGTGGGAGTAGAGAGGGGAGTGCTAGCAGAAGAAATAAACTCAATCAAGCAACACAAAAAAATTAAAACAAACAACTAAACAAAAAAAAAAAAAACCTAAAAAACAACCCCCAGAATTACTTTTGAATTTACTTACTGTGTTTTCAGTAATAACTAAAGTCTCTGACTTTCCCTATTCCTGACAACGGCAACCTCTACATTGATGAAACTTCACAAGCAGGATTTTTTTTTTAAAGCATTCCTGTTTACCATAAGACTGTTACTAAAAGCAGTTGGTTTAATTTGCTTTAATGAGGGAAAACATACATTAAATTTTAAACAAAAGATCACAAACTTAAAACTTCTGTTTTACCTTTTCTGGTATAACTACGAATTGGCTTTCTATGTCCATAACACAGAAAAGCAAAGACTTAGTTCTAAGATAACTATACAAAAACCAGCTTATGCTACTTTCACTAACTGTACTTTCCATAGCAAAGTATTCATTCAACATGATGTCATGGACTGCATTAAACTATATCAGAAGGGATGTTACATGTAGGGAAATCTGTTATCAGCTAATGAAGTTATGTGAAGGTGTGAAACAGATCAAAATCTTTATTCTAAGTATGTGTTTGGCAGATGCCTTCCTATTGCATCCGTGGATTTGTGGGTCTGGGTTGTTGGTTTGTGTTTTTCTTTGACTGCTCACAATTCCAGCAGCCTGTGAAGCAATTAAATATAGGCACAGTCTGTGCTATACTTCCCTGATCAAGAGCTGGTATGCACTTATGCAGCCTCCAAACTCCTGAATGTACAGGTCACGCTACAACAGTATCAGGGGATTTTATGTACAAATTCTCTGCAAACACCTTGTAGTTAAAAATAACCCAACCAAACAAACAAACAAAAACCCACTAAAAAAAAAAAAAAAAAGCTAGGCATGCAGCTGTCATGAATGAAACTACTTATTGAATTTTTTTTTTCTGGCTGAAAGGTAGCTCAGTACTTGAAAACCTTAGCAGGCAAGACTGGGGGACTGGGCAGTTACAATGTGGCCACAGAAGCTGGCCTTGAGCTGTGTAGAATATAGATAGGTGTAGCTGCAAAGCGTTAATTAGGAGAGCAAGAGGTTTTGCAATAGAATATGGATATATGAAGAGATGCAAAACTCTAATTAAATAAAAATTAAATCAAAGAATCTTGTTTGTAATGAGCACAGAGTGCATTCAGGCAGATCTGAAGGACCTGCCAGGATTACAGATGGGGGTGATGGTAATGTCCCAAGGCCAGCCTATCACGCTGATTCAACCAAGTAGAGTGCAGTTGGCAGGATCACTTTTCTTTTTGTAACCTAGGACTGTATATTGAGTAGTTCTCCAAATGCTTTCTATGCATATTAGACCCACTATAGTCACTGAGATATCACAAGAACATGACAGAAAATTAATTTGTAGTGTAACCTCATTTTCTAATGAAGAATCAAAATATCTAGGAAACTCATTTAGCTGCTGGTGAATAAATTTCATAGCTGGCCCCAGAGTTCAGTTCAAGTTTCTTTGCTTAATAGCAAAACATAGATAGAGAACTCAAGAAAAAGGAAAACTGCAATAAGGACTTAAAAGAAAAAGAAATAATAATAATTTTAAAAATCTATTCCATATCAAATTAAATTAATCTCAGAGAAACTCTATTTGCATGATACTGCAGGAAATCTGGGTCTAATTTTATGGTATTCTCTAACTATCTAATGAATAAACTATAAATATTTTTAACTTCTACTCATGCTATTAACAAGCTTATATCTGGATTCCTACATCATTACTGTAATCCTACTGACCAACTTTCTGAAACACAAAAGTTCAGAAGAAGGCATAAATAACAAGTCACTCTAATTAAAAGTATTATGTTGCCTGTAAAAAAATGAAGCAAAAAAAGGTTCTATTTTTTATAATGTTTATTTTGTAATCTAATACTAATTAGAGTCTAATTCAAATGTTTAAAATATATGATAATATTATTGGCTCTGAGTGTGTGGACTCTAACTCTTGCTCTCCTCTGAAACAAGATTAAGAGAAACTATTTTTGAGTATGCTCTTAAATTAATTCCTAATTTTTCATTTATAATACCTTGGCAATGAGATGTGTAGTAATACAAATGGATCAACAAATATGCGAATGGGCTTGTCAAATACAAGCATATACTCAGTCCTTCAGAAATGCTATGTGATCAGAATGCTTTTTTTTATTGGTGTTGCTGGTACATTAGTAGCCACACATTGTGTCTATTATAATATTAGGGCTTTTTAGTACGAAGTGAGAGTCCAGAATTCGTTAAGACCACTTCTCTTTATCTAGATGTCACAATTAGATTCAATCTCCTTCATTGAAAGGATACTTCCATGCCTGTCTATTTGTGCCACCAAATCAATTCCCCGTGCTTCCTGGGTAGTGTCCACGGCTGCTTTTATTTGAGGTCTTCCCACAGGCAATAGTGCATCTTTATGGTTTCAGATGGTAAAACCTGAAAATGCAGGAGAACTCTCATGAACTCCCATCATATGCATAGAGCAGGCTAGTTGTGGCAACTTTAATTTTCTATCTTACAGCCTTTCTTTAGTGCACTAGTTAAGCAGGTTACATCTTTTCAAAGGAGACATTTTAATATCAAATCCACTATCTTAGTACTCAAATCACTTTGCTGTTATTACTTGCCGATGATGGTTTTAAAATATATTTACAGCTTGAATTTACCATTTTAAAGATGGCATATATATTTAAGGATCAGTACTGAAGCAGATATATCCTCTGACTTTTTAAAATTGTTTTCTTGCAAATAGTGCAAAATCATTGTTTACAGTAAGAGTATTTATTTCACCACAAACAATATTCCTAAGCTACTGCCTAAAAGAAAATTATTCTATGTGTAAAATAAATAAATAACTAAAAATTAAAAAAATTACTTCTTGAGTATGCTGTATTGAACTCCAGATAGGATGATCACAAAGATCAATCCTGAACTGCTATTAAAAAAAAAGAAGTCATCTTGCCTCAAATTCTTTATTTCCAAAATGAACTTATCCATATGAATAAAGAGCTCCGCTTTAACAAGGAGATGGATTATTTAAAAAAGCAAATAGAAGTTTTCACTTCAAGTATTGATTTTCTCATCTGTGAGAAAAAAAAAAACAGTTTTTGGTTTTTAAACACTAGTAAAAACCATGGAGTACAACTAGATTAATTTCACTTTCTTATTTCCATATCCTAAAGCTGCAATTGTGTTAGAAAACTCCCAGCTGTATACATAAGTTAAATCTATTTGCCTGTTAAAAAATTGTAAATAACAAGTACTATAAAGATACCACTATGTTTTGATCAATTGTAGCTAATAAAATATAAAGCTTATCAGTAATTGAAAAACTAGGAAAAAAAATGTTTATTATTTTGGTGGCAACAAATGGACTTACAAAGTAATATTGTTCTTGCTCTTTTTTCACACAGAGTAATTCCGCTATGTTTTTGGATTTCAGATCCATAAAACTAGATGTTTGGTTTATTTTCTGTTCTTTCAAGTACTAATTTAAAAAGCCTTTTTAATATAAGATAACTCTTCTTCCTCAGTGAAGTGTAAATTCTTTGGATAGTTCAATCTGAGCAAAATTGACCTATAGCAGTTTAATTCTTTAATGTAAGTTTTTTTGACAGAGTTTTTATCCCACAAAAAAAAAGAATGCATGGGAACAGCTATTCAGTAAACAGTGAAATTGTTCCTATCATTCATGGAATAGTACTCAAGAATTTGATGCCTACACAGGAATATGTGTGGACCTATTCTAAATCTGAAACATGTCATAAATTCAGTTCAGATCCAAATCTAAACACCATTTCCTTGGCTACATTTTTGGTTATGTTGTCTTAACACTCTCTTGAATATATCTAATTGAGATTGTCACATCTGATTTTCTCATGGCCTGAAAGGAAACCAAAATTGAAATCAGTGAATGGAAACCAGTATGATATGTGCCTGCCTTACTTGCAGCTAGGTGTATTCACTCAGCCTTTTGCTATTTCAGAAAACTAGCAAGCATCTTGGTCAAGCAGAAAACACTTGCATCAGCTGTTGTGAGGTCATCTTCCCTAGCCAGGCAGTCTGCTCATCCAGACTTCACTGACAGCATTTTCTATTTTTTGTATCTACACACTATATGGTGGCTACTACAAGGACATTTTCCTGCACTTTAATGTAATTTCTATAATTTCAAATATCATGTTATCATATAGACAGGTTATAATGAGTCTGTCATGAAGAATTTTACTATTTTTAAATATATGTCATGTTGTTATATTTTGAGAATAATTATAAAATGTGGGCATTAATCTTGAAATTGACAAGATTTAAATGTTCTTCTTTCCAAAGTTCTGGAGTAGTTTTGCTGGTAGACCTGCAGAAGTGTAGATAGTGCCAAATACATAATTTATCTCAGTAATTTGGTAAGTAGCTGGCAAAATGTCAAAATGAAACCCAAGTTTTAGAGTTATAGATGAAGTTTTAAAGTCAGTATGTGGAAGGCAAATATTAGCATTGGCACCGTTCTGTGTATGAAATTCCAAAATGTGCTAATGAATGCTATAATTTTAGATTATCTAATATTCAAAGTTGAATGTAGCTAATTTATCTGTTGGTTTGTATTAGACATGAAACTGGAGCTTGAATTAGATCTGCTGCTGAGTGTGTACAGCTGGAAAATACAGATGAATTTGCCACAAATTCATCTCTACATAAAATAGAGATGAAATTGCCATAAATTCAGCTCTACATAAAAAGTTCTACTGTACACAAATATCACGGTGTCTGACCTTTTAGTGTGTACATATGTATATTTAATACCAGACTCTTAAAAATTTGGAATATATTCTAAGAGAAAGGGCCAAGGACACTGTATAAAGCTTTTGAAAATAAGAATATATATAATTTTTTTTGAGCTTGAACTTTTAAATATTGTTTGCTTATATTATTTATAATAGAGTAAAAGTGAAAAACACCATCAACCAAGTATAACTGTTCCTCATGTTTTTTCCCTCCCTTCCCTTCCCTTCCCTTCCCTTCCCTTCCCTTCCCTTCC
>WHYT01016191.1:107142-120444 GCA_009806455.1 Tetrax tetrax
CACCTTCCCGCACCTTCCCTTCCCGCACCTTCCCTTCCCTTCCAAACAGGAAAGACTCTTCTTTACCTGAAGAGTCATGTTTGCATATTTTCTAGAAATGAAAGACAATTTTATTTTATACTGATCCTTTTCTGTTAGATGCTTTAGCTAATCATGCTACTTATTACTGCACTTGTCTTCTGAGACTGAACTACTCAAGGGCTCAGATATCAGTCTGACACTCAGGTGTGTAATAATTAGACTATATGCTTCATTTCTAAAAATAGCTTTGAGTATCCAGTCTAGGGCATGAATCAGCCTCGATAATTTAAAAGATTTTTGCCTATTTTTCCCTCTGACTCCCCATCGCCTGGCTGAGACTTTTAGAAAATGATTCCTCCTTTCTTCCTAGGTACAGTGTCAATTTCAACACATACTAAGAAGATATATTGATTAACCTCTGGAATTGTATTCTAGGTGTGTTTTCTATTCAATATAGTGTTTGGGAGATTAATACACAAAAATATGCATTCTAAAGTGTAGATAAGATCAACTAACCAAGTATATTCATAGTGATATACCTCAGTCTTTCAAAGTATAGAGAGATTAATCTTGGATATGTTATCATTATAAAAATGCATGAGAAATCACTTAGACCTATTTTGAAGCAGCTTGTTCCGGTCGTTCTTCACAGTATGATTTATATTTTTCAGTTGTTAAAATATCTGCATCTCATTTTTTTCTATGTACACATCTTGTACTGTGTAATCACAGTATCTCAAGGACAGTATTTGCTGAACATTACTGAGGTTGTTTCATACACTGCATGTATAATAAGTTGTGACCCAGTCATCCTGAAAGATTGTTTGCTCTAGATGAAAGTAAGACAGCAGAAAACTAAACAGATCCAGTATTGGTTTACTACAATAATGATGCTAATAATATTTGAAATTTACCTCAGCATTTCATTTTCACATTATGAAGAATGGATGCTTTTATATACCTTTATATACAATTTATAGTATAATTTATGTATTATTAGATTAAATATGTTGTAGTATGCACTTGTACTTGATACTTTTATATTAACTTGGGATTGATCTTCAATTCAGAATGTAACAGTAGTTAAACTTGACTTCAAGAAGCATTTAAAATCTCTAAATTTAAAAAAGATTTTATGTAATAAAACTTAAGTTAAATTCAGTGCTGGTATATGTGCAGTTTTTCAGTCAAGATAAATAGTACTTTTTTGAAGTGAAACCTTTTTACTGAAATTAGATATAAAGATTATTTTTAGAAAAAAATGTCAAGTTGTATTTAAAAAAAAAATAAAAATAAATGTCTTAAAGCATATGTTTTCCAGAGCATTCCATGCCAGGTGTAGATGAAGTATCTTATGTTCCTGTTCACATTGATGAAAGAAACTTTGTGCACAAACTGTTTCCTATAACAATTCACTGTATCTTCTTTTAGGAATAAAATATGAAGAGGGACTATGAATTTCCTGTCATAATCCAGAGGTTTATGACTCTTTGCCATAAGGTATTTTTCACGTAAGGCATTACTAAGAATACACAACAATGCTTTTTTAATTTATCACGTCTTTTATTTCAGGGGAAATTTCTTATTTTTAATACATTTATTGTTGCACAAACAATTTATTGTAGAAAATTAAAACTGTTTTTCACTCAGAAAGTCTTCTAATTGAAAATGTATTTTTTTCTAAAGGAAACCATTGACTTCAAGAAGCAATACTTTCAAATACAATATAATTATATTGTGATTTTTTAAAATATATGGTCTTCATAGAGTATTTCAATAAAGTTGAAATTTTTGTTAGCATTGTATTTCTTATCTTGCAAGCAGGAAGGACAATGCTGCCCAAGAACTGTACTTCTGCTAGTAGTAGCAGTGGAACTTGTAAGCGCTCTTTGATTCCCAGTCATGTATCAAGAATTACACTTTTAAGAGTGCAAAACTACTGAGACTCAAACTGATTACTTTTTCTGAGGGTGAAAGGATAAATTTGAACTACACATTTTTTAACACTATAGTAAATAATTAATGAATACTTGTTTTAATAATGATAGCTCTCATTAAATAAATTAAAATATATTAACATGCATTAAGATCATTATAACTTAGCGTCATGTGACACTACGAATATTCATGCACCTTTAGCACCAGTCATTTAGCCTACATGTGTCCTAACTCTAAAATATTTTCCTTATTTTTGTCACTGTCTTTATATTTTGCATAATTTATCTTTGACTGCATATTCCTGGTCTTTGTTCAAGTGATATTTATTTTGTAGCAGCCTTCTCTCTAGTTCCTTGAAAGTAAATTCTGGTCTGTTACTTCATATCCCCTTATCATTTCTGCACGGCTTGCATGTTTGGGCAGTCATTTAAAAATTATTATGATTTTACTGCAGTATTGTTTCTTTCTCTAGCTTCTGGCAAATCTGTCAGGTATTGATGACATGTCATTCATACATCATGAGATTATGACTATAATTAGGGTAAAATGTCGGACACCATGTGGTAGGAAAACATCTGTACTTCTTCTCCTTACAATGAGATAGAGTGACTGGTCCTGTCATGGTTTCACCATTCATCAGAAAAGCTGGTATGCAGAGAGCCAGTATTTAATCTTCTTATTATCATATAATACAATATATGCCATATTCCACTTAATTAGGCTAGTTGCTTTATTGAGATGTCTCCCAGGAATATCTGCCGACTTAGTCCAGAGAGTGACAGCAAATAGCAGTAGCTGAGGCTTAATTGGAACACTATTATCATAAATCTCACTCTCTTTTTATTTTTAGCAGAGACCACTATGACTAATACCATCTGATTAAACGGTGCTTAATTAGGTGTTAAAAAATATGGTGATTTTATATCCGATGCAGTAGGTGCCAAATAGTAATGATAAGAACTCTTATCAAGTAAAGAGCTTGCAACTGGTGGGAACAACCTGTGTTCACGATATTTTAATTAAATCTTCTCCTTGAAATTAAAAGTTCTGAGTAGGTGTTGGATGTGACAGTATTAAAAATTAGTAAGCGAGGCTTCTCAGATTCATGCTTTGAGCCAACAGAATTGGTATAGAGAAAGTACCAGGTTGTTTGGGTTTTTTTCCTTCCTTTATGTGTGTAGTGTAGAAGACAAGAAAACAAAAAAAATTTCAGTGTATTTCAGATTGAATAGAATATATTTATTTGGTATAATGTAGTAAACTCTTTTTTTTTTTTTTTTTGTGAAAACTGAAGGCTGTATGGCAGAGCTTTAGTGCTGATCATGTGTATAATTAAACCTAGAAAACCACAGCAGTGAAAGAATTTTGTGTATTAAAAAAAAAGATTATTTGCTTTTGAGAGATTTGTATGAGAAGCTAACGGTGTAGGGGTTTTTTAGCTGTTAAAAATACTTCATATTGTTTTGTCAAAGTGAAAAGCACACTGGAAAATTGAGATGAAGATTGGTACTGAAATGAATGCACGCAAAATATAATGGTGTCTGTGGTGTCTGCAGGTCTTAAATTCTTCGTATCATTCCTCATATTCATAGTTTACTGTGAGAAATCATGGCAAATTATTTACTTCCTCATAATTTACATTTGATAACTTTCTTAAAGTTTTAAGTGTAGTATTGAAAATTACAGGAAACCAATAATAAGTTTTACTTTAGATGTTGCTACAGAGCAGCAGAAATTATTTTTACTTATTAATAGATTAATAACTCTTAGCAGTTATTTAGGAGGTGAGTATTGCAAATATGACTCCAGGTGTAATTTCTTTGCTTGCTGCGGTATATTTATAATCCATGGCTAGGATCATTGGTATGTGTGAAGTGATGAAGCTCACTATTAGGAAGCCCTAAAAAAATTGTCAAGAATTCATTATGGAAGAAGAAATCAGAGGTTTGGATCAAGTTTCTCATGCTATGGAAAGTAGTATAGTATGATGTTGTAACTCCTTACAGTAATGGAAGAAAAGAAAGACTTTACACTTTTGGTTTTCTTAAAGCAAGAGAGCAATCACAAAGTAAATGAATGGCTTAAAAATATATGTATTTTCAGTGTTACTTATTATGATACTGTGGAGCTGCAGTTTGAGTATATCAAGCCATGGTTTATCTCTGCTGCTAAATTAGTTTTGAGAATTTACTTCCATTATTTTGTAATGAAGCAAAACCTAACTGCAGTGAAACAGACTGAATTCTGCTATATGCTGATTACAGTGGCTGTGAGTTATAATGCATGACATGAACATACTGTCCCACCTCTGGTACTGAGTTAACCAGCATCCAGTCAGCACAAACTTCCGTATTTCTTGGTGTAATCAGAGAAGGGAACTAAAGAAAGGCTGAGACATAGGCCACAAGATGCTTCTTACCAGAAAAGTGCTTGGTGATGATGTGATAAACAGAGACTGTCTGCCACAGTTGATTTGTGAAGAGAGATTGTATGAGGAGACTGGTAGTAGGCAGATTCAAAGGAGGACAATTTGGATGATATATGGCACTGCTAAGGAAGCAGTTATTAGGTACTGCATGCTAACAAGACAGTTCATACCCTGCCTTCCTATCTAGTCCTTATGGTTCCTAGGGGCTGAAACTGGATACCCTTTGAGCTGTAATTCAACAATGGCATCCACGGGTTTTCTGACTTAAAAGAGAAAAAAAAAATATAGGATAAATAAGAAAATACATGTTGATTATCAATGTGTAAATCCTCTCTTACAAAATAATTTCAGGACCTGCTGGTAGTAAAGGTAAGAAAAGTTTCAGTTGTTTTTGTTATGTTGCTTGTCACAGAAAATCCCAGTACAAAGGCTGCCAGAACATTGTTTAGACTAGCACTGTGCTAAGCTAGAGCTGTCTCAGTGAAGTGGAGGACTACAACTTTTGCAGTCACAAGAGTCTCATTAATTTATGTATTTGTGCACATGTATACTAGTCATACAATTGCACTCATGAACATTTTAAAGAGTTATGATATAAAACACCTTATGAAGCATTCAAGTAATATCTTCTGATGAAGTCCAAAAATGTTTGATGCTAGCTTGAAATTAACTTCTTTGTCCAGCATTGTCTTTGGAGTACATAAATATGTTATGGAATGCAGTTTTATCTCTGTGGACCACATGCTTTTTAAATACAGATCATATTTTAGTAGACGCTAACAAAGAGAGCATCTCCTGTTAAATTTGTATTCAGTTTTTCTAACTTATGTTCTAATAAGTAAGAGCTAACCTCTGAACTTTTTGGAATTCATCTGAAAATGTATTATAAAATAAATTAGGCAATGCCTTTTGTTCTTTCTTATACCATTTTGAAAGTTGCTAGATTAGATTGCATTGATGGAGGGAAATCTTGAAGCCTCTTGATAAATTAGATAAATATGTATCTGTATACTCCTAACTTCATTTCTTTTGTTGTTGACTAGTGAATAGATGAGAATAAGCATTCCTAGACCTGATTGTTTTGTGTTTGTTTGTTTTTTTTTTTTCCAAATAAAACTCAAAGGCAGGTTAGCACAAGAAAAATTATCTGTGTAAAATAACACATTTTGGAGATATACTTTTTAATCTTTCAGCAGAACCTTAAAAAGGAAGCACTTTAAAATTACTTTGAAGGAGGGGAGAAGAAGGTAATCCATTGAAAGCAGTACTTTAAAGGTATGGGGGAGAGACTCCAAAACATATCTCTGGTTTGAGGTAGAAAAAAAACCTTTTAATCTTGGTTGTGGATTTTGCTTTTTATCCATTAAAACCTATTTTTTCTTATTTTTAAAAAAAAATTGGCCGTAGTTTAGCTTAAAAATAAAAATCAAAAGAGAATTTTGAAGCAATAGCTTACTGGCATTTGCAGTGAGAGGAAAAAATAATGTGTTTTTATAATCTTCAGTTATTTCAGAGTTGGCCTAGAAGATCTTATAAAAGTGAATTAAGTCATAAATTGTTTTACTGACTTTATAATGAGGTCACAGAGTAGATTTTTTCTAGTAAATACCCTGTACTGAAATCAGAATTCTATAACCAGCAGATTTCCTTCCTATGTCTGTATTTATATACTTTGTGCCTTTACAGTAGTTTGGTAATAATGTGTGCTAAACTATTAAAACTCAGTATTTGCTGCACTTTGGTGTAAGGATAGCAATATACGTTAATGTATTTTAAGAAGTCTGTATCTGAATGGAAAATGAAAATAAGTGCAGAGATTCAGAGAATCATAAAATGGTTAGAGTTGGAAGGGATCTTCAAAGGTCATCTAGTCCAACCCCCCTGCAAGGAGCATGGACATCCCCGACTACATCAGAGCCTCATCCAACCTGGCCTGGAATGTTTCCAGGGATGGGGCATCCACCACCTCTCTAGGCAACCTGTGCCAGTGTTCTACCACCATCATTGTAAAAAATTTTTTCCTAATATCCAATCTCAATCTACCTCCCTCTATTTTAAAACTATTACCCCTCATCCTATCACAACAGGCCCTACTGAATAGCCTCTCCCCATCTTTCTTGTAGGCCCCCTTGAGGTACTGGAAGACCACTATCAGGTCTCCCCAGAGTCTCCTCCAGGCTGAACAGCCCCAGCTCTCTCAGCCTGTCTCCATAGGAGAGGTGCTCCAGCCCTCTGATCATCTTCGTGGCCCTCCTCTAGACCTTCTCCAACTGGTCCATATCCTTCTTATGTTGGGAGTTCCAGAACTGGACACAGGTCTCCAGGTGGGGTCTCACCAGGGCAGAGTAGAGGGGGAGAATCACCTCCCTCGACCTGCTGGCCACGCTCCTCTTGATGCAGCCCAGGACGCAGTTGGCCTTCTGGGCCACAAGGGCGCATTGCCGGCTCAAGTTGAGCTTCTCGTCCACCAGCACTCCCAAGTCTTTCTCCTCAGGGCTGTTCTCAATCCATTCTCCGCCCAGCCTGTATTTGTGTCTGGGATTGCCATGACCCAGGTGCAGGACCTTGCACTTGGCCTGGTTGAACTTCATGAGGCTGGCACGGGCCCACCTCTCCAGCCTGTCCGGGTCCCTCTGGATGGCATCCCTCCCTTCCAGCATGTTGACAGCACCACACAGCTTGGTGTCATCGGCGAGCTTGCTGAGGGTGCACTCTATCCCACTGTCCATGTCGCTGATAAAGATGTTGAACAGGGCTGGGCCCAACATGGACCCCTGAGGGATTGCATTGGATTTATCTTCTAATGAAACGAAAGTTCCATCCTGTAATCTGAGATAAAAAGTAGTCACTCTCTAAAATACTGAGTTCTTTATTTTCTTAGATTTGTTGATGTAACCAATGATCTGGCCTCCCATCTCTCTGCACAATCATCTCTGTCCCTTTGGGAGCTGGAATTGAGAATTTTATTTGATAATTTTTACAGCTATATAAAAGGCACATGTGTGTACCTCTTTCTAAGTGACCTTTAAAATGAGAGAGGCAACACAGGTCTGGAAAGGTTCGGGGAAAAACCTGGGAAATAAAGTTAAATTAATAAATGAAGTATAATGACACAGTCTGCAGCTAAGATTAACCTTAAGTTATAAAGTATGGAATTATGGTTTATCATCAGAGTAGAATATTTAGTATTTTAGTTTGCAAGGTAAAGGATAAGAAAAATGTCTTTGCTAAGGTACAAAGTAAAGTAGAGGTGCATAGCTAAACTTTGATCCTTTCATTCTAGATATTCTTTACTGTTACTGTGATATTTGGCAATCATATGCAAAAATTTTCGTGGCTATTAAGAGAGTGTTCCTGTGAAATTTTCATCTTTTTTAATTTAAAGATATTAGATTATCTATATATAAATAATATAGAATACCCCTTCATGAGAAAAATACATTATTCTCAGAAATCCAGAACCTCTTTGGACTAAGTAGTTGGGTATTACCATGAACAACACAAACAACTATAATGAGGTCATTTAGACTGCCTGTTTAGTTTTATTTTCCCTTTGGATTAGTCTGTTGGCATGATCTTGCAGATACCTCCAGCAGCAGTACTAAGAATAAGGAAGACATTTGAGAATGTGAGAACAGGAGCAAGTGGCCAGAGAGGTGACGAAGTGTCAGAAATCCTGTCTGCCAGTATGGCAGCCACCCCTGGTTGTGAAACTTCCCTCAGGATTAGTGGCAGTTGCTGTAATGTTGAATTAATGGTTTGTTAGAAGTGTAGGGTTCACAATGTTTCTGAGTTTTGAAAAAGCACTTAAAAGATCGCTCCAGTTGCCTTTAATACTGCTGGGTTTTTTTTCGGAGACTGACGGAAGAAAGTAAGTTTTGGAAAGGAGGAGCACAACTCTCCCCTACTTGTATAAGAATTGTGATGAAGAAAATAAAGTATTTTTCTTAACTACTGTTACATTGCTTTAAAATTCTTATTGTTAAGTTAATGATATTTCAATTAAAATGGAGTAATCCCTGTGACTTCTATTATTTTAAGGCTGAAAAATTATTGTTTTAGCTTCCTATAATAGGCTCAGTGAAAAAAAAAATAATTGGCCAGATCCTCAGAGGTGAAGTTAACAGGAATGTTCTACTCACGAGGCTCTGTCCCAGTGACTTTAGTCTGTTGAGTGAAAGCAGGAATCTTAACAATCGCTGATGTGCAAATATAGCAACTTGGTGAGCCACCCAATTTCTAGTTTGGCTTGAGCTTTTTTATCATTGTGGTTATAAATATAGACATTCATAAATACTTCAGCTGGGTTTGGAGCTTGCTATTTAGCATTTAATAGGTAAAGGGTCTTATTGCATGAGACACAACTGAGCCCACATCCTCTCCTCCCCTCTGTGTTTTGAGTGACATTTTGAATACCACATGGTGACAATGAATTTCCATAAGACTCTGGACTTTTACTCCTAGCTTAACGTTTGGTTGCTGCCCAGCATGATGAGCTCTCCATTATCTCTGAGAATGTAGGCAGCAGCATATGGCAGGTAATGGGAAAACTGTAAGAGAGGTAGTATGGAATATATACTGAGGAATGTAGTACATTTCACTGTGCTCAGTTTTTTTCCATTGAGATTTTTATCTTTGTCTCCATGCTAGGCATTTAAGCATCAAATTGGGTGGGAGTGTTGATCTGCTCAGGCGTAGGAAAGTTGTGCAGAGGGATCTGGACAGGCTGGATCAATGAGCTGAGGTCAATTGTATGAGATTTAATAAGGCCAAGTGCTGGATCATGCACCCAGGTCACAACTTCATGCAATGCTACAGGCTTGGGGAAGAGTGTCTCAAAAGCTGCCCAGCAGAAAGGGACCTGGAGGTGCTGGTTGACAGCCAGCTGAATGTGAGACAGTAGTGTGTCCAGGGGGCCAAGAGGGCCAACAGCATCCTGGCTTGTATCAAGAATAGTGTGGCCAGCAGGAGTAGGGAAGTGATTGTGCCCCTGTACTCTGCACTGGTGAGGCCACGCCTCAAATACTGTGTTCAGTTTTGGGTCACTCAATACAAGAAGGACATTGGAGCATGTCCAGAGAAGGACAATGAAGCTGGTGAGGGGTCTGGAGAACAAGTCTTATAAGGAGTATCTGAAGGAACTCGGATTGTTTAGTTTGGAGAAGAGGAAGCTGAGGGGACCTTATCGCTCTTTACACCTACCAGAAAGGAGGTTGTAGTGAGGTGAGTGTTGGTCTCTTCTCCCAGGTAACTAGTGACAGGACAAGAGGAAATGGCCTCAAGTAGCATCAAGGGAGGTTTAGATTGTATATTAGGATTGGATATTTCTTTACTGAAAGAGCAGTCAAATATAGAAACAGGCTGCCCAGGGAAATGGTGGAGTCACCATCCCTGGAGGTGTTAAAAAAATGTGTAGACATGGCACTTAGGGATATTGTTTAGTATGTGTGGTGGTGTTGGCTTGATGGTTGGACTTGATGATCTTGGAGGTCTTTTCGAACCATAATGATTCTATGATTCTATGATCTGCATGCTACAGTTCCAATCCGACACCTTTTGGGGACTTATTCTCTCAGACAGGTGGAAAGTAAATCACAATGACTACAATCTTCCTCAGTAAACATGGGTCTTGTAATGGGTCACTGGAGATGCAGCAAAATACGCAGGGATGCCAGATATTCTTCTAGGAATGTTGTGCTGCAGCTCAAGATAGAGCTTTGCAGAATTTATTGGATCATTTGAAGCATAACAAGAACTCAAGTTTATGATTTCAGGGGTAGCCCAGGTTCAGTTGTTTATCTATTTAGTCATAGTGCAGAGGTTCTACATGTTTCCAAGAACCAAGACATCTGGGAAGAGTAATCTCAGATATTTGGGATTAACATGGCTTCCTGAGTTCAATATGGTTGCAGACACTTTGGACCAAGGCTAACTACTGGAAAAAGCTGACTGTACATCCATCACACTTTTCCATCACCGAGTTCCTGGGACAATTTTTAGGGTAAGCTACAGCACTGGACTGTAACTAGATCTACACATGGAGGCCTAGATATAATGTCTTTTCTTATGAAGAAACAACCTTCATGGCAATTTTTGGTTGATACTATACTAGTATCATATCCCCAGTTCATTTGATAAATGCTCAATCTCAATTTGTTGCTGCTTGATTAATAGATATTCCAATAGAAATCATTAAATAAAGCACCATGTCAAGGTTCTAAGACGCTGTAGAGACATCTAATTTCCGATAATAGAAGTTCACCAGTTGACTTCATGAGCAATCTGCTCTGCATCTTGTAAAAAATTACTGAACTTGTGATCAACAAAACTCAAAATTTTGATCTCTGACCTGGCTTTTTTACCATGAAACTCTGTTTTACCAAAAAAATTCTTACCAGATCTACTCTAAGTTAGTCCAACAATGTATCTACTATGCCTAATAGCTAAACTTATGTATGGTCATCCAAATAATTCTCAAATGCCTCTGCATTAACAATATAGACACACTTAAATAATGATAAATCTCACCTTCACAGAAGTAACTTTTTTGATATGATTTCTTTGTCTGATATGATCTTAATATAACTGCTGAATATACTAGAATTTGAAAACTACTTAAAAATATATTAACACAAAATTAATAGCTTGTACTCTGCAAAGGTGTTTATACTTATTTAAATAAATACTTCTCCATAATGATTATTCACTTTCTAATAAACCTAAAGCTTAACTATGTTCTTAAAGAAAAAAAAAAGTCAGACAAATACAGACCAAGTTTAATCACTAGAAAAAATAATGTAATTTCAAAAACTGTCTCAGATTAGTGCATAACAAAAAAATTAAACCTTATATTATACATAGCAAATGCCATAACAAATGTGAGTTTTGAAAGGTAAAATTGTACTGTTTATGTATCCTTGGCTGTTCATTTGCTATTGTTTTGATCCTTCTATCTTCCCTACTTGTTGCTGTCATAAAAATTCTTCTTGCCAGCAAAGTACAAACCTTTTATTTTTATGATTTAATATTAATGTTTCTGCATTGATGACTCATTTTGAAGGAAAGACATTTTAGCAAGAGATTTGAATGAAAATAAGGAAAAATATTTTGGACAGGAAAAAATATACAATGTTGAGCTTGAGAAAAGTTTTGAAAACTAACTATTGGTGAACTAAGGAAGGGAGAAAGCATACATCTGGAAAATGACAATACATCTCAACATCTAGTTGAGTGGTGCAGTTGATAGGGAAGTACTGGTGCAGTAGAGGGAAGCGATGCCATCCAGAGGGACATTGACAGGCTTTAGGAGTGGGCCCATGAAAACCTTATGAAGTTCAACCAGGCCAAGTGCAACCTATGCGTGGGTCAGGGCAATCTCAAGTACAAATACAGGCTGGGCCGAGAACAGATTGTGAGTAGTCCTAAGGAGAAGGACTTGTGGGTGTTGGTTGATGAGAAGTTCAACAAGAGCTGGCAACGTGTGCTTGCAGCCCAGAAAGCTAACCACATCCTGGGCTGCATCAAAAGAAGTGTGGCCATCTCTTTTAGCCAGGTGATTCTGCCCCTGTACTCTGCTTTCATGAGACTCCACCTGGAGTATTGCCTCCAGCTCTGGAGCCCACAACATAAGAAGGATGTGGACCTGTTGGAGAGAGTCCAGAAGAGGGCCATAAAGATGACCAGATGGTTGGAGCACCTCTCCTATGAGGACAGGCTAAGAATGTTGGGGATATTCAGTCTGGAGAAGAGAAGGTTCTGGAGTGGCCTTCCAGTACGTAAAGGGGGCTTATAAGAAAGATGGAGAGGGACTTTTTCTGAGAGTCTTTACTGATAGGACAAGGAATAACAGTTTTAAATTAAAAGACAGTGGATTTACATTTGACGTAAGGAAGAATTTTTTTTTTTTTTTTTTAATGAGTATGGTGGAAGACTGGAAGAGGTTGCCTGGAACAGGTTGCCCCATCGTTGAAACTGCTCACAGACAGGTTGCACAGGGCTTTGAGCAAAGTCATCTAGTGGAAGATGAGGCATGACAAGGGAGGTCGAACTGGATGATCTTTAAAAGTCCCTTCCAACCCAAAATATTCTATAATCTCAAGTGGTATTTGAATCTGAAATTAAACAATGTTTGTGAAAATCCTCACATAACTCCTAAGAGAATAAAGTATGAGGACAGAATAGATAGGAGCAGAGAAAAAAAAAGTGCAGGAGAATTCCGGAGAAAAAAAAGATTTTTGAATAATACTTTTCACTTAATGAATAATAATGATTTTCATATTGGTTGTGTAAAAGCCAGCCCCACTACTGCCACTGTAGCTCAGAAGTTTTAAAGGATAGTGTCAACAATGTGAATACAGACCTATGCAAGCTTAAGTCAGACTTATTCTTAAATCAGTCCAAAGCCCCAGAAGTGCGCTACAGATACAAGGTCCTGATTTGTTAGCTCCCATATAAGTTAATGTAGCTGTAATGAACAACAGTAGTGACAACCTGTAGTTGCAAGCTTGCTCTTGGGTCAGATGAGCTCCTATTGGTATCAGCCTGGAGGTCTCTGTCCTGTATTCAGTGCATAGAATGGAGGTGCTCTTGATGCCTTTTTCAAGGAAAGCATTAGTAGGAATTCTTCCTGCTGTGTGGATGCAGGTGCTTAAGTTTCCACAGGAGGCAAGCTGTGCAATCATGCCTTTCTATTTAGGAGTTCCTATTTGCTTCCATAAGTGACTTCTCTACTTACTATACTGACTGCTGTGAACCTGACTTTGTAACCCTTAATGGCACCTATATGTTGTGACACAAGTTAACAGTGAGGATTTCATTCAAGGACCAAAACATTTAGAAATCAAGTTTTCACATGTTCAAACACTTTCTGGATTCTGCCTTCAATCCCTTTTTCAAAATAGGACTTTTAGCTCCAG
>WHYT01016191.1:128567-149018 GCA_009806455.1 Tetrax tetrax
AGAAAAAAAAGATTTTTGAATAATACTTTTCACTTAATGAATAATAATGATTTTCATATTGGTTGTGTAAAAGCCAGCCCCACTACTGCCACTGTAGCTCAGAAGTTTTAAAGGATAGTGTCAACAATGTGAATACAGACCTATGCAAGCTTAAGTCAGACTTATTCTTAAATCAGTCCAAAGCCCCAGAAGTGCGCTACAGATACAAGGTCCTGATTTGTTAGCTCCCATATAAGTTAATGTAGCTGTAATGAACAACAGTAGTGACAACCTGTAGTTGCAAGCTTGCTCTTGGGTCAGATGAGCTCCTATTGGTATCAGCCTGGAGGTCTCTGTCCTGTATTCAGTGCATAGAATGGAGGTGCTCTTGATGCCTTTTTCAAGGAAAGCATTAGTAGGAATTCTTCCTGCTGTGTGGATGCAGGTGCTTAAGTTTCCACAGGAGGCAAGCTGTGCAATCATGCCTTTCTATTTAGGAGTTCCTATTTGCTTCCATAAGTGACTTCTCTACTTACTATACTGACTGCTGTGAACCTGACTTTGTAACCCTTAATGGCACCTATATGTTGTGACACAAGTTAACAGTGAGGATTTCATTCAAGGACCAAAACATTTAGAAATCAAGTTTTCACATGTTCAAACACTTTCTGGATTCTGCCTTCAATCCCTTTTTCAAAATAGGACTTTTAGCTCCAGGAGTATTAAGCATTTGTGTGTTCAGTGTCCTAAAAAAAGCCCAGTAACACAGTAGTTCTGTATTCACTGAAGCTATACAGAGTAACTGAAGCTCAAATACAGTAGGATGGGATCTTTTCTGGATTCAAGTAGGATCTTTTGTTTTCAGCTACTTACTGAACCATTAAACTTCATGACCAAGTAGGTGTAGGCCAGCACATTAACTGAAGAATCCCTTTCATTTTCAGTGTCTTTCAGTCTTCTCTTTCACTTCTGGAAGATTCATTATCCCCAAGTTCTTAAGCAGACACTTGGCAAAATTCATCTTTCAGTCAAAAACATTGTGAGTTTGTATTACCTGAAATTAATTCAAATTATGTCTACGAAACTAACAAAAATAATTGGAACATTAATGGATAACAAAAAAAAAAAGACATATTAAAAGCTAAAAACTAGTTTTGGTGTAACATGAGGATTTACAGGATAGGAATATATTCTATTGTAATAGGAATTTGTAAAATATATATTTGATACGGTTGAGTTTTGCATTTGGCAGGATCTAATGAATGCATACAGTTGAATAAAAAGCCTATTTTAGATGTAGTCTACTTTTTAATTTCATGAGAATTCCATTTTAAAGTGCAATAACCCAAAGCTCAGTCGCAGAGAATAACTATGTTAGTAGCAATTGCACCAAATTACTGACTCAAATTTACCATGGCTTTTAAAGCTTGTCTTAATGTCAAGCATAGTGCTGTGGAATTAATAATACTAATTGAATTATGGTTCTAAAGTCATTAGAATTTCAGGATAAACATTATTTTATTTATGTATGACTGTGCTACTGGAGATGGTAAGTTCTACTTCATTAATTAATAAAGAACCCATACGTTCTGGTTTTAGTGGTGTTGGAGGCTGAAGTGTTTGTTTTGTTTTTTTTTTTTTAATCAAGGAATAAATCTTTTGTAACTGTTTACCTCTGAAAGCAGATGAAGGATATACATCACTTTTGTGACTTCCTTCATCCACGAGACATTTTTAAATTATAATTTTGTATCACCATTTGTATATAATGTCCAATACAAAACATGAAAGGAAAGTAGGTCAAATTATTTTAGCAAACTGAGTCATTGTTCAGTACTATTTGGGGTCCTTCTTCAATTAAAATATTGAGGTCAAATCATCAGTCAACAATTTAAATTTATTTTCTGTCACTATAAGATTCTATGCTGTGTGATTCAGATAAAATGTACTTGGAGAGGAACTAAAGAAAAGTAATGACTAATAAACTCCTCCTCTTCATATTGTTTTTGTTGCCATTTAAATCTGTATGTGTCTGAACTTGGCTGAAAGCTTTGATGAAGATCCTTTCAGATGCATATTAGCTCCTGAAAAATAACATTATGAGCATGTATTATCTCCTAATTAGTTGGGATTTTTTTTTTTAATCTTCCAATAAATATTGCACTGTAATACGCACACAGAGAGGTCTACTTGTCCTTACTACTACAAAAGCTGAGAATGGTCATAAACAGGCTTCCCAGCCTTGCAGTAAACTGCTGCGATCCTCTCTCCCAACTGTGTCAGAACACGCAATTTTATCCGTCTCAGTCCCACAAGAGCTGTAAAAAGGAATATCAGTAATTTAGAAAAAGACAACTTCAAAGCGAAAACCTTAATTATGCAGCTACCCTCAGTCTACAGACAGAAGATATCTTCTTCTGATTACTTCTTCCTTTGGCTGAGTGTCTCTGCACATCTCCTCAGACATCATGCTTACCAGCTCTCTGTGGGAAGCTTCTGGCAACCCACTTTCTTCTCAGTACCCTCTTTTTTACTTTGTACTACAGCCCCGGATAAGCTGTAAGCCCTTGATAGTAGCTAAAGATTTGAAGCATGATAGATCCATGTAGATTTTTACATCCAACAGCTTGAGCTGTTGTATTTTATATAGGAAACATGCAGTGCTTACTTGGAAAGCGATTGTGGAATTTCCATGTTCTATTTTTATCTGGTATTGAGTTCATATATTAATATATGGCAATACTCTGTGACCTCATTATTGGTTGTATTGGCTAATTACACAGAGATAAAGACTGTGTATCACCAGTTTGATATCGTTACCTAATCACTTCTCATGTAACTCTGATCTAATAACAGTTATTAATATGTATCACTTTAACATCTTTCATACTCTTGTTTCCCAAAACCACATAATTTTTGTTAGTGAAATGATTGTCTGGTGAGAAAAGTGCTTTAAATTGCGATCACATAAATAATTCCATACTTTTTGGAGCATTTTTCAGTGTTTTTTTTTCCTGAATTTCTAAATTTTAGAAACATTGAGCCTAAACAGTGGACTTTCTTTGCAATAACAACCAAACTTGCATCTTTTCACACTAAACTGACAAGGATATGTTAAAATAGTATGAATATCAATTTTCTTTGTATGTGTAGACTCTTATCCATCCATTTCTTATCACTAACTAATATTTTCTTGTAATTTTTGAAAGAATAGTATGTGTAAATAATTCACCATGGATTGCAATAAAAATATCTTGAGGTCCTTGCCTGCTTCAGGTGAAATGTTGATCTGGTATCATCAGACTCTTGTGTATGTGTTCCTAAGTAGTAGAGTCATTCAATTTATTATTATTACTAATACATGTGATTTGGTTTCATGAATTGGAGATTAAAATGGAGGTCTCAAAAATGGCCTTTGACACAGACTCAGTATACTGCCAGAGGATGAACAGAACTGTAAATAGTATTATGCACTGGAGTTCTTCAGCAAAAAGTGTATCAGTGAAGCATTTGGAAAACTACTGCAATAACCCATATTAAAATTTAGAATTTAAGTAGGCTTTCAGTAATTAAGTATTCCAACTGCAAGATATGTATAGACTTTCACCATTCCCTTTATTTAGTGACATTAAATAAACAGAAGGTGAGTACTACTACTATTTTTGTAATTATTAGATTATTTTTAGACAATGCATTGTTCACTATGTGTGGAGATTATGCTGGATACTAACATAACTCTCAGCTGAATCATCGCAAGCTCTAGCTATACTGAAAATGACTTTAACCTGTGCATATACTGTGTGTGTTTGGACATATTATGTCACTCATTCTACTATCTGTATGCTCTGTTCATATGGAATGATAATATGGGTAGCAGTGATATTTATGGATGATTTATTTCTTCACATGAAAAGAAACTTCATGGTCATGAAGTGTAGTGAATGTACTTTTTCATTTGGAATTAATGAATACTCAAACAGAAAAGTAGAGGACATTTTTAAACCCAGTTCAGTCTTAACATGGCTTGGGATTTTGAAGAAATATCTTTACATGACTGTGTTTCTAAATTTAGATAATGGGTTATCATTTACAAGTGCTCTTTGTTGTAGCCTAGGACATATGTAGGAGATTATTACCAAAACAATAGAAGCACTTAAAGTCTTGATAAATCAGATGTTACTATGTTACTAGTGTTTTGCTTCTTTTTGGTTTGATTCCAAAGTCTGTCTATTCCTTCTAATATAGCAAAATCTCGTTTGCACAAGGTGTTATTTTGTTTTGTTTTGTTTTCCCTTTAATTCATCAAGTCTTTCTATAAAAAAAAGTCATACTGCCTTAAATCTCTGTGGTGGTTTTTTTCCCTAATCTTATAATTTTCTTCTTATTGTTAATCCTATTTAAGATTGTATTATTCAAGGTAATTGCCTGCCAGCTATTTACTGTAACACCTGGTCAATTTTTTTTTTTTTTTATTGCCAGATGGTGGCGATGATGCAGAACAGAACACTGGGATGTTGCAGTAAATGTCTCTGGAAGATATTACTGAAGTTTTCTGTTTGCTCTTTCTTGACTTGAAGCTTTAAAAACCCACCTCTGAGACACATTCGGCAGTTGTGGTTACACTGTATCTTTGTGAAAGATTATAATCTTGGATTATCGTTAATATTTTGTCATCTTTTTTCAAGACCTTTATAACAGTCACTGGAAATAAATAATCTCAAATTTCCCTGAAGTCAAATTCCACAGTTTGTGCATTAACAAATAATATCAATAAAATCTCTTCCCACTGCTGCATGCAGCCTATTCATGTAGAAGACACTTATCTCACTCTAAGAGACTTTGATGAATAGCTACCTTTCAGGTCAAACTTGCCCTTTATAAACTTTTTTATTTTACTTTGTCTGGAAAATTATCCTGAAATTACATTTGAAGCTGATTTTGTTACTTCTGGACACTTCTGTAAATAGGAGTTGCATGGATATAAGAGGCTGGACGTCAAAATAGTTGAGCTCAGTATCAAATAACTAATCTTGGTGAAGCAAATAACACATTCCTTGATGTGATGGAAAAAGCTTGTGTTACCTGTTACCACTGTTGTGGTAACGTATTTTTATTACAAGTATATATTCGAAGTACAGCAATCTGCTGAATATTATAGACTTTTAAAATTGTCATAATAAAGCAAGACATTTGGGATTCTCTGTCATTTATCACCTATTCTTTGAGCATTTTTTTCAAATACAGAGTTGACACAGGTGACTTAGGGTGAGCTGCCCACAAGGACAGAGCCATACCACTCAAAGAGATAATGTTTTTAATGTAGGTACAGAGATGGGTACACTGGGTAGACAGTGATTTCTATTTTGTAACTATTTGCTTATCCTGTATGGAGTATAGACTCACATTAGTGTAGTCCTCTGTGGTTCAGCTGTGACTTATGCCATAGACGCAAGGAAAAGGGACACTCACTGCTGCTCCTTGGTGCACCAGGCCCTGCCTGGTGGCCCAGCCCCTAGACATTGACATCCCTCTAAAGGCTCAGTCTCCTCTACCATGTCAGGCACCTGGCCATGGATGTTTGCCCCGCAGTTCTATCATTCTCACTATTGCTCTCTGATTTAGATGGTTGATATCACTGGTCACATCACCCTAGGCCAATCTCTTTGACTTGCTGCATATATCTAAAGCCAATCAGTAGTTATTGCCTGGGGTACTCTTTGGCCCCTCTTTGTCCCACAAAAGTGTTACAAGGATGAGAAACCTGTTAACAGTTCAGCTGTGCTTTCTTTTCTGTGTGCACCTAACATCTTAGAGTAGAACATATGTAGGCCAGAGCTACTGTGTTAACTGTCCCCAAAACAATAATCCATGCTTGATTCATTTTCTCAACGCCTATCAGCATCCTCTACTAAATCAGAGGTGAGCAGACATAGTCAAAGTCTCACTTACCTGCTCAGTACTTCACTACAGGATGAGACAAACTCTGTTGTTTTCATGACGCTGTTCATCTCATAAGGTCAGCCTTAAAATAATGTGGGTAATTTCAGGTACAAAGACATGGAGTTTCAGGCTTTGAATTTTATACAGAGATGATTTATGTTTTGTCTGACACCCACTGGGAAAGGTGTCAGAGTAGAGAAGCACATGCGAAAGAACAAATTTGCTATTATATACCATCTGCTCTCAGCTACCTGTCTGCTAGAGAAAAGTTGCAAACCTGACTGCTTAACACAGGTTTACAGCTTTACATTCCTGCATCATTTGTAAAGTGGCTGGGATAGTGTGGTCAATAAAGTCAGTGTATTTGTTTTATAGAAATAAACCTCTTAGAATTGGCCTATGTAGCAGGCTACTATTTTCTTGAAAAGACATGGCAAACAGAATACAAATAAACCATAATTTTTTCTTCAAGGTCCATTCTGCTCTGTCACATTGTAGCTCCCAAGACTGCAGGAAGGCTGCATGCCTACTTCCAGGCGGCAAGGGCTGCTGCCTGAATCTGGAAGGCAAGAGACCATTGTCTCATACTTTCTTAGCACCAATAATCTCTGAGTTAATGGTAGTCAGTTCTATTTGTAATAACATACATTCAGTTCATTAGTGTTTGGGCATAAAAATAAATGCATGTAGTTTCTGGCTTGCCCATTTTTCCCTTGCTTGTTTTGGTTAAAATATTATTTTACCTTTGAAAATCTGTGATGTCCTCCTTTTTTTTTCTTTTCCCACTCCATCTCCCCATCCATTCTCTCTTCTCTTTGTTGATAGCTTTGATCCTACACAGTTCTCTCTGCCTCATGTCTGCTCTTCTGCTTTTCAAACAAAACATCTAATTTCTTCTCATTCAAAGAGATTCTACCTTCTGCCCACCTCAGTAATCTTCATTTCAGTTATGGTTCCCTTTTCCTTCCCACTTTCTTATCTTTCATATTGTTGTAGTTCAGCCCCGATCGGGACCAGACTACGCAGTCTCTCTCTCACTCCCCCCACCCTCCAAGAGAATAGGGGGAGATAGTATAAGGAAAAACAGCTCGAGGTTTAAGATAAGAACAGGGAGAAATCCTTAAAGTTACCGCCATGGGCAAAACAGACTCGACTTGGGGAAAACTATTCATTTATTTCTAAAACTAGCAGGAGAATGAGACAGGGAACAAGATAACCTCCCCCCACCTCTTCCCGGGCTTACCATTATCTCTACTACCTTCCCCTCCTGAGCAGCACAGGGGGGAAGAGGGAATGGGGGTCATGGTCAGTTCGTCACGTGTTGTTTTACACCACTACTTCATCATCAGGGGAAGATCTCTTCGCATTCCTCCTCTGCTGCATCATGGGGTCACTCCCATGGGTCACAGTCCTTCGTGAAACTGCTCTCGCATGGGTCATCACTTCCATGGAGTGCAGTCTCTCCAGAACAGCTGCCCCAGCAGGCCCTCCATGGGCCACAGCTTCCTTCAGGCCTCCACCTGCTCCTGCGTGGGCTCCTCCAAGGGTTGCAGGTGAATCTCTGCTCCTCTGTGGACCTCCGTGGGCTGCGGGGGGACAACCTGCTCCACCATGGTCATCACCACAGGCTGCAGGGGAATCTTGGCCAGGAGCTGCATTACTCCTCCCCCTCCTTCACTGACCTTGGCATCTGCAGCCGTTGCTCACAACAGGCTGACAGACGCCTCTCAGGATCCTTTTTACATCTTATTCACTTCTCATCTCCTCTCCACTTCTTGCAGCCAGGCTGGGCAGAGTTGGGCCCAGTTGGCTGCCTGGCGGGAGGCCAGAGGGTGAGGCCTGCAAGGCCCACAAGGCTCGCTCCTCCCCCTCTCTGCCCCGGCTCAGCTGCTTCACATCTTCCCTATTTTTTTTTTTCCTGTTTTCCCCTTCTTAAATACGTTATCGCAGAGGCGTTATCATGGGACATTCTGCTACCAATTGGCTCAGCCTTGACCAGCAGCTGGTCCGCCCTAGGCCCAGCCAAGTTCACTGAACAAAGGGGAGCGACTTCTAGTAGTTTCCTACAGAAGCTGCCACCTTAGGCCCCCCTCACCAAACAAAACCAGAACACATATATATAATTCTCTTGTTTCACTCAGGTCATTGCTCTATCTTTGTCACCATATTCAACTTCTCTCTCCCTTCATCCCTCCCCCCTAAATCTATGTTTCTCCCATTCTTTCTTGTTCTCCCAGAATGCTTAATGTCATCTTTTAAAAGATCACTAAATCTTAATCGCATTCTTTTCTTTTCAACCCCTGCCTTTTACAGTGCAGAGAAAGGAGAAAAAAAAATTAGCAGCAGAAGGTGGGTTAAGTCTGGAGAATTGAAACATTTGCAAGAGAGAAGGTTTCCAATAGTGTAAACTGAAATGTCACACTGACTGAAAATGTCACATAGATGTCCTTTTTTCAAAAGGTGTTTTAACATCTATTTTCAACTGTTGCATATCTCAACTGTTAAATCCAGATTAACGAATCGTTTCATAATTAGAATTAATCCATAGTATACCCCTTCCCTTAGCTTTCAGTGCAAGTTTTCTGCCATTTCCATATGCAATTGTAATCTTTTTTTTTTTTTTTTTTGGCATTTCTATGCTTTGTGCTGCAATGAAAAAGGAAGAAAATTATGCTGTTTCGTGAGTGTATATTCTTAGGAGAATCTAAGTTGACTTCTGCTCTCTCTTCACTTATTTTGACTCAGAGTTTTCTTTTAACAATTTAAACAGTAGGATACAAAGATATGCAATAAGTTTAAGTTTTCAATGTCTTCTCAAACTATCTCTTTCAAAAGTCTGAGAGAGAAAGTACTTACCTACTTCCATGGACACATTGCTGGTCAAAATGTCCGTAAGATGAAAGCTTGTTCTGATCTGAGGACGTCTTGCTAAACTTTACCAGTATTCTGTCAGTTTCCTCATGTAATAAAGTGCATCTTTAGTTATGTATTTCAGTATATCTATGCTACTACAGAAGAGATTACATTTTTGACTTAGCAATAGTTCACAGAAAAATAGATATTTGGACTTTAAATTAGTACCTTGAACTGTACCTAGAAAGATCGCAGAAACTGGTGAAGACTCTGGAGACCAGCAATTGTATGGTTACTGTGGAAGAACGGATGAAAGCAGGGGAGAGGCTGTTGAAGTACTTAACCAGCAGATATTACACAATTCTTTAGTGGAGGGTTCTATATAATAAAAGGCATTTTAAAATACAGGTGGTAAGCTGAAGCCTGGTTTATAGCTTTTATTTCACTGTGAACTGTGTAAAGATTTGAAAGATAAATATGAAAGCTGTGACAGTCAAAGGAGATGAAGCAATTGTAAAATCTTTATTTTTTTCATTGAAAAACTGAAAAGCTTTGAAACCTTCCTTTTACTTTTCTTCTGTTTTCCATTTTAGTTATACCAGGTAATGAAGATAGAAATAGCAAGTTTGATTTTTGAGTCTGAGGTAAGCTAGAATCTTATTTGGAAAGCCATCAAAATTATAAGATAAAGCTTAACAATTAAGTGATGCTTTCAATGAGTTTAAAGACAGTCTGTACAACATTTTAAATTACTTACAATCACTGAAAATTTTTGGTTAACAGGATCTTGAGTTATGTTTCTGGCACTATTGTTGTCTGATATCATACATTCAAAAAACATAAACATTAAATTTATTGCAACCACATATGGAAAATATCAACAGGAAGAGAAAGAAGGTAAGTGCAAATTGTACTTTTGAGCTGACGGAAGGAGTTCCTTTAGTATCAGTATTTGACAGCAATAAACATGCCTCCTGCACCCTCTCTCTCTCCCATCTTTTCTGGCTATTTTGGGCAGTGCTTTGCTGGTAAAGGATTGGGCTGGCATCAAAAGTTGGCAATATTATTATATTATTTTCCTCCTGTAGTGGCAAATCCAGCAGTACCTGTTGCAGTCATTATCACCTTTATGTAACCTTAAGCCACAGCTTTCAGAACCCTTTACTCACAGATTAAGCTGTTTCAGTTGCCACCTGCTTTCCATCTTCCTGGCAGTTTGTCCTTTGCATAAGATGAAACAAAATCTTCTGTAAGAAATTTTAAATACCTCTAAACTCCAGATCACCCAAAATTTCTTATGAAGACACTGCAATAATTTTTTGACTGATTGGAGGAAGGTGGGGGGGGGGGTAGAGGTAATGATTTATTATATCTTTGTTAAACTTCAGTGCTCTGGACGGCATGGACTCTTTAAATAATTATTTGGCAAGTTGTTTATCTGATATTTTCTTTTTAGACAGCGATTACCAATGCTTCTACACTATTAAAAATGGTTTAGACTTATTATTCTGGTAGGAGTTTATGAAGAATAATAATTTATTTTTTTTTTTTTACCAAAGAAGACTAAAGATTATGTACCCCAGATAAAATACATGTGATTTCCTGTGAAAAGTCTTGGGCTTTTGAAATGGAAACTTTTTTTCATATTAATGCTTTTTTTTTCCTGAAAATGTGGGGGGTTTTTGTATTTAAGAAAAAAAAAAAATCAGAACAAGTCACTGTTAAAATGTCAAAATTAAATGTTTCACCTTTCATTTGCCTTTCTTAAAATCCCTTTTTGCCATGTTTGCCCCAGATTTTTGGACAATTAAGTCTGTATTTTTGTACAAGTAAATTACCATTTAAAAATAGCCCACAGTTATTTCAATATATACAAGGGGGTTTTGGTAGATTTTAGAAAGCTCATGTGGGCTGCAGATTGAGAATGGACAACATCTGTTTATAAGTTTTTGGCAGTCTGCATTTCTTTATTTGATGATTTTTAGATTTTTTTTATGAACTATAGAACTTATAATGAAAGCATCCTTTGCTTGCTCTGTCAGTTGCATGCAAGCTCTTTCAATCTTAGCGGTTTGTTTAGCAGAAATTTTAAGGTTTGTTTTTTCTCTGTAGAAGCTTTCTTGGGTAGAAAAGTCTGCTCTGGCAGACCTTCAGACAATTATCTTCCTCATTCCCATCCTATTTAATCCCTGGAATGCTGCCTCCCCTCTGTACATTTTGCACTATGCAAACTATGTAGACAGCATATAAAATGCAAAATTAGTTCTTGTAAGAAACAGAGAAATGGTAGTGGTGACTGGTTCAAGCCCAGTAAACTTGCTCATATTCTTTAAAATGCCTGTAAGAACTGACCACTCTTTTTCAGAACACAAAAGTACAGTTTGTTTCTGTCTTCAAAATTTATTAGCATAGTATTTTCTACACAGTAAGAATAAAAAATAATTTAAATATAATATAATTATTAAGAGCCAGAATAAAATCTTATACTTAGGTTAAATTCCCTCCATGTTTTCTAATAGTGTTCCAATGAATGGATCACTGTTCTTACTTGTTACTGATTTAATAGATGTCTTCTTACTTAATTAAATACTACTAGAAATAAAGAGTTTGCCCTGTAAGTGTGCTTATGTTCTCAGAGTCTCTGAAATTATTTGATGAAAGTATAGCATTCTTGCAGGGGGGTTGGACTAGATTACCTTTGAAGGTCCCTTCCAACCCAAACAATTCTATGATTCTATGATTCTGTGGTTATGAAACAACAAGCTTACAGTGAAAAAAAAATAAAAAATTTCAAGATCCAAGATATTCCCAAGTGTTTTCTATCCAGAAGAATAAGAGCTAATCTACCTAATATTCAAAAGAAACACAGTCCACACTTAAATAGCTTTGAAATATCAGTATTGTTGTAGCTTGTGTACCTGCTTAATTTTGAAAATTCACTTTATTTTTGGGCTGCTTTAATAAATACTATAATTACCAAAATTACCCACACAAGAAATGTTTCTATCCACACAGTGAACTGGTGTAGCAGTAGTGATGTGCCTGTCTGCTTTGGTTTAATGCTTGAATCTTTACTTCTGTCTGAAAAGACAATAGAGCAATGGTAGGTAAGAAAGTGGAAAAAACCGACTGTGTAGCTTTTCTAAGGGAAGGTCACGAAAAGTTGTAACACATTTTGTAGTCGATCCATTATTTACTTAATTCTTTTTAATTTTCTGATTAGGGTTTAGGACTTTTAGTAGTAAGGAGCTTCTGCTACTTTCAAATTTTCCTGTGTTCTGTTTTGAGGACTCATGTGTCTTGACATCTGACCAGATGGGTGAGAGCTTGTGACTTGGCAACATGTTACTAGTGGTGTCCTTTTAAAGCAAATATTTGACAGACAGGAAGTAAGCTGAATCTGACTGAGGCAAATGTGATATTTAAGTCAAGTGAATAAACAATTTTTTTATTATGTATTTCCTATAAACATACAAAAGATTACTGCTGATACTAGATAATTGACTTTTTATTTTATATATTCAATGGTTTGCCAATAAATTAGAAAAAAGCCCACACTTTTCTACTCTATCTGTCAGCCGTCAGGGGGTTTGATCCTTCTTTTTCAGACTTTGTATCACCTTCTGTAACACACAGACAACAACTACTGGAAGAACCTAAGGGCTTTCTCTGTCTGCCTACAAGCAGGCTCTTCCTTTTGCAAGGTAACAGCTATTTCGGGATTTTCATTATTAGCTTCTTTAGACTAACTTTTGCCAATCTGATTTAATATCCATACAACTACACACTGAAATGTGGGGAAAAAAAACCAAACAACCTTCCGACAGCTTGGTAGCTCTCTGCCAATGTAATCTTAGACTTGGGAGTGTTACGTGAAGTCAAAATCAGGAAAGTGAGCAACTACGTAGGATGTAAAAGATGTTAGTTACGGGTTTGTGCATGTGTATATCTCTGTATCTCTCTATATGTGTAATATCTATAAATCACAAAAAGTTTCTATTCTCCATACTCTATTTCTGTCTTTTGACAGATTGTCACTTCAGTTTACAGCCAAAGTGACAGGTACTTTGTAATTAGATGGTGACATTTCCTGGTTTTTCAGGAATCTAGGGCATTAGGATAACCTTCGCCTTCCTTGGAGATGTGGCTATTGTTGTGAATTTTAAGGTTGGTTTAAACTGTGTTAAAGGGTGTTGGGAAGTAATTTGTAGCATGTGGTGAGTTTAGGTGTAGAGAAGATATTCCTTGAAAAATACCCACTATCTGTCTGTGAAGTGCTTCCCTTCACGGTTTGCTTTCAGGCTAAAATGAGCCACGTGTTTGTAACCTCCGAGCTTTCATTATTTCAACTCACATTATTTCAGAGTGAATCTCCTAAAAAAGGTCTAGAGAGTAAAGGATATCTCTTCTGTTGCAGAGCAAAACATTGACTGCCCAAGGTCAGTTCTTCTATACAGAAACCTCTAGGATGCCTCATTAATCAAACAAAAGAAGGAGCACTTCACTAGGCATGTGAACTGGACAAAAATTCCATAAGTAACAAGAGGTTTTTCGCATTTCAAGTGCTTGGTATTTATCCTCTCCCTTTTAAAATTCTTTTACTATACCACCTAGAAAAAAAAATCAGGTGTTTAAGAGATGATTCATATAAACTATGTCTTTATTAATGTATCTTGGAGATTTACTTCAGAAGAAACCATTGCAGACTGTCATTCCTTTTTTTATCGTTTCCACTTGTTTGAAGGTTGCCATTAAATTTTCCTGTTCAAGCTGCCTATTTGTTAGCCAGTGGTCTTCTGTGTGTTATGCTGGTTGCATACACCTCTAACTTATCTATGTATTTGAAATCCACCCAGCAAGAACTGCTTTCCAGTGCTTTCTATTTTTAGCCCAATTTTCCATCTGCCCTGTCAAGCTGAGTGGTTGCATAAATAGTGATAAGTTTTCCCAGCTTGGTTTTGATTCTCAATTAAAATACAAATACAAGGCAAAAAGCATACTTACTCATTTTTATATAACCTGAATGTTCATGCACTCAAAGTATAAATTTTCTACACAGTTTCCTGCAAGCAGGCAAATATAAAATATCCATCCCTGTAGTTTCTGAAGTAGTATAACTTCATAAATCTGAAATCTGCTTGTAGAGTGAAGATGTTGATAAAGCTTGGCAGGACTAGCCAACCTCTATATATATGTATGCGTTTTGGGCGGGGGGTGGAGGGGGTCCCCTAAATCTTTTTACAGGAAGAAGGAAGCAGGGGAGTGGTATATTTGCCAAAACCTACAATGGGTAATGGAGTAGTTTGTCCAAATGTACACTTCAAAATTGCATTGTTTCAAGAAATAATGACTTGGGTTTGAATTTTGATTTTTTGTTTTACCCAATGTGTACTGTTAAAAGGGAGAGTTTTTAAAGAGAAGTATAAACATTAACTGTCTTTTTGCCACTTTTCCTCCTGTTCTTGGATGTTTGAAATTATGAAGCAAAATGAAAATGAAAGAAGAACAATTCAAGCATGAAAGTATGACTGTTATTTCTGTTTTCCAGGTTAAGGCCAAACATCATTACCTCCTTGGCTGCTTTTGAATATTGCACTTATTCTTGATAGCTCGTGAGTTATAAACTTTCCAGCTTTTGATCTGCTATTTACTTTGGGAATCTTAGCCAGAAACCACTTGAGAACACCCAACTCTAGAGTCAGTCAGTAGGAAATCCAGTGCTGTCAGGACCACGCAGAACAACTGAAAGGGCTGGTTGAGAAAGGTGCTTTTTGGGCAAAAAGCAGTCTAGCTGTCACTCAGAATGATTGTGGCTGCCAGGAGTGCTAGAAAACTCATTACAAATGAACTTACTGGCAATCAGAGATGTGTCGGAGCTCTTCAAAGGAGGCTGGTTACATGCAGAACTTGTTACAGGTAGTGTAACAGCCTGTTTGGGGCAGATGGTAAATATAATTGCTGAAAAAAATGGCAGGGTACTGAGGCTACCACAGAGATCAGTGGTGATTAGATACTGCTGGATTCCACAATACAGTAGGAAGTTACTCCTTCAAAACTCTGTAAGTGTATTAGCCCATTTTGGTTGGGGTCAAATCGGTAATATATTTATTCTTTACAGTGTTACTTTAACAGAGATAAGAGATATCACATTCTCCTAAAAATATAGGAAGGGTGGTCGGTGGGGTAGAAACTCTTGCCCACCATATGTTGATTTCAGTAAATTATTCCTCTATAAAGAAGTGCAACAGCGGTCACCATCTGAAGAAAGTGTTTAAAAAATATCTCTTTCAACTAATTCAGTGCAGAAGGAGAATTAGAGATGTTTGGTTTCTACAAACATTTCTCTGCAGTTCAATATCACAAGTGGATTAAACAATGTTCAAAAAGAACTGAGATCAAACAGGAACTTTTCCTTCAACAGAGACACTAGTAGTGATCTCTCTTTTCCTGTTCACACAAACTTAGTAGAATCTCTTTGATTTGGTATGGATGAGGCTCACACTACAGGCACAGCAAAAACTGCTAGTTACTTAGTGAGCAATTTGTGGTATAAGTAACTAAATAAGCTTCTTGAAAGATCAGTTGAGTGAATATTCATTGTTTCTGTTTAATAAAGCACTGAATTATGTTTGACTTTCAGTTATTAAGAATTTAGATATTATTTATTTTTTTTTTAGGATCAGCTTGCTTAATGAGTTTGGTAGATTTGTCTTGCAATGGACTAAACTGTTCTTTGTGTAATTTATTTGGCTCCAATATACTGCAAGGTCTTTGCAGCAACCTCAGAAAGAGAGGCTAATGTTATTGGGGTTTTTTTGCTGAAGTTAGAAAACAATTATTTTCCAGCCAAAATTACTATTACACATTATTGTGTCTGTAATATCTTGCATTGTTTTCAGATATTAACTTCTAATATTCTTCACATTTTCTGTCTCTAGTGTAGCATCAACAGTGAGTACAATGTTGAGAATATGTAGTGGTGAGAAATCATCAGCTTCAGACCGAAGTAAATTACTAAGAAGGAGAAGCTTTTTTTTTCTGTTTTGTTTAAGGTCTTTTAAGGGAGGTGTTTACATCATTGTCTTTGGGGTTTTTTTTCATGTACTTTGCCAGTTAATTAGGCAATGTCAGGGTTTATTTTGTTATGTTTAAAGCACCTTTATTCTAGACAGATTTGTAAACATTCTGATGAAGATTTAGATAGCTTGAGGAAATAAAATATTTTATGGAAAAGTCCAGTAAAAAGCACAAGTCCCAGTCCCTCTAAATAAGAGCTCATTCCCTTTCAGAAAAATTAGTTCTGATTTTACATCTAAGTAATAATTTTAATAAATAATTAGTATCTTCACTTTATCTGCTTTCCTTTCTCTACATTTTTCTTTTACTAAAACTCTCCTTTCTGAATTTCTTCAGCTCGACTATTACACACGTGTGTTTAGAAAGAGTGTAATGTTACACATACGTCAATACTATTTGCATCTAAATTCACTAGAATGCCATCTATGTAATCCTTCATAATTTTATTGTTTAAAACATCAAAAATTTCAAAATGCCAAAATCCTCTACAAAGCAAGATTTTCCTTTTTCTGTCCAGTTTCAGGCCTTATGCCAAACTTCAACTACTACTAAAAGCGGTAGCCACAGTAAAGATTGCAGAGAAAATGAAAACTAGGAAATATTTCCTGCATAATAACTAAGATGTTAGAGACAAGAAGGGGCACATGGCAGCAACTCAACAGATCAATGGTCATTCTGTAGTGATCAGATTTTCCCTAAGGAAAAAACTTTAGTTCAAAATGAGAGGTTAGCGCCACTCTTTCGCCTCTCCTCTTTAGACCTTTTGCAATGCCACCCACAGATCTCAGAGAAAAATGGGGAATCTGGTCATGAGCACTTAGTACTCCAAAACAATTTAGTGAAAATGATACATATATTACAGTCAGGTGTCAGTTCCTATGGAAGGTGTAAGAAGAGAGCTAATTTATTGAGGAGTTCTCCTTTTTTTATTATTATTAATTGAGTTAATATATTGTTCTCACTCAATTTATAATCTCCAAAGATCTAAAAGTTCAAAATGCATTCAAAGATTAAAAAGCTGCATCTAAAATTTGGATGCTGAAAACAGAAAAAATAAAACAAAACTACTATTTAGAGTATGTGGCTGTGTTAATAAGAGTAGTTCAGTTTGGCACACATCAGACACGTTTATTCCATGCTTCAAGATCTAACAGTGAATGTTTAGGTGGCCCAACAGATATCCATGAAGGTACACTGCCATTCACTAACAAACTGATTAGACAAGTCTTACATTCAGATTACTACACAACTGAAGTCATTCCTTTGACTACCATGTAGTGACACTTCAATTTTCAGCTTACTAGAAACATTATTTTGAGCAAGTAATGAATAGTTTTATTCAGATGACTTTTCAAAATTCTCTTTGGCAAACTGAAGAAATTGCTAGAACATGTTCAGGCTAGCTTTCCTTCTCTCTGAGGATTTGTATTACTAATTATAAAGGATCAGAGAAAGGGACAAAACAAAAATAAGTTTGAATGAGACAGAAATAATTAGTGTTTCTATTTGATCTATTTTCTTTTCTTGATTTTTTTTTCTTTTATTGTATTTTTATTGTGAACTCTATCCTATCTACTATTATGCATATCTGTTCAGAGGGAGTGTAATAAGTTTCAGGCATGTCAATCTTATTTGAATCTGAAATCACTAGAATGCCTTCTGAGTAATTAATAACAGTCTTACTGTTTGAAAAAATAAACACGTTTTAGGCTCAATATTTAAGTAAGTAAAGGCAGGAAAGCACTTTGTGTAGTGCCAGCAAATTAGAGGACTAAAATATAGCATAAAATTACACTAAAAATACATTCAGAGTATTAGTATAAGATTTTAAAAATCTCTTACAACAAGCACTTAAATTTTTTTTTTTCCATTACACACAGGTGGTTAGCTCACCTTGGTGTTTCCTCCTTCAGTGTGAAAGTCACATGGGTGACTCAGATTTTAGTAAAAAAAAAACCTTAAAAAAATAATATTCAGTAGAAATCTCTTTTCTACTGACTCCTACATTTGATGGACATTAGAGAAACTTCTTCCTGAAGATTCTTATGATTTCTAGCTCTTACTCTAATTTTTGAATAGACTGTGAACCTTTAGATTTTTTAAAACAGACCTTTTAGATTTTGTAAAGTAGATTAATAGACTAATCAAAACTTTGTCTTTACATGTCGATAAATTTCTTTTTGCTTTATTAGGCTGTAGCATGGTATTCCTTCATTAGTACGTGTGTTAACAATTCTAACATGCTACTGTAGGATATGACCATTATCAGATCATCTAGAGCTTGAATATATTAGTCTCTTTATCATAAAATCATCATAAAAGGAACAAACCGATCTGCAGTGGTGCACATATGGTAGATGAGTTTCATTTGATATTAAAATTCTGGTCAACTTTGGACATGGAGGAATAGGTTATTTGAGGACTGGTGAATTACAGCATCTTACAGGCTCCGTTTTACATTCCTAAAACAGTCATTGTAATTTCAAACACTCTATATTTTGATTTTTTAATGGCCAGTAATAAAACATAAGACAAGATTTTTTGTAAGGTAAAAATAATACAACATGGTTTATGGAAGTCTGCATATGTCCCATTGTCAGAATCTGTCATGTATAATTTTAGTAACAGAGAGATTTATTTTGTCAATGCCAATGCCACGAGGTAAACAGTGGAAGATAAACAGAAAGGTTAGCTTTGACATCTCTCCTTTCTGATTTCTCCTTTTCACCTTCTCTGTGATGCAGGAAATACATAATGTGTTTTATTTTTACTATGTTTCAGTATTTGTGATACCATTAATGTATTGGTAATTCTTTATTCATAAAAATACTGCTGGGATTTAAAGCTCTTCTGAACACAATGGGACTAGTAAACATTCCTATTGTCTTTACAGTGGCCAAAGTAATAAAAAAAAAAAAAAATGTGTGTGTCAAGAAATCATTGCTCTAGTTTACATGTTTGTTTAAAAAATAATTTGTGACATTACTTAAATAACAATATAATTTGAATGCTTACATACACTAAATCAAGCAAAGTATTAAAAAGTTTCGATTGCAAGAGAAATTTCTTGCTCTAGAAGCCAATTTAGTTACAAATTCTGAGGTAAAATAATGAAGCCTTTTTAATTTCTTTGGTTGAATTAACTAATCTTACAGGAATTGGATGTTATTAAATGATTCCTAACATGTCAAATGTAGAAAAAAAAATTGGTTTTCCCAAATCATGTCATGTAAAATAGCCTACTGCCTTGAAAATGAAGCAAATAAACCTTGCAGGTCCATAGGTATACAACATTAGTTGATTTGTATTATAGAGACAAATGCTAGATAACAACAATGCGAATATATGCACATTTACTTATTTTGTATAATTGCTTAATATATGACCACCACAAAAATCTCAGTATTTTTTTCTTTTCCTTTTTGAAAGCAGCCTTTCAAGCCCTGCGTGTACGTCCCATGTTGCAGTTCACCATTTCTTCATCTCTGATAGCTGAAGAAACTATTTAAAAACTCTGTTAGAGAGTTACATTATACCATTTGTGAAGACTTTTCAGACTATTTTGAAACAATGTAACTTTAACAGTCTACTTGCTCATCATTTCACTGAAGAGATTTTGGATAGCCAGAGAGTAACAAAATAGCAATATTTTTACAATTTCTTGAGCAGAAATAGACGGAGTTCTTGGTCAGATGTTTTCCTCTTTGATCTTCCTGATGTCCATCACAAGCAAGTGTAATTTATTTTCATTTCAATATTGTACTTGGTTTTTTAGAAATTTGTAGGGTCTCCAGGAACAGTTAGCTGGGGAAAAGTGTGTTTTTAAAAATAAAATAGATGGATATCATTCTGCTGTTGAAAGTCTAGAAAGTTTATTTCATGCAGGCCTGAATAATCTTGAATTATTTCTAAGATTATTAACAATTTCATAGTTCTAATAATTATTAGCTCCTTGCTCTGTTGAAGACCCCAGTTTACTAAGTTCTAGCCTGACTTCCTTTGCCTTGTACAAGCAACTAAGATACATATCTCTTACCCCTGGAAAACCACTTCAGCTTAAGGTGGACTTGTGTTAGCTTCCTGGAGGTAAAGGTCTCTCTTGCACTATCAAAGACTTTCATAGTTGTCCCATTCATGTGGCAGAGAAAATAAAAATTATCTGAGAGGAGATAGGATTCTCTAAGCATCTGTACTACAATATCATACAGCAGTGTACAGTTGTATCCAAACTATCATATCTCTTAATTTCAATATTGCAACTTCCACATATACTGAGCAAAATGAACCTATTTTTGTATAATTATTTTGCTATTGCTGAATAGGGAATATTTTTAATTATTGCTAACTATAATACGCAGCACACAAAAACCAACAGATGTCAAACTCTTTCAAGGATACAGAAAATATGTTAAGGAAACTGAGGCTAGATTGATTTTGTTTGAAAAAGTTATTTCATATTTTTTGTCTCTGTTTTATTAAACTAAAATGCATGCAAAGATTCTTGAAACAAATTAAAATAAATAAGATTCCTTGATAGTTGTTGTTGTATTTTTTGAAGTTCATCATTCACTCACCGAATTTTCATATTTAAATCTGAACTAA
>WHYT01016191.1:158650-371031 GCA_009806455.1 Tetrax tetrax
AAAAAAAAAAAAAAAAAGAAGATATAGAATTAAAGTGAATTTTGTTAATGAAGAAGATCCACCTGTTAACATATCAGAAAACATTTTTTTTCACATGTTCCCCTCCTTTGATGCATCAGCTTTCATTCTTCTAGAACAAGAAACTGATTTTACTTCATAGAATATCCATGGTCTAGTAGGCAAATAAGTGTATCCAGGCAGAATAGATGTGCAGAATGAAATTGATCCATTTGAGGCCTTCAAAGAAATTATTTTAGGCTCCACATAGACAGGTACCAACATGGTGTTTCTCAAACCAGTCAGGCAAAACCTACCACTTTCCAGAGTGAAGTCTGTCACACTGGAAGAAATCTTGGAAGCAAGTGAGCACCAACAATAAAAAGGTAGTTCTGATTGTTCACAGCTGGTGTCCTCCCGTGTGCTCTTTTAAAGGAATGTTACCTAGATAGAGGGGGAAAGGGAAAGTTTCAGTGGCAGAAAAATTGAATTTTCAGATAATTCTGGGGTTTAATACTGTTCAGATTTTCTGTTTTCTTACATGTTATCTTCCTCACAGCTCCTTTTTACTTCTCATATGAAGATAATAGTATACGGAAAGCAACATTTAGACTTGTAACTGCTCTGCAGGCTTTATGCCTTACTTTTCGTTTCAAATTCTTATTTCATTATTATAAAAGTCCATTTTGTAATAGATTTAAGTGAATAACTGCAATTTTCCTGTGCCAAAATTTGAAGAAAAGAAAATGGTATTATAAGTGTAATGGAAATTTTCTATCATCTGCAAATATGGGCATTAGAGTGATGTTACAAGTGATGTTACAATGATTCTGTCCTTGAAATAATAAAGAAAAACTAGATTATAAAATTGACTTAATACCAGAACATCTGTCACTGGTGTACCTATAGAAGTAGGAGGATTTACTGATTATTTTTAACACATACAAAGACACAGTGATCTTAGTTTTGAATAAGCTATATTTGATGAAAAAGCTAAAGAAGTTCTCTCCTAGAAAGTGAAGTTACTTTGAAAGTATCTTTTTCTCTCGTTTAGTACAGATTATTTTTTAATTTGTAAAATTTATGATCTATAACAGATAATCCAAGAAAGAAATACTCTCATTCTGACCGATAGAATCAGCCATGTGCTGAAAACTATTTCAAGATTCTGAGGTTTCCTATTAATTAACTGAGATTTATCACCTTGTTAAAGTGAAACAGCAAGATAGAATCAACAGTGCAATCAATAATATGTCTGTTATTGGGAAGATGCGATAATATTTTTTTAATGCACTCTACAACTTCAGTATTACACCTTCTTGTAGGGACCATACTACTGTCAACTGTCTTGTGGGTCATCAGCAAAGTTTTTAACATTTCCAGTAGGTCGGAATTCAAACCAACATGGTTCTGAGGGCTGGGAAATTCACCACTGAAGAATGTTATTTGCAATAGCAGAATTACTTGCTGTGATATGCTCACTAAATGACCAGTTCTTAAATTCTTGCGGAACTAGATATAAGCAATAGTGAGCTCGGATGCAAACAAGTTGCTGTGTACAACATAAAATGCAAACCTAGATATGATTTTTTTTTTTAAATAAAAAATGTCACTTTAAATAAAATAATGTATAATACTCTTGTGGGACAGAACTGAATAAATATTTTCAAATCTGGATTTTATGTTACTCTGCTAAAATCCCTCAGAGGTGGCTCTTTGCAGACTACTGTGGTTACAGTATTAGCTATTTGGCAGAAGTTTCCCCTGGCAGTTACAGTTCTTCAGGGGGACAGAACTGAAGGAATAAAAAGCATCCGTGCTTCTTTTCCACTTTCAGTATGAAGAGCATGCGGTATATGGAAAAATAATATGATTAATCCTTTAATAATAGCTGTGAGTCTCTTGTGTTACCAAACATGATGCAGAGAATCTGTGAAAGCAGGGCTGGTGGAGACTGGATCACAGGAGGGAGATCTGTCACACACCTAGGTCACTTACAGTTTGGCCAAAGCTTAATGATATGTTTTGCTTATCTGATTTTAAGCAAAAATGTGTTTATACAGCAGCAAGGAAGAAGATTTATGCCATGCACTCTACTGTAAGATACTTATTTTAGATAAATGTTTGCCATGGGATTAATATTTTGTGCTGCTGATGTTTTTTATTATCTTGGTCTAAAATATCTCTTGCTTTATCAGACAAATTAATCAGGTCGTGAGTTATCAGAGTTTGTATAGCGCTTTTGAGAATGTGTGTATAGTGATAAAAGTATGTTTCTAACTTTTTATTGTGAAGTTATATTGCCAATAGAATATGTATTGCAAGATTTAGTACAGATTCAAAGTGTTTGTGCTGACATACAACAGCTAAGGGCCTGAAGGCATTTGAGGCCAGGTGTGTATACATCATCCTCAGAAAGCACTTGTAGATTCAGTTTTTTAATAGAGACAGCTAGGTTTTTTAAAAAAGTTAATTTATTTGCTAAGAAAATTTTCTCTGCTGAGTCATCTGACCTTGGAGAAAAACAGCTGTTGATTTTCCCAAACCAAAATTATTTTATGCAACAGCTAAATTGCTGACCCAGTTTTGAAGGTGGACAATTCTGAATGAGAGCATTTCTGTAAATGGAATTTGAAATAACATATTTTCTTGTCTATCTCTCATGGATTTATTTCTTTAAGCTAAATAACCTTTCTCCCACAAGCATACATATACAAACATGCACCTGATTTTTCTCAGTATCTAATCTTAGGTAAAAGACTTTGCTGGTTCCCATGGCAGCTGCAGCTCAGTACATTCATTTACCTTTTTCTCATCAGTATTTGCCTTGTTATTCAGCATGAAAACCTTCTTGTCATATCAATAGGAATTCTAATATTTATAGATATTAATGCTTTTCCTCTGTCCATTCTAAGAAATATTACTTTGCAGAAGTCCACTCTCTCACTAGAAAACTTAATTTAAATGTAAGGAGTACTGGGGCTGTTCTTGAGTGTTATTTATGTATGCAGCATCTTTTATGTGAACACATAGCAAAAGATTTTTTTTCCATCTATGTTGACAGACTCAGCTCTTCAGAGAATTTATTTTATCTCTAATGTGAGAAGCTGATTCTACTGGCGCTACTGGTACAAACTTAAAACACAAAAGAGTCAGCATGTCTATTCTTGTCTGGGAGAGATAAAATTTATTGTAGGTAGACGAAAGAGCTACAAATATTCTGCTTGATTTTTTAAAAACTTTTCTAATGGAAAAGGAACCAATAACAGAATCCTGTCCTCCATCACTGTGTAGGGTCTTGAAACTTGAATTTCAAAAGATATTTGCCTTTCATATGTCTTTATTCTGCTCTTTGTAAAGCAAAGATAGACCACTTTCTTTTCCTGGCTTAATCTATTTTAAGTTTTAAAGCCCTAGTTGTCTATGATTTAATAGCCATAGCATGAGACTATTACATGCTTGGAATGCTTTTTTTTTCCTTAGTATTTTATATAAATACATAGATTCTGTGTGTGTAAATATATATGGAGGGCAGTAATTTTATACAGCTTTTCTGTGCCTATCCATAAACTACTGATAACTTAAGGATACTAAGTCAGAAGTGATCAGGAGTAAAATAACAAAATACATCTGCATTTCTATTTTTAAAATGCTGTAAATGGAAGAATGCATTTTATGAAACAATCCTAGCATATTATATGAGACAGATAGTTCTGTTTAAAATGTAGTCTAGACATAGTGAACCACAAGGAACACACAATACAAAGTGATATTGTTGTTTAAAATACAGGCAATGAAGGATTTTTCTGGATTTTTCTGTAACTTTGCACTTTAGTGGTCTCTTTCATAACTGTCACAGACAAGTGATCCAAGTTTTGTGTCTCTGTTTACACTATTTACACATATTACTAATGTATTGAAGAAATTAATGAAATTATACCCTTAAAAAAATGGGAGGTCAGCTCAGAGGATTATTTATTGAGTTTGATGGTTTCAATTCATATTAAACCTTCATCCCATAAAAGCAAAGTAAAAATCTTCATGTTTGAGATTTTTATTACTGTAATTATAATTTTAAAAGAAGGATAACTGATGTTCAGTTCATTCAGAAATTTCACAGTACATGGTATTATCCTCCTAAATTATTAAACCGAACTCCTTTATGTGTGCATGTGAGCCTGTGCTACCATTGCATATAAAGCTAAGTGTGCTGATAAACTCATATTTGTTGTTACTGTAGTTGAAAAGGCAACTTATACTTGGTAAATTCCTGAGCAACTTTCCATTCTTTCATAAATTCTTTATAACTTGACACTGCCCTGCACAACATCCTGGTCTCTAAACTGGAGAGACATGGATTTGACAAGTGGACCACTTGGTGGATAAGGAATTGTCTGGATGGCCATACTCAAAGAATTGTGGTCAATGGCTTGATGTCCAGGTGGAGACTGGCGATGAATGGCATTCTTCAGGGGTCAGTATTGGGATCAGCTCTGTTTAATATCTTTGTCATGACACTGACAGTGGGATAGAGTGCACCCTCAGCAGGTTTGCCAGTGACACCAAGCTGTGTCAGAGGTGCAGTAGACATGCTGAAGGGAAGTAATGCCATCCAGAGGGACTTTGACAGGCTGGAGAGGTGGGCCCATGAGAATCTCATGAAGGCCAAGTGCAAGTCCCTGCATATGGGTTGGGGCAGTCCCATGCACACATACAGGCTGGGTGGAAAATGGATTGTGAGCAGCCTTGAGGAGAAGGCCTTGAGAGTGCTGGTGTGTGGGAACAGAGAGTGTAGTACAGCTGTCTGATATTAAGGAATTTGAGTTATGTCCTTGAGCACCACTTGCTCAATAACAAAAAACAGCAACTAGAACAAGATAAAGAAATATCAAAGGCAAAAATAGTAAAGACAACTAGAAGTCTATACCCAATCCAAATGAAGCTTAAGGCGTGTGAACAGGATATTGTGACCAATCCAATTAGATGTTTAGGTGCGTACACTTCATGTGTAACTTAGAAAAGTTATAAAAAATTGAGGCGGACAGAGAAGAGGGGTCTCCGGAACACCATCTACGGAGTCCGTCCCCTTACTGCAACAAATGGCACACGAACAGGGACCTTGACTCGCAGTAAGAGAGCAACCGGTGCCAGCCCCTGGCTGGACGAAAAAGCAGTGGAGACAAGAGCCGCAGGTGGCGGAGGTAAAAGACGCAGTCCCCGAGACCAAGGAAAAAGCAGCAGAGCATAGAGACGCGGTCCCTGAGACCTAGAATAAAGCACCGGAGGTAAGAGACGTGGTCCACAGGCCTAAGCAAAGAGCGGCAGGTAGAGCCGCGGTCCACGAGACCAGGAGAGAGCGGTGGGTAGAGCTGCAGTCCCCGATACCAGGAAAGAGCAGCGGGAAGAGAGCCGCGGTCCAGGAGACCAGGAGAGAGCAGCAGGTAGAGAGCCGCGGTCCACGAGACCGGGAGAGAGCGGCGGGAAAAGAGCCGCAGTCCACGAGACCAGAACGACGAGAAGTACTGCTTCCAAGGGACATAAATCAATTTTAACGATTCTAACAAAAATGTTAGAGGAACAGAACTGACTTGAAGAGCTTGTTGATTTGGGTGTCTGCTCATGTAGCAGGCACTATCATCTCTAATATCTGCACGGTGGGCAGCTGGGACAGTGTAAGTGTTGAACTGTGGGACTGCTGTTAAAAAGTTATTACCGGCGTGGTCTGTAATGTTTGAAACCTTAAGGAATCACACGCAGAAAGAGGATCCGACAGCACTGTCCGCTCCTTTGTCCGCGGAAACAAAGACTAACAGCGATCCGAAAAAGGACTCTTCGGTCTTTGGAGCTTCCTCGTTACAGAGATTTCCTCTCAGTAAACTGCAGTGTAAGGCTACATGTGATTGGCTGACCATGGCCCCCATTCCCTCTTCCTGCCCACCCCCCACTCCCCCCCCGGCTCTGTCCCGCTCAGGGGGCCGGGGTAGGAGGTGGAGATGGTGTTAAGCCCGGGAAGAGGGGGTGGGGGGAAGAAGGTTCTCCGTCTTATTTTTCCTGCTATTTTTTAATAATAAATGAATACTTTTCCCAGAGAAAAAAAGAAAAAAAGAAAAGAAAAAAAAGAGAAAAAAAAAGAAGAGAAAAAAAGAAATAGAAAAAGAAAAAGAAAAAAAAAAAGAGAAAAGCAGATGTATGTGCTCAATTTTCTGAACCATTGAAGTGCCAATTCTTCCCCAATACAGAAACATTTTGGTTCATTTACTGTACATGATGCCATCCGGGGGCAGGCTCCAGTGATGGTTGGGAATCTGGAGACAGGTGATTGGGAGGGACAGTTTCCTCTTGTAGTGTGGGGGAAGGGATGTGCTTGTGTCTCTGCAGGAGCTGTGGACAGGTGGATCCCTGCATGATGGGTGTGACCAGTGCTCCAGACCGCCTTGCGTTCCTCGGATTGTTGATAGGCTGTGTGGCGGCTCCATGGACATCAGTCACGGAAAGAACGAACTTGTGGGTAACTATGGCTAATGCCACGGGACAGGACACCATTTGTCTATATCATCTGCAAATAACCCTTTCAGAACATGCTTGGTTGACCTGCCAGATAACAGTAGGAATGCAACTCTGTGTAAAACAACAGCAGCGGCGAACGCCGAGTGATGAACTACAAGAACTTCTGGGATCAGTAAAGATGGACTTATGTCTAGTTTCTTTAACTATTCAGGAGCTAATGTTACTAGACGGGTAATGATTGTAAATGCTTTAAGATCTATACATTGCAACAACACAGCATGGTGTAATCAAGCGAGCACGTATCAAAATCCAGACAGCATAAAGGACCTCAATGAAGCACACATAGTATTGAATCTGATTGCCAGGATAATACAGAGTTTTGGAAACTAAGTGAAATTATTGCTGCTGCAATCTTTGCACCTGGTGTGGCAAGTGCCTAGGCATGAGCTACACTAAATAAATTGGGCTATTGGCTTGCTAAGACAAAACAGAACCACTGTTAGCCTGGAGAGCACATATTTGACAGGCCTTGTTGCATGCACTGGCCATGCATGCAGCAACATCTGGTCAGTACTCTTTCATTGAATCTGCTGAAGGTAAAACAGAGGTGGCTCAGAGCGGGGGAGAGAGGAGGGGCCCGGAGCACATTCTATTTAGAACAGGGGATGCCCTGAAGATGCTGTGCCTGCCTCCTTTCTCTGCTCTAACCCGGCCGATAATCATACCCTTCCTCGGTGGTGTCTTCAGTGTAGTCGGGTTGGTAACAGAATAGATCAGCAACAGATTTTTATTATTAGCACAAAGTCGTAGTTGTCAGGATTTTGGTGGGCTTTGAAAATGTGTGCAAACTTTAACAGCTAAAGCGTTGAAACAAGCCTCTTCTCATAAACAAAAAAGGGGGAGATGTGTGGGTAATTCACTGAGCCAGTACGGTGTCAGTGAAAGCAAATTGACCTTGGGGGAGGGATGAGAAAATGAGAAAGCCATGGAAAGAGAAGGGAAGTTTTTAGATACAAGACATTGTTAGTAGGACTTACGGCTTGTTTCAACAGAGGCTTGAAAAAAAAAATAAAAAAAAAAAAGAAATTTTTCTTAGTCACTGGCTTTGTAGATAAGAAAGTCAATAGAGTTGTTATGTCTATAATGGTAGAAGAATGCTATAGTAGAAAATTATTAGAAGGTTGTAAAATTTAGTTTCACTTAAGTGATTATGAATATGTATAATGTGTGGTCAGTAATTATCTTGACTAAGCTTTTGTGTGGCATGACAGGATGGTTGCTATCCTTGGCTAAAATCAGAATTGAGAAATTTGGTACCCAAGTAAGCATAATCATTAACATTTTGTGTTTGATTCACCTGCCTACAAAAATACTACAGAAAATACTATATCAGATATTGATATTAGAAAAACAAAAGGGAGAAATGTGGGAACAGAGAGTATAGTACAGCTGCCTGATATTAAGGAATTTGAGTTATGTCCTTGAGCACCACTTGCTCAATAACAAAAAACAGCAACTAGAACAAGATAAAGAAATACCAAAGGCAAAAATAGTAAAGACAACTAGAAGTCTATACCCAATCCAAATGAAGCTTAAGGTGTGTGAAACAGGATATTGTGACCAATCCAATTAGATGTTTAGGTGCGTGCACTTCGTGTAACTTAGAAAAGTCATAAAAGATTGAGGCGGACAGAGAAGAGGGGTCTCCGGAACACCATCCACAGAGTCCGTGCCCTTACTGCAACAATGGTGGACAAGAAGCTCAACATGAGTTGAAAATGTGTGCTTGCAGCCCAGAAAGCCAACTACATCCTAGACTGCATCAAAAGAAGTGTGGACAGGAGGGTGAGGGAGGTGATTCTTCTCCTCTACTCTGCTCTCATGTGATCCCACCTGGAGTACTGCTTCCATCTCAGAGGCTACCAGCACAGGAAAGACATGGACCTGTTGGAGCAGGTCCAAAGGAGGGCCACGAAGATGATCAGAGGGCTGGAGCACCTCTCCTATGACAGCAGGCTGAGAGAGTTGGGGCTGTTCATCCTGGAAAAGAGAAGGCACTGGGGAGACCCTATAGCAGCCTTTCAGTACCTAAAGGGGGCTTTGGGCAAGACAGGGAGAAACTCTTCAGTAGGGTCTTTTGTGATAGGATGAGTTTTAAATGGTTTTAAAATAGAGGGAAGTAGATTCAGACTGGACATAAGGACAAAAAAGAATTTTGACGAGGGAGTTGGAACACTGGAGCGGGTTGCCCAGAGAGGTGGTCTCTTTCAACCCTAACTATTCTACCAGTCCATGATTCTAACTTCTATCCTCTTCCCCTCCCCACTCTGTCCCTGATAAGGTGAATATTAATAGCTTAATGAGGAAACCTTTCCTTCCAAACATTACTGAAGTTTCATAAAACTAACTCAAATATAGCCTCAGGCCCCTTTCAGTTTAAAAAGTTAAAATAAAAATAAACTCGAATACATTTACGAGTTAAAGTAATACATATGAGTTTAAGTAAAGCAGGCTCACAGGAGGAAGAGAAGGAAAATGGGTAGGAAAGCAACTTAAATTCAGAATATGTGCTATATATTTAAACAACACTGTTTAGTAGTCATCCACTAGAGAAATTAGTAATTTCTCTAATTACTCTAATACAAGTTACTTGTACTCTTTGGGTAGTTTTCAGATTTACTGGTATTTCAGAGAGGCTGAGATGATGTCTACTCCGATCACGTGCTGATCAAGATAACTTTTCAGGATCTCTGACCCAATAAATCTGTTCTCCTCTGTACTCCATAGCTGCCTGCCTTTGACTGCCAGTCGTCTCTCCTCCAACTTGCACAACATTACTGACTGCAGTCTTATCAGTGCAAACCTGTGTGTCTTGTTCTGATAGTTTGATTACCAGCTATCTCCTATCACAGCCTGACTGGTATAAGTTATTATGTGAGTACATGCCTGCTACATTTCCAGATTTTTATTGTATGTGCATCAGTTGTCAGGAGTGCAAAAGGTGTATTAAGTGATTTTTAAATCAGATTAGTCACTCTTATGCACAGTGGTAGATTAAAAAAAAATTACACTGTTGCTATGAAAATGTAAGGTGTGTAAAAACGTTCTATTTAAAAGAAAAGCATTTTTTAATTTATTTTAAACCTCCTTTTTTTTTTTCTTGAAGGAGATACTTTTCTATGAATGTTTTTATCTCATGATAGGAAATGTTTATTTCTTATATCTAATCATAATATCCCAGCTCATGAATGCTGTCTGTCATCCTATTACTGTGCACGTCTAAAAAAGACCTGGCTCAATATTCTCTGTATCCTCTGGTCTGGCAGTTGTAGACAGTGATAAAGTCTCCCTGAGCTTTTTGCTCTGAAGCCTGAAGAGGCCCAGCTCCCTCAGCCTGGGATGATCCAGATCAAATCAAACATTCAAAATATATTTCTGAGCTGTAGACTTGGAGATCTTAGGCTTGGACATCCTTCACCAATACACTGTTGTATACTTTATCATATCCTAGTCCATATCCTTTATTGTATTCTGAATAATTTAATAGAGAAACAATGAGCATTCTCTAAAAGAGGGTTGAAAGAGAAACAAAACATTGACAGTTCTTCAGCTCAGTTTACTGAACGCAAGGATCCTGGAGGAAGCACTAAGTGGAAAATATACCTCATATATCTCTAGCTTAGCAAAGTTTGTTCTTCTAGATGTCAGTGTAGGAACAATAGTTGACATTAAAAGTTTACAGCTCTGGACCTGTTTCAAGTAAGCAAGCTTGATATTGTTAATTTGGTTTCAAAATGTAGATTGATTGCCATTCAAAAATACAGTCAAATAACCAGATGTCCACATCATCCTTTATTAAAGGGCATTGTCCAAATGCCTCTTAAACACTGGCAGGCTTGGGACATTGATCACCTCTCCAGGAAGCCTATTCCAGAGTTTGACCACCCTCTTGGTAAACAAAAGTTTCATCATGTCAGGTCTGAATCTCCTCTGATATAGATTTGAAGCATTCCAGTGTGTTCTATCACTGAACACCCAGGAGAAGAGATTAGCAATCCCTCTTCACTTTGCCTCATCAGAAAGCTGTAGAGAGCCATGAGGTCACCCCTCAGCACCCTTTTCTCCAAACTAGACAAACTCAGAGTCCTTAGCTGCTCCTCACAGGGCATGCCTTCTATTCCTTTCACTAGCTTTGTTGCCCTCCTCTGGATGCATCCAAGTACCCTTAACACCCTTTTTAAATTGTGGAGCCCAGAACTGCATACAATATTCAGGATGAGGTCACACCAATGCTAAATACAGGATTTAATTCTGGCACAAAATTTTGGACAGGAAAAAACTCCAGAGTCTCAGCCTAAGCAAATCTATAAAAATTTATTTTTAACAAGCAGTTATAATTTGATTTACATCCAATTTAAAATTATAAATCAGTATTTTCTAATGTATTACTTGAAAGAATGTCTGAAGACTGCTCTATCCACTAGGATTTAGAGGTTATATTCTGAATATATTTTTCAAAGGAAACTGTTTATACTGATTTTCAGATGCTCTTTAAAAAATATTTTAACTGTAATCTTGTTTTAAAGATGTTTTTAAATAAAACATTCCTTTAAAGATAACTTTTTTTCTTTTTCTTTCATTTTTCTTTACAAATATTAACACTTATTTTGAATGCAAGACATGTATTTTATTATTACTATTATTCATGGTTAATTGTTGATGTTGCAAAGGCAAACTGATTAAAAAGTCACCTTGAATGTTTTTTTATGTATATACAGGTGAAGTATGCTACTGAAGAATTAAGATTGTATTCTTCCTCACCATGAAGTCTGCTAACTACCTTTAGGGTGGATGTTTCAATAGGATGCTGAAGGGCCTCATAGTGTTACATGCAGACTATGAGAGCACAGAAATCCATTAATAATGTTTTATTTTCAAAATTTCTTGAGTATATTTTACTTCGATTTTTTTTCAGTTTAGTAATCCTCTGAGACAAGAAAATGAACTTAAGGAGCCTTATCCTTGATGGACAAAAGGACTTTATATCACAAACCCCCTAATATGCTAACAACGTTAATTAGTAGTATTGCTAACATAATGGTGAGCAAGGACCCTGGGAACCTACATAATAAAACCACCCAGATCAATCTCAAGTAGGAAGAGAGAGATGCATTTGCTCATCCTCTCCACAACATAGCTCCCCTAGCAGAGCAAGGCCATCAATGGCAGGGCAAAGTGTGTAGCCATTATTTGTATTAACATGTCCCCATGCTCAGCAAAATAAAGAGATAAGCAGTGCAGATGGCAAACTCCATGACCCATACAGGATCTTGCCACTTAGTAACTACTATTACTATAGCATACTTAATACAAAACTGTCATTGTCTCAAGTCTCATGTTGGGCACGGAAAAGGAACTGTGGTGAGTTGACCCTGCCTGAATGCTAGGTGCCCAGTGAGCAGCTCTATCACTCCCTTCCTCAGCAGGATAGAGAGTGGGAAAATAAGATGGAAAAAAAATAGTGGATCAAGATAAAGGAAGTTTAATAAAACAAAAGGAAAAGCTGCATGTTGAAACAAAAGAAAACAAAAGATTTATTCTCTACTTCCTAGCAGCAGGTGATGTCCAGCCACAGCTTGGGAAGTACGGCTTCAGTCATATGGTATGGAATATCCCTTTAAGCAGTTTGGATCAGCTGTCTTGGCTATGTCCCCTCCCAAGTTCTTGCTGAGTCCCAGCCTACTGGATGAGGGCGGGGAGCATTGGAGAGACAATCTTGATGCCTTGGGAGCACTGCTCAGTAGTAGTCGAAACAATGGTGTATTATCAACACCTTTCTAGCTACCAATAAAAAGCCCAAGACTATGAGGTTTACTATGAGGAAAACCAACTTCATATCAGCAAGATGCAATACAACTGTATGCTGAAGTTTTAATAGAAATTACTTGTTTGTTTGGTTGGTTTAATTTCTATATTAATTTTTTTAAAAAAATAAAATAAATTGTTTAAAGTAATTGCACACTAATAATTTGGAAGACTAAGTTTTCAAATTATTTACATTTAACACAAATTTAGAAGTTTTCATTCTACTCAGTTATGCTTCACAGCACAAGTGAGACCAACTTTGATGTAGGGAATAGAATAAGCAAGGAATTCCAAAATGAGTTTACAGGAATTGTGATGACTCTCTACTTTGGTTTGATTAATCCATATAGCCTCTGAACAGAGAGAGAGAAGGATGGAGGACTACAAGACCACATGGGTGGAATCCAAGTAGACAGAACCAAACATCACTCCCATGTGATCCTGTCCTGTAGCCAGATCTGGTCTCTTGAATAATCTAATTTTGTTTGCAAAAATCCAAAATTTTGTACACAAGGCTAAGAGATGTAGTGGAAACATTTTAGAATTACAAAAACATTTTGGTTGGAAGGAACCTTGGGAGGTTGTCCAGTACAATCCCCTTCTCAGAGCAGGATTAGCTTTGGCATTAGAGCATGTTCCTGAAGGTCATGTCTGTAGGGTAACATTAGTGGGGCTGCACGTACACAGGAGGGGCGGTCCACGGTGATACACACGTTAGGCGTGGATAGGTCCATGGGCACAGAGGGCAGATACGTTAGTGTACATGGTGGGCACGGATGGGTCCATGGGCACAGAGGGTAGATGTGTTTGTGTACGTGGTGGGCACGGATGGGTCCAAGGGTGCAGGGGGCGGGTGCATTCGCGTGCGTAGCGGGTGTACGGGTATTTAACCCTGTGTTGCGCAGCATTAAATTGAAGGCTTAGCTTGACGGTATCCGTGTGATGCTCTGAGTTCCCCGGAGCGGGGCTCCAGTGCGTGTGGGGTAGGTTAGCTGGCGAAAAGAGCCGGCAATGTCCAGTCAAATGCAATGTGTCTCCGAGGATGGAGATTCCACAACTTCTCTGAGAAACCTGTTCCTGGTTTGTAACACTCACAAGATTGAATTGGGACATTCAATCAACGTTAATGCACTGTTTTTAGTGAAGAAGAAGCCAAGATACTGAATATACAGGAACTTAATATTTTAGAAGTACTTTGCAGAAAACATGTATATTAATACAAGTACGCATCATGTGCCTTGACATCCTGGGGATGATTACAGCTCTGGTTTGTATTCGGCAACTTAATTCACTGTGGGAAATGTCTAGTGTGCATTTATAGGGTCTGACAAAGGAAATAGGAAGTTGCATAACTGATGAGACAGAGTCTTTTTGGTGTCTCTCCTGCAGTCTTAATCAGAAATACACACACAGCTTTGACAAAATGCTGGGGTTTTATCTTGTCTGTTTTTTGTCTTGGTTTTCTGGAAAGTTTTGTGCACTACCTTCCTAAATAGAAAATTTTGAAGAGGAAAAACACCCAACACCCAAAACACCCAAAGCTTTGTTCCTAATGCATTAAAGCAATAAAAATGCTGTCACTGTCAGCTAGAGGCCAAGCAGGAAAAAAAAGAAACGGAACTAAAGAGACTGTCACAAAAGATTTTGAGAAGTCAAAGTAATAATATACACGAAATTAAATCTGCTTTATTACTACTTGAATCTTAAATAGGAAAATAGTCTCTGAATAAAGCCTAATGGCGGAATGATGATATTTACCTGATGGATAATGCCTTCTGATTACGAATGTTGTTTACTGTGCATTGATTTCATTCTGTATTTAATGAATGTTGTGGAACAGAGAAAGAACAGATGTTCCTTAAGAATACCAATTATACATGAGGCTTAAGACTGAGGTAAAGAGAATTGGGACTATGAATTAAGTGGATCACAGTAATTCCTTTTCCCTCATGACTACCTAGGTGCTTCTCTTGCTGCGTAGCATTAGCAAGTTTTTTTCATACTAAGCTTTAAACTCTTTAAGATGTAACATTCAACTAGTAGGTTGGCTGCAGGGTAAGAAGCCCCCTGGTGATCCAGCCCTTGCCTTTGTGTATCAGTGTAACCTCTGCAGTGAGATTCTAGTAAAGTGTATTAAGAGATCTGTCCATATTTATGATGGGTGTGGTTATGAATTTGCTGTTTGAACCCAAATGGGTTTATTTGATTTAAGAGGAATTCTAGATTAATCCTCTCTTTACTGTTCATTTTGTGTCGCTGTCTTAGGTTTCTTTAAGAGACAGTGTTCTTTGTACTGGTGGATAGTGTTTATTGGTGGATACTGTTTGTGGAAGACAGGAATTCATCAGTGACAGTTCACTTCTAGTTACCTCAGTATAGATTTGAATTTTTAATACTCCTTTAGGCTGTGTCTTTTGTCTACACAGTTAACTCATTTGAACCATTTTGTGTTTATAGCTTTCAAAATTTTCTCATCTAGGAATCACTACTAATTTCAGCAGTGAATTTCTTTCTAGATTTGTCTACTTAAAACTTGTATAATTATTGAGCAGCACACACATATTCAGAGCTTTTAGATAGGATTTCATTTTCTGCTTTCATCAACATAGCCAAAACCATTTAGTTTATTTTGCTCACGTGATGCAGTTGGAAAAAATTCTTTTTTATTTGTAGAAAAAATGTTGAAAAATTATATATATATATATACATATACACATCTGTTTCAAGCATATTTCACTAGATTCTGGCTTTTAAAAATTGGTTATTTTTTGTATTAACTGAAGATTTTGTTCCACTATCAAAAGCTGTTCCACAGTTTCTGAATGTTAGGGCCTCTAAATATATAAAACAATTCTTCATATAATAGTGCTAATTAAGCATAATCTTGATTATTAGAGTGAAAAAGAAATAAATACACTATGCTGTCTTTGAATTAATTATATGCTCTGTGTGTACTTAGGCTGTCCAATCTATGGAAACTAATTTTTTTCCTTTATTTTAATCCAGGCTTTCCGAATGATGCACATATTAGTATAATAGGCATCATACTGAGATGCTAATAGCATTCCTGCAGGTTTTCTCTTTGTGGATAAAATATTTTTTTATAAATTTTGCATGATTCTGATGCAGATTATGCCACTTTCTTGCTTTGAAGGCAATTTTTTCTCACTGGGAAAATCTTTACAATATATTGTAATTAAATATAAATGCATTTAGTGGTTATTCATGGTTCATAATTATCAAATTATAGTTATAAAATGTATCTGCAATAAAGTAAACAACGTATCCTCCCACACCACTTTCCTTCCTTTAAACTTGTAAAAAAATTTATAAACACTTATAAGCAAAGTTCCATGAAGGATTAGAAGACAAACATGTTAAACACATCAAAGGCTGTTAAATTGTGCTACAAGATCAAGAAACACAAAACAATCATTTGTTCTGGAGAAAATTCTGGTGTAGTTCTCAAGAGACATCACCAGCTTCTGCTCTTTCCATCTGCTTATTCTTGCACAGCTTGGCTCTTATTCCTCTAATGTGGCTTTTGAAACCACAGGCTTGTTCAGCCACATCTTTTTTCCCTGGTACATAGCCAGCTGAAAAGGCTTTGTAAATAGTTACAGGACTCTGCAGGGATACTTGAGCTGGCTCTGAGTGGCTTAGCTGTATGTTTGGAAACAAAATAGTTATACTGGTATTGAGGTACCCCAGCAATACGTGAACTCCTGACCTCAATACATGAGGCTAATCAGCCTTTTAGGGAAGCAGTGCTAATTAGTAATTAGCTAGAACCAAAGGAGAAGGTCAAACAATTTCTTGAAAGCTTTTTCTCTGTTCTCAGTTTTTCAGGAGTCCTGTATGTAGCCCAGTATGGGCGAGCAGCACATCAGGAACATATTGAAGTGCAATTGATTTCATCTCTAAAACCATGCCTACAGGTCTTGAGAAGCTAACCAGCAAAAGTTGTCTCCAAAATCTGTTGAGAAGGAAAATCACAGAATCATTTAGGTTAGTAAAGAGCTTTAAGATCATCAAATCCAATCCTTAACTTAAATCTAACTGTGAGGATGACTGAGCACTGGTACAGGCTGCCCAGAGAGGTTGTGGAGTCTCCCTCCTTGGAGATACCCAAAAACTGTCTGAACACGGTTCTAGGCAACCGGCTGTAGGTGGCACTGCTTGAGCCGAGGAGATGAACCAGGTGATCTCCAGAGCTCACTTCAAGCCTCAAACATTCTCTGATACTGTGATATTATGATCTTATGAAAATAAACTCACATTTACATATCTGAAGAGAAAACAGAAATTAAATCTAATTATTATTCTGCTGTCCATTAATCCTTCTGGATGACAAAGGCTCTTAAAAACTTACAACTGCTACTAGAATTTCTGTTGACTAAGGAGTTAAAAAACATGTAATGAGGGTGGGTGGGAAAGGGTACATGAATACAAGTTTCATATATCAGTTGTGTTGTTGCTTCATCATACAGGAGATACTGACTAATAGAAGCAGTATAAAAAACCTCTCAGTGGCAGCACTTTTCTATTTCAGAAACAGTTATGAATGACAGCCTGTGGAGACGTCACTATAAAGAGTACCTCATCCCTGTTATGAGTCATTTCATAAAGCTTTCCCTTACAATGTGTTTCTCTGAAAGAACATCTCCTACTCATATTGTGTTAATGGAAACCAAAAGGTGTGGATGACAACCTGGATGTTGACATGCCATGTCACTTTGAAACTCACCTATGAAGAAATATCCTTTCACCTAATTTTATCATACTTATTCTGGGTTAAATCAGTATGTGTTTTGTTGACTTCTCAAAATTCAGTGATTTATTCTCTTTTAACTCTGCCTCTATCTTAGCTCTCAGCTAATTCCTAATTTTCTGTGAAATTAGTGCCTAAACTCCTGGTTTTCATTAACAATGCACACTTCAAGATCCTGCTCTTTTGCAGAAATCAGAGTTGTACAAAAACATATCTGTTAAAAAAAAAAAAAAATCAACAAAAAAAAGCGCCAACTTTCGCATTCTTAGTATTCCTCATTCTTCTGAGGAACTTTTAAGGCAGTCATTATTATTTTGTTACTGAAGTGATAGACAAATAAGATGTTTTGTGACTGAACAAAATCCATGAGGTGAATGAATGACAGTGTTTTGAAAGTAGGACTCATGGTGAATAAATCAAGCTAGTAGGGCTGTTAATTTATTCCAGAATTTTCTTTGTTTTCCCAGGCTGCACTTTCCTCTTAATTATATCACTTACTCTAGTGGGTAGTTCTAATTAAGGTTGTTTTGTCTTGATTTACAACATACAAATATCCTTATCTGGAATCTACTTAAAGTCAAAAATAGTAAATCAGAAATCATTACAAATTAACAGTTTAAGTTACAGTACATAATGTGAAAAAATTGATTTCTTACTGATAACTACTAAACATTGTGACAAATGTGTTATATGAAAAAAAGTCTTCCTAGCACTATAATATTGGCACAGACAATCGAAATAATATCAAGAGTTCTCCAAAATCCTCAGAAGACATACATGGGTCTTCTGCTGATGTATGAACTAGATTAAAGAAACTGTGCTGTATATATTGTTAGACATATGTAGTGTAAAAAGAGATTGTTATTCTCTCTTAATAGCTTTTGTGGACTCAATACAGCAAGGCATGTAAGAGCGATTTTAAATCATTTAGCTAAAACTCTTGAACATGTGTTTAATTTAAATTATATCTTTTGACAACTTGTTAAATAGATATTTTTCGTCAATAAAATTCTATATAATGTGCATATTTTAAATATATATTAATAAATTATCTTAATTCTCACCAAACTGAAAAAATAATTGCTCTGTTTAAGAAGAATATATAATATTATCTTTGTATATAGAACAAGGAATTTGAGCCTTTTAGATTTTGAATTGGAAATAGTAAATAATTTTACTCCAAATCTTGACAAAAATTGCAGAAAAATAATAAATTCAAAATCATATAACAGTGAGAGCTCTGTGTGTGTGTTCTCAGAATTATTCTTTCAGATCTACTTCTAATGGTGATCTTATTAGCTGTCAAGTTAAGAGGACTAAAGCTGCAGTAGTTCTACGAATTGTTTCCCTGTTCTTTCAGTTTGGTATAACAGACTTAACATTTGCTAATCAGTAAGTTAGAATTTACTTGTGTATTAGGTCATTATTTTGTAGTCTATCACTTATACCCATCTTTAAAACCAAGAGATTAAGAGACAAAGATCTATGTACTCCCTTCTGCCAAAATGTATAGAGGGAGCAAAGAACTGGAAAGTGGTGCAGATTTCTCATCATCTACATTGTACAGTATTGACAGGAAGAATCACCCCAAAAGATCTGATTTATTGGTCCTTCTCTTGCACCCTCATAGGTCCCATTCACAACTGGAACAGAAAATCAGGTTGTCCTAGTGGGAGAGAGCCACTGCAGCCACTTAGCTGGACAAATCCTACTGGCAGTGAACAGAGAATGGTTTGACCCTGTGTATGACATTTTAAGTTGCAGAGGGGGAACTACTTGATTTTGGTGGGCTTTTCCTTCAGAAAGCCTCAGAACTCTCTATAAGAAACACTGATGTGTTTCTGAAAAGTCATCACCAGGACGTATTAAAGTGACAACACATTTGGCATATTAATTTAAAGAATGTGTGAAAGACATGTAGTTGCAGCTAAGACATTTGCTAAATGAAAATGCCATTGTCTACACCCTGCTGTCCTCTTTCCTCATTCTCTTGTCAGAAACTGCAAGTTTATAGCTAATGTGCTTGGAAATCTGCCAGTAACCACTATTAAAAAACTGCAAGTCTAATAGCTCAGTGCTTGACATTTTTTGATAGTGTTTTCTGAAGTTTTGACTTTGTGTGTTTGTGTTTTCTCAGCTTTTTATTTTAGTACCTCCTTGCAAGAACGGAGGTACAGCAAACACTCAGTAAAAAAAGGAGGGTGTTAGGAGATACTATACACCTATTCAAACTTATTTACGATAATATAAACATTATACTTGAGCCATGGAATTTCATCTCTTCAAAATGAAGAAAGAATAATCTGTTGTGAAGAATTTCTCTGGAGATAGTCTTCTAGTTCTGACAGGAAAATAGAGTAATAGGAAACTGATCGTGAAGAATCGGATCTTGTTTTCATTTTGACCACAGTGTAAAAATACTGACACATGCCTATCTTTTCTCATCTTTCTATTTCTGTTTGCCCTTCTTGTGATGGGATATTTGTTTCTTGTTATGTTTTACTCCTTTAAATTTCTCTCTTTCCAGTATATGTTATCCACCTACATTGCTAAAAGAATAAATTGCTAAATCCTGAAATAATAAAAAAAATCATTTCTAAGTACTGTGCAGTGTAATTTAGCACCAGAAATGAGAAACTGGATATATGCAAGTCATGACTTATGGCTTTTAAGATATACCACAAAGTCATTTATGGCATATAGGCTATCTGGATTATTTTCAGGCATTTCAGCACTATTTCTGCTATCCTACATCATCACACTGTTGTGCATATAGCAGCACATCTCTACTCTACACAGCTGTGTTTATGTTGGTTCCTCATAATGACAATGAAAGGGACCCTAGAGAAATGTCAATTGCCATTAACCAGCAATTGGGATTTCTTGGATTAGCATCCATGATATCATGTCTAACAATTTCCTGATGAAATCAATACCGTTGTGGCCCAAGTTCTGTCACAAATAACTATGTGATATTGTATTATTTAAGCAATCTCATTAAACATTAAATGTTGATATGAATATTTAATTATTTTTTGGTGGTGAAAGGGGACAAAAAAAGGTTAACAAGCTCTGAGAAGTCCTCCAGCCTATTTGTATCCCAAATGTTTTGTCTTAAATGAAGTATGTTAGAAAAAATTAGGCATACAGGCTTTTAGAATTTTAAAAAAGATGTATTTCTTGATTCTTAGCTTTTGAAAAATCGTTGGTAATAATAGTCTTTGACAGAAAAAGTCCTGAATAATAAATGTGCCACTGTTATAGATTTATTAATATTCATTTATATTTGAGCCACCTAGAAGGGACAATTGTCTAAATGTGGGTGGACATTGTCTAAATTTGGGAATAGATATTCTCTAGACATACCCCAGGTATTCTCTGACATGATTATTTTTTTCAAATAGGTACCGATCTAAAGAAGAAATGAAAAAAAAATAACTGCTTCTTCGTTTGTTTTTTTAATAAAGAGTTTGTGAGAGAGATCACTCGAGGTTGCAAATTGAAATTGAGGTTTTTTAATAAAAATATGTGAGTTTTATGCTGCACCAGATAAAAAAAATATTACTTTTGCAGCCATGGTCCTACACAGTGTTTCTAGAGATACCACCACATGTTACACATACAGGGCCCCCAAAAGATTGTTTTGTCCTTATACTGCAGCACAGCATGTTCTTATTTGGAAGTACTTTTCATTTCAGCACACATGACTAGAGGCAAGTTAGGCATGAATTGATCTTTCTAGTTTCTTTACTGTCCTCTTCACTCCAGTAACGCAACAAACAAAGTTCCAATAATGGGAATGGTCCGTGTGAATCAAGGGGATCTGTGCAGAGAGGGGTGTTAGGGTCTGTGAGGAAGAAGGAGAATTATAAATAGAGAAAAGGAAAACATCCTCCTCTTCCCATCTGCAATCAGTAGAAGAGTGTGGAGGGAGACTTAATGCTTGCACAGGAACTGAGTGTGAGACTAAATAGAATGTAACAATTCACTATGAAATTAATTGGGATATAACACTGATTTGTATTGTAGTATTTGATGTAGTTTGAGATTGTACTCTCAAATAACGGTGTAACATGATAATTCCAGTGGAGTGTGGGCTATCATCTCAGATATTGTCAGGAAAGCACACTCTGATTATAGTAGATGGGTGTTTCTCTCTCAGTCGGGAAAGCAATAGCTGTCAAGCTTTGCAACAGTAAATGTTCAGCCTCGGGTAATGAACAGAGTTGGCTTAAATTATGCCAAATTATGACTCAACTTTTGCCAAATTAGAGCACTATAGAAGGCTAATGAAAACATACGCGATAGCACATCAGAAATATGTATTTGGTTACATACGTATGTATGCAGAATATGCATGACTGTACATATTCTCCTATGTGCAGTCAGCCCTAGTTATTTCATGCTTATCTCTGCAAGCTTGGGAAAAAAAAGCCATAACCCCACTGAGGGCCAGTGTGCAAGAAGCGTATTCCTATGCATTTGTGCATTGTTGTACTGCTGTGCTACTACTCTACTGCTGTGTACTACTTGTTCCCTTATACTGTGATGGTGGGCTTCTGCACTGTACACAAGAATATAACATTCAGAAAAACTTTATTGAATGATATAAAATTCTGACTGGATCCCACTGGGCCAATATAAAAGCTACTGCTACTCCCTGATCAAACTAAACAGTCCTTGATAAATCACATGTACCTGCTAAATGTATAAGAAAAAATAAAATTAACAATTTGTGTTTCTGCACAAATGCCATTACATTATTTTCTTGTACTCTTTTTCATCCAATGAGATTCTGCAGAAAGTGAGAACTAGAGGTGGGGAGCCAAACAGTGTTAATTCTCTTGTCTATTGAACAAATACTACTTCTATCTTTAAGTAAAGCTATGTGTTACAGTATGAAATACTTGAAGAATTAAATTATGGTTTCAAGTCTGACATTATAAAACACTTGATATTTGTAACAGAACACAAACTTGTATCAGCACTTCATAAAACTGAATGTATTTTAATATTATAATCTGTTACAATCTGGATATCTTTTCTCTTATCACAGCTACTGCGCAAGGGTACAAGAGAAATTCTGACACTGACTTACTGTCTGCCGAGCTGGGCAACAGATCTATACGCTCCTCAACTTCTTCTTCTATACTGTAATCAGTTAAGCTAGGCAACAGGTCTTCAACTTTATAAGTTGATTTCTACCTTCCATGTTCTCTTCACTGCCTTGCTATGAGCCATATCGTCCCTCATGAATCTCGAAGGTTTGGGTTTTTTTATTAAAACATGACTAGGAACATGAAAAGTATTCACATTGGTTCTATTAAATCATCCTACTTAGTGAGTGGGCATACTAAGATTTAGATATTAATTATGTGTTGCCATGCAGCAGTATTACTGATGTGAGCCTGAGTTCTGCTGACCTCCTAAGATAATCTTTTCAAAGGTCCCAGCAGATTTGAGTTAGTACTGTTGTGAAGGAGCCACGACAATTCTACCAAACAGAATTGCTTAATACTGTCTTGTGCAAAGCATTGCAATAAAATAACAAATAATAATAAAACTGAAAACAACTTTTTAGATTTTATAGCTTAGACTTGTTCCCAGTGGTGACACAGATTAGCTACTTTTTGGGTAAGATAATGAGGAATGCTACTCAGTGTTTCCCCATGGAACAAATTACATTAATTAATTTTGGTTGAGAACCACTTCCTTTCTCTGCTAAGGTTTCTTTCTGCCTTTTTTTGGGTTAAAAGAATTTCACAGGCTTTCAAAGTCAACACATGTTTAGTAAACTGTGAAGAAAAACCTTTATAAATAAAACTGAATGTACCAGTCTAGCTTTTAGAAATCAAATTTAAAATGTGACCCATTTAAAAGACTTAATTTTTCATCAGACCTTTAAGGTAGGAAAATAAAAATATACTGAATAAAAAAGTAGTATAGAATGCTACAGAGGAATATTTATAGACCTCAACATCAGTAGAATGGCACTGCTTTGCAACTAAAGAATAACAATTGTAACATCAGACTAGGTATGATGAATTTAATTCATTGATACATTATGTCTATTTCAAGCTCTTTCAGCAGAGTAAACCAACATAAGTCATGCCAGATGTGAATTACCAAATTCATGTAAATTCACAGCATGATTCTGACTTTGAAGAAATAATTTCAAAGTCATTTTAATATTGTTATCTGCTTACCAGCTAACAAGTGACAAAACACATCTTAAGTTTTAAACAATAAGTTAATTTCTATTTAAACATCTGTTCTACCAACACTCATTCTGTTGAATAAATTACATTATGTCTAATATACTTTATATAAACAGAATTAGGCTTACCATTTTCCTGTCATTCTATTTATCCACCTGCAGAATATGTAGCTGTGATTCTTTTCTTGCTAAAGCTTGTGTATAATTTGCAGAGGACATTTTGGATTAAAAGCTTACCATCATTACGTACTAAATTGTCTATGCTGAATAAAGCAAATGGTTAGAGAATGTAATGCAAGAAAAACAATGAATGGTGGATTTTTATTGTTTAGCCCTTCAATGTTCAAATAAACACTGAAAAATGTACAATAGTGTCTAGTTTATTCTCTATTTAAAATAGTTCCAATATTTAATTTAAAAATAAAAAGTAAATTCTTTTTTACTTATTCTTGGGCTGAAAATCTCTTTTTGTTTCATTCTGTCTAACAAGATGATCACCCTGTATGGAAACACATAGAAATACTGCTAATTAGTACAAAAATATTTTGCCGCTCTCTAATATAACTATACTTTCTCCTTTCTGAAAAAAAAAAAAAAAAGCCTTTCTGGTGTTGATTAGAATGATCACTACCGTACTGTGTTCCATTAAGTAAAAGATTCATTTTGTTTAATCTCATTTTAATTGAAATATTATGAAAGTGAGGGTTCAGGGTAGATTTTGGGTTGGGTTTTTTTTTTTTGCATTGATCCAGTTCAGCATGACCTATGTAAACATTAAGTGCATTTAAATATGACTGGCAGCAACATTAAAAATTGGCTCATAATTCATGGAATAGGAAATTAGTCAGCCATCTCTGTAAAAATATATATTTTGGTATTGTTCTGCATAAGGCCTGGATGGAATCCCTTTTCATAGTTTGAAAGTCCTCTAGCACTATTTTTAGTTATTAATTTATCATATCTGGGTTTGCATCATAATACAGAGTTCTTTCATGGACTAAGCTTTCTGTTCTCCGCTGCTGGTACACCAAGCAACTGATTTTAAACCAGAAACACGTAGTAGCTGTCACTGTGTTGAATGCAGCTGATATCGTTGTAAAATGGGACAGCAATATAAGACGTATTATTGTCAGCTACTACTTCCCACTATCTATTCTAGGTCATTCTCATGTAAAAGCCAACGCCTTAGCTGTTACCACACGTAGTTTAAACTTGCTTGTTGGACTTTAAACCTCCTTAACAGAGGAGCACTTTCCTAAAAGGCCTCATACCAACAGGACTATATGGAGCATAATTCACTATCCTCTGCAATGGATGATTTCATGTGTAAACATTTCTTGCTTTTCTCTAACCACGATGTAAAGCGATACACTGAAGAGAGGAACAGGACAGACACAATTTCCTATGGGGAAGAGAGATGCCTCTGTTCAGATCAACGACGTGGACTTTTGTTCTATAAGGAGGGGGATTTTTTTTTTTCTTATTTAAGGAAAAAAGCCCACCAATGAAATAGAGCAAAGCAGAATATTTCATGGGGACAGGTGTTTTCACTGTGCCACTAATTAGGTGTGCCACTAATAGGTGGCAGGTATGTTTCAGCTGTGAAGAAAGCTTCTAGTGAGCACCAGCAAGTCTGGGGAGTTTTTGCTTCTCTTTTTTCTTCAGGAAGTTTAAGCCAATCTATTCACTAAAACATTTTGGGTGGACAAAGATACATCTGCAGTCTCAGTAGGAGGAGGTAAATTTAGTTCCTTGACTAGATTAAAATGTGACTGATTAGGTCAAAATTATGTAAACAATTAATGAACTAGTAGGGTCACTGAGCTGAAGTCCCTGGTTATTGTAGACAGAAGAAATTTGGAAGCTGTTGTACCCACACAATTCATCAATGCTGGATTTGATACGCAAAGAACAAACAACAAAACACCTGTAAATACAATTTTATCTTGCAGAGAATCATGGTAGTTCTTCCAACTCTCCTTAGGTCTATATATTGACAACTTGTATAAAAAGAAGACAGTCAAAATAAATAAATTAATTAATTGCATAAAAGCAATAGGTAAGAAAGCTTAGAGATGTCAAAATAAGAAAAAGTCAGAAATAGTCAGAAAAATCTAGATGAGGTGGAACCCACTGCTGGAGGACAGTACAATGAGAGATAAGCAGAGACGTGGGAGTGGTAACACTGAAATGAATTTCTATGTGAAGATAAGAAACAGAAACATTCTACTAAGCAGGGAAGCTAGTAAAATGTGAGCAAAAGCACTCTCAAACAGGACAAGTTTTGATAAAGTAACATCGATGAATTCCATGTGGGTGACTGAGAAGTTATTAAGGTTCTCTTTGCACATTCACAAGCTCTCATGTATTTTGTCAGAACAGACCTTTATGTTAGGTCTTAACAGAAGATTGATTTGCAGTGGAAACATCTTTGATCTTACCTGTTACATTATTGAATGTTTCTTGAGATTTCTAGTAATGGTTCTTGACTAAATTTCCTAAATATTATTGCTAGCTTGATGTAATATTTCCTCTAGTGACTTGAAAAATCAGTTTTTTTCTCATAACTAATGTTACTGGATTTTTTTCTCCTTTATGTTAATGATTATTTAATTGTATCATATCTTTCATTTGAAAATCGTAAAACCAGTAAAAACTGAATAACAAAAATCAAGCTCTAAGAATGGTGTATAAGAACAGAAGTGATTGATGGTGATGATGATGATGTTTGTGAGACAATAGCACAATCCCATTTGGGTACAATTTTAAAACCATATTCCCAGAATGAGCATAAGTGATATGCTTTCTCAGTTAAGTATCAGTTTTGCATCTGAAAAAAATAAACTTTTCATTTCATGGATACAATAAAAATAGAATGTGAAGCTAAAATACATTGTTCTTTGAAAAGAACTCATCTTTCTTCTTTGAATTTGTTTTTGGTTTTGTTTTGTTTTGTTTTTTTTCCCCAGCAATGCAGTTTCATATACCTATAAATTTAGTTTTGGAAAATCTAAATTAAACACTATAGTTTTCATAATACTTACAACAAAATAGAATGAGCATATCCTAGATCTGAATAGTTTGTGAAAGCAAACAAAAATAGCCATAAAAATTGCTTGCTTAGGGAACCACTGTGGATTACCACAGGGAGCATTTCTGCCACAGTACTGAACATTTTCATCTCACCAGGGCTCTGAGTAACTTCCTGACATCTTCTAGAATGAAATTTGAAGTATAATTCTACTATCTTCAAATACAAACTTTTGGAATGTTAGCTGGAATTTTTGTTTTCTAAATTTATTTTGCTTCTGTTCTTGTGCTACTGATAGATTCCATTTTGCTGTTTTCTTCTGCTGTTAATGTAAAGCCTAAGCTTTTACCACCTCCTTTCTTGACCCCCAATTACATGAAACCACCAAGTTTCTGTTCAGAGCCATATGACTTTGACGGCAATGATTTCAAAATATAGGCTTAAAATAAAGTATACACTTAAGATTAGGGATGCTTCATAAATTCAGCTTTGGGGTAGTTATTCTCCGTCAGATCTGTCATCTTGTCATTCCCTCTAAGCTAGGTAAGTTAGTTGTCTCCTTCTTTTTACTCTTCATTTTTCAGGAAACAAATCTACCTTTCCAGATTGTGACTGAGGTACTGAAAGTGAAACTTACAGACATTCCACTTTTATTAAATGCACAGGAACTTACAAAGGCCGTAAAGGAACAGGAAGGAAGAGAAAGGATATCAAGTGAAATTCTTTTTTTTTTTTTTTTTAATTTACATTTCATTTTACAGATCACACAGAGAGAAGTTGGCATAGGAATAATATACTGCAGCAAAATGTTGTTGCCTGCTCTGAAGCAACCACAAACAATTTTTAGCTGTAATTCTTTATAGATATTTTCAGATGTACGTATAACATATATCTTTCACACCTTACAAATCATAGAATCATAGAATGGTTAGAGTTAGAAGGGACCTTCAAAGGTCATCTAGTCCAACCCCCCTGCAAGGAGCAGGGACATCCCTGACTAGATCAGGTTGCTCAGAGCCTCATCCAGCCTGGCCTTGAACGTTTCCAGGGATGGGGCATCCACCACCTCTCTGGGCAACCTGTTCCAGTGCTCTACAACTCGCATTGTAAAAAATTTTTTTCTAATATCTAATCTAAACCTACCTCCTTCTAATTTAAACCCATTACCCATTGTCCTATCACAACAGGCCCTACTGAACAGCCTGTCCCCATTTTTCCTGCTACAGAGATCATAAACTTTACTGTGTGAACAGTACTAAGAATATGTACAAGTTCTTACAGAACAGAAAGATGCATAATCTGCTCATGTTTATCAAAATATCTGTGTCTTTATGTATGGTCTGGGAGCTTTAAAATAATAATTTTCTATTTGGACAATCTCAAGCTAATACATACTCTTCTTTAAAACATTTGAAACAGGCAATTTTGACTATTCAAATTTAGCTCTGACTTTAAAGTCACTGCAGTAATTATGATGTCTCACTTCTTTCTGGCTATAAAATTGGTTTTTAAGTATTGCTGAAAAAAATTAGAAATTAATAGTTTTGAAAGTTTTGACTGAAGACAGATCAATGTTGTGAGAAAAGGTCATTCAGGCATAGTATTGCCATTTAACCCAAAATCAGTCAGGTCAATGTTAGTCATGCGATTTACCCTAAATATTGCACCAGCACTCATCCTGAAAAAGAAGATATCAGATCCACGTAAGACCAATGGTTCTTGTGATACTTCCACTGTGATCTAAATCAGAGTCTTGAAAGTCAAATCATAGTTAAATAAACACAAATTCACCTGAATCACACTATCATTATTCAAATTATTCAATCACTAATTTGACACAAATGGAAAGATTTGCAGAGTCAATAAATAATTTAATAGAGAGTAGTAGCTTAATAAGTTAGACATACAATTAGTAGAAAGTATAGTTGTAGTCCTCAAATTGACTGTTATCTGACCAACTTAACTGTCTTGAAAAAATGTTCTTCACAATTTTTTCAGAGGCGTTTGGATACTTAAATAAATCTAATATCACTGAGATAACAGGATTTATTTTCCAGATTAATTTTTAAAAGTTATTGAAATATTTGGTCATCAAAGCTTCTAATTTACTCTTGACTTCACTTCAATTTCCTTTTTTTTTTTGTTTAAACCATGACTGCCTTACTGATGGACATCCTTGTAGCATTTTTTCCTATGATATTCCTATAGACATTTTCCACAGAGATCATTTACATGATGTACAGGTGATGCTTTGGAGCTCAGCACAGCAATTATTAATATGCAGCTTTTAACTAGATATTTTACAAATCTGTGTGGCCAATGAAGTATTCTCTATTGATATCCGACTTCTAAACAAATTAGTTAATTTATCCATGATCTTAAAAATACATTGTTGCTATCTGCAGATGAGAGATATTAGAAGGTCAGTATAGTATTCTTCAGCTGGTGTTAACCTGCAAACCTTCAGTTCTGTGGCTCCATATGTTAGCAGTCAAGGGAACTTATTCTAAATAAATATGTGCAATAAGTGTGTTAAAGAATTTGACAAAGCATTCTGTAATTTATAATCTTATGTTGATAAGAGTGATGAGCCAAGTTTCGGATTAATTTTTCTCAGGTTATTTCAAAGCCCTGTAGCAATGCAAATCTGTGCAATGCTTCATAACATATTAAGAATACAACATTTTTAATCTTCACTTCAGGGAGTCATCAAAATTTAGGACTTAGTTAATCTGACAGGATTTGTAGTGCCATTATGAAAGTATTCAAGACCAAATATAATTATGCTTCTTCATGATATTTACCAAAGCACATAAACACACACAAATTGTTCTCAGTTCCTTCAGCAAAATAAATTGTACTTTTCTACTAATGGTTACTGTTTTCCACCAGAAGCTGTTGTTCACATAAGAAAGGATAAGTAAATTAAATACATTCTAAATTATTATTTTAGTTTTGCAAAATTATCTTGCAGTGAGATAGTTATAGTAATATTCAAAGGGGAAATACATAATAACATACTAGAGATGGTTCAAAGTAAACTGAATTTCAATTACCACAGGAAATTAGTGTTCTACACGTCTGCTCTCTAAAATGGGGTAAAACAATTAAACAGTATAGCTAGAATCATAGAATCATAAAATACCAAGTTGGAAGGGACCTCAAGGGAGGAGCACTGTGAAAAGAGCATGCAAACAGGGATAAGAGGCACACAGAGAGGGCGCCGCAGTTTGCTCAGCAGTTCATACAGAAGTGCACACAAGAAGGGCTGTGCATCCTGCTCGTAGGCCCACAGCCAAAGGAAGTGCTCTAGGTCTCTGTCGGGATGGTGGGCACTTGCCTCAAAGTTAAAACTAGTGTTTCTACAGACAAAGCCCCTGAGATGTCTAATGCTTCCATCCAGAAGGAACTGGTAAGGAAGGAGGCTTCATACAGATGGCAGGTTCCAATGAGAGCCCAGACCCTTTTACTGGAGAAAAAGTACCCACAAAAGATATGCACAGATTCATAATCTGTTGTGTCAGGTGAACATGTTTCAGGAAATGGCTAAAAGGCTGCACAGTATTAGAGAGGCTGAGACAGAGATAGATAAGTGGTTTCAGAACCATGCTTCTGCGGTGGACACCACAGAGAGTGAGACAACTTGGACTCTGGTGAGACAAAATCAGGACTGTGCTTCTGTCCCCACCCTCCAGCATTCCAACCAAAAACAGATGTGAAATTTGAACAGCTGTAAGCACAGATGAACAAGACTTTCAAAGAGAAACTGTACCAGCAGCACACACTGGAAAATACAAAAAGTAATGATGAGTGCTCATAGTGGGTGACTCTTTTGTTAAGGAGCACTGAGGCGCTCATCTACCAGCCCTACACGGAGTCACAAGAGGGGTGCTGTCTTCCGGGAGCTAAGGTCCAAGTCGTTGCTGAGAGGGTGCCACAACTTGTCAAGAGCATGGACTACTACCCATTGCTACTCTTTCATGTGGGTATGAATGACACCACAAGCCAGAACCTGGGTAGAATCAAGGAAGATTACAAAGCCCTGGGCAGGCAAGTGATAAGTAATAGAAAAGGTACATTAAGTGCGTAGTAGTGAGGATATTTTTTTTTTCCAAAACTAGACCTATTATAATAATTCAGACAAAAGAGCTAACAAATGAAGAAACAAAAACTGAAGAAAAAATGCATTTCAAGTGCACAATGCAGATTTTGTTTTGTTTTCTTGACAATAATTTAAAACACACTCATTTCATGCATTGTGTTCTGCAGGAGTAAAGTCTTGATTTTGTGTACAGCTAGGCTTAGTTCCTGCAACTACAGCGTTTCCTTACAGCCTACTCTGAAGGATCAGAGCTCTCACCAATGTCTACCAAAGCTTTACAATTTTCAGGGCCCCTCTGGATGCTTTCCACCCAAGTTTTGGCAATGTAATTTGAGGGTCTGATGACAGAAGACGAGCAGGAGTAGAATCAGATCAGAACATTTGCTTCATGATAAACTGATGTGAAATCTATTTTCCAAATTGCTCCAGGAGGAAATAATACATAAGGGCTCCTAATTTCAGCTATTGTATCTAGGAAGAAAAACTAACTAACAGCTACAGTGGTAGCAGCTTCTTGGTTGTAAAAGGGAATTTAAGCCGTCCTAACTTGTTCAAAAAAAGAAAGGAATGGAAGAGGGTTTGGAATTTGCTCCTTGAGTTCTATACTCAGGCACAAATATTATAACTGGTTTCCAAAATCTAATCAAAATGCTCAGACAGAATTCTTCAGAACCTTCTCTAGTCAAAATCATGGAAACTGAGGAAGATTAAATGTATCAAGAGAGTGTGCTGCCACAGGGATAGATTATATTTTAACAGTATTTTAATGTCCCTTCTCATGTGATTAAATGGTGACTGAATTATTCAGGTCATACAAATTAAGAGTCAATGAAATGGCTACCTTGTATTTTTACAACCCATTTTTGTTAGGTGTTAGGTTTGTTAGGTAGAGAATTTTAAACTGTTTTACTAGGCCCCTTAAATCTATTCACTGCTGCAACATGCAACATAGCAAAGCTACTCAGTCACTGAAGAGAAAGAATAATCGTAACAAATAATAGATTTTTAGAAACATCTTCGGAATAAAGGTATCTCATAGAAAGCAAAGATCAAAGCAACTGGAGCTAAGATCAAAGCAACTTTGCCAGATTTTCTTAAGAGAATGAATCTGCTCTCCTAAGAAAATTAACTCTGAAGAGTAAATGTTAAGAGCGCATAAATCATTTGGAAGCCTCTATGGTGGACTAAATAATGCAATAAATTAAATCCTAGGAAAGATTTATTTTTTTTCCAGTAAGTATTCTGTAGTTTGGACATCAGAAAATGTGAATATTCTACCTTGCTAAAATTACATTTTCAATTATTTTTAGCATTTCCATCACTACAATAAACTCAGTAAATTACTTCATCTTCCAAAAATACTAAATTTGTTGTTTCCTCCTAATGGTGTTGTGTTTCATTTCGTTGTGAGCTTTTATGTCTCATTAGGAATGAGGCTTTCACAGTATTGACACCTAAACTGATCTATTTTCCCTCTAAAACTTCTTTGGATTTCCTCCTTTGTACCTAGAACTAGAGTTCTGTAATCTTGGTTGCTGTGTAACCTGAGTTGTTGTTGTGTTTCTGACTGTTCTGGAAAAGTTAACTTACCTCAAAAGATAGTTTAATCACTTAATGCTTCAGTCATTTTTATATACACGTCTAAAATGCTTTGTCCTTAAAATTTGCATTTACATGTTCTTATTTACACAACATTATGTTTCTCCTTGTGACAAATATTTCTGGATCTATTTAATAATGTATAGTAAAGATGGGTCACTGCCACCTGCTTGATATAATAAAATACTTATTTTGTATCAGATCTGAAGTAGTATTTTTTTTTTTGAGAAAGGAGGTAAAAGGTTAATTTAGTCATTTTAATGGGATCAAAAACTTGTCCTTAAAATATTTACTGTAAGTGTAAATCTTGAGGTATACTTCATGATAATATGGAACTCTGTAAGTTTCCATATTTTAATAGCTAATGTTTTATGCATAAATGAGACACGTTTGTTTATAAAAGGCAGTATTCATAGGCATTTTATATTAAAGCAGCCAGATGACTAAAAATAATTTTTTACACTAGCAAAAAAGGCAAAGAATAACTGTTGAATTTTGATGTTGATGACGGTTGAATAAGTGACATCTAATGTTTCATTCAGTAGACTGAATTGCCATTGTAAACAGTTATTTATCTTCGAAATATTTATTTATTCATGAAAGATCCATTATTAAAAGGATAACTATGAGTTTCAACTGATTTTAGAGAACAATTTCAAATGACATAAAATGAAAAGAAGGAAATAGGATTTTTGGTTTTGTATGAACTAGTAAACGGCTGTTCAGCTGATTAGCAGTGTGTTTTTGGAGTGTAGTTTATTCTCCTTTGTTTGCAGTGAAACTGGAAGAAATATTGTGTGATTTGATTCTGTGTTCTAGCCTAGCTATGATTATAATTTGATGTATCCATTTTCAATCTGAATATTTATGCTTTCAGACAATGTCAAGACAGAATAAGATGTAAATCCATCAAAGGATAGAATTTGAATTGAAAATAATCCAGGAAAATGGAAAGTCATTCTAGGGAAAAAAATGGGATCTTAAGTATATTTATATTTCCTCATTTTGGTAGACATAATAAATGGCAGGAATGACAAACTGGGATAAATAAAAATAAGAACATTACAGTGGACAAAATCAGTTGGCCTCAAATAGGCCAAATTCCTTCTGGGACATATAAATAAATTTGTCAAGTAGGAAAAAGGAAAAAAAAAACAAACTGGAAAATAAAAACCGAACCAAAACAAAAGAAAAAAAAAAACCCAAAACAACCCAACCCCAAATTAATAACCACTTCATTAATAGTCTCAGTTGCCTGAGATATCAATAAAATAAAGTTTCTGGAAAATAGTGTAATTTAATCTAAATATGACAAGACTTAGAGATCATTAATAACAGTATAATAGTTACATGAGGTAACATATATATAAGAATCTCTAAAGTAAAAATAAAAATTATTTTAAGTCTAGGAAAAAATAATTTTGACCCAAATGAAACAGTCTTTTATAGGACGAAAAAGAGCAGCATTTTCTTTATTAAATCAGAAGTAATTTATATAAAAGACTAGGTAAAATTCATATTCCCACATCATATAAGTTCAGATTTGAAAGTGTTAAATCAACTACTGGAACTTCTATTGGTATTTGAACAGCTTTTATGACTCTATAGGAATTTTTGGGTTTGCTTTTTTTGCAAATAAGCAAAATAAATACCTGCATATTTCAACATGCCTTTTGTTTGATAGTTATCTTTCTCTAGTAAGAGAAAATTTTGAAAGTTTTCTTTATACTGTGTATATGTTCCTACTAGTTGTATGAGATTTCCTATTAGTGACAAGTCACTTGAATGAATTTAGTACTTAATGATTTAATGCTATTTTCTGTCATGCATCCCTAATTGTTGCTCTTCCTAAAGACTTATTTATTTATTGATTTACTCTTTAATGATGGTACTCTTTTCATGCTATAATAATGAACTGTTGTATTAGCTGAAATATAAACGCAGAAGAAAAAAAAATCCTCTGTCCTAAGGATCACAGTCTACATATAATTGTAAGATTATCATATATAATCTACTCCTCCTCTTTATTGTTTTTCCTTCTGTCTTTCCTTTTTCAGTTATGTTTCCCAAGTACTGAATGTATTCTTGGGCTGTGGGGTTGAAGAGGGGAAGATTTTTTTTGAGGTTGATGATATTCAGTTTGCACTGAATAAACTTTTTCTCTTGTCTGATTTATAGAAAGGGAATAGAACACTCATGAATGCTATGAAAACAGACCTTGACAGTGTTTAAACATTGTCTCTAAGAGACAAATAGAAAAGCTTTATAATTTCAGAAACAAAATTCATAGGAAAACTAAGGTAACCCTCAGAACACTAGCTAAGCAGTTTTGATTTCTGGTGCAGTTAAGGCTGGGGGTTTCAAACCTGACTTATGCAAGATGTGCTTTTTTATAACCTAATAGCTCTATTACCACCCATTGGGACTACTATAATAAGTTCACATACAATGTGGTAAACTCCTCAAATGTCAAGGAACTCATTACAGCTTGACAACACTTAATTTCTTGTTAAATGTTTTCACTGATTGGATTTTTCTTGGGAAGAAACAGAAGTTGGTCACCGTCAGACATCTAATTGCTCTTAATATCTGCACAAGTGGTTTCACCAGACAGCATATGTACTTCAAAGCTCTGTACCTGTCAGAGCAAAAATAACTGAGAAGCTGTCGTAATTTAGCCCCACTTGAGACCAAGGCACTCAGTCTCTTGCTCACTCCCCCATCCTCCAAGGGAATAGGGGGAGATATAACACAATAAAAAAGCTCCAGGTTTCAGATAAGGACAGGGAGAAATCAATACAGTTACCATTACGAGCAAAACAGACTCGACTTGGGGAAAAATATTTATTTATCATTAAAACCAAAGCAGGATAATGTGGAAGAGAACAAAGCAACTTCCCCAGATCAGCTGCTCCAGCACCGGCCCTCCACAGGCCACAGCCTCCTTCAGGCATCCACCTGTCCAGCATGGGGTTCTCCGTGGGCTCCAGGTGGATCTCTGCTCTTCTGTGGGCCTCCATGGGCTGCAGGGGGACAACCTGCTCCACCATGGTCGTCACCACAGGCTGCAGGGGAACCTTGGCCAGGAGCCGCATTACTCCTCCCCCTCCTTCTTCACGGACCTTGGTGTCTGCAGCCGTTCCTCTCACAAGTAATTCTTCACAACTGACTGAGGCAGACGCCTCCCAGGTTCTCTTCGCATCTCCTCTCTCCACTTCTTGCAGCCGGGCTGGGCTGAGTCAGACCCAGTCGGCCGCCCGGCGAGAGGCCAGAGGGTGAGGCCTGCAAGGCCCACAAGGCTCATGGCTCCTCCTCTCTCCCCCCCGCTTCAGTTTCTTCTCATCATCATCTTCTTTTATTTTTTTTTAATTTATTTTTCCCCTTCTTAAAGACATTATCACAGAGACGTTATCAAGGAATATTCCATCACCAATTGGCTCAGCCCTGGCCAGTGGTGGGTCCACCCTAGGCCTGGCCAAGTCCACTACACGAAACTAACACAGGTGCTCTGAAAAAGGTGTGTTTCTTCTTTATTTCTTAATGAAATCTTATCAGATTTCCTGTATTTATTATAGCAAGTTAGCTATAAAAGATGATTCAGTCTATTTTAGTAAAGTGTAAAAATGTTTGAAGTCAGGAGAGAGGGTTTAGTATAACTGTGTATTTAAGCAATGACTGTGTATGATGCCAAATATGCAAATAGATAAGCAAACCATTCATGAAGATATAAGGATTCTAGCACAAAATCTACAGCAGCCTCAAGAAATATAGCTAAGATACTCAAACTGATTTAAAAAAAACTCACATACCTCATTTTACCAGAAAGTAAACTCAAACTCATTGGAGTTACTTATTCAAGTAAACCAAACTCATTTTACCAGAAAGTAAATAAATCACTCCCCTAAAATGGTTGCCATTTTATCTCAGTTCAAGAATTTATTTATATTTATCTGCATTTATTTATATTTATTTTCCTCAGGCGTAGGAATTAACCTAATTTTTTTTTTTTTTTTAAATTAACTGGAGAATAATCAGTATCTAAAATAAATTGCAATTAGCTATTAGTGTTTTGAACTTTTTCTGTGGTAATCTTAAAAGTACTGTTGTAGTCATCATTTGTCGTAATACATTTTAAGTTTCTTAATGATGCATTATACTTCCAAAGACATAAAAATTAGAGTTTTGGAATTTTTCAGAAGTGTGGAGTCCACATTTCCTGTTATTTGTACCGAAGTGAGATGTAATCTAAAAAATAATAGAAAAGATAGAAAACAACATAACATGATGTAATGTTTGTTTGCCCTGGAGTTCAGGAATATTTTTAAAATCTTATAGTCATAAAAAAAAAGGGTTTTGGAAGTCTGTAAGTTATATTAAAGTATATGACATTACAACAGCAAAACTTTTATTATATCATGTCCTAGCTTGTAAAGAAAAAAAAAAAATAGTCTATTTCTATATATATAAAAAACCCCCAACATTGATAAAACCAGTGAATTAATCCAAATTTGCTGTTTATAAGTCTAACAGAAGAGCACAGGAAGTTTTAAAATTGAAATGCACTGAAAACAAAATGGAGGATGAAATTCCCCATGCTCTTCTATTTGTAAAGTCCAGAAGCAGAGGAAAGATATACATCATTCACAGTAATTTAAACCTTAACAACAACAACAAAAAAGTTTTCCAAACTACTGGAAACACAAGATAATCTTTAAATAACAAGATATTAAAATATAGTAAGGGTTTTCTTCCTAAGTCTAATGCTTACAGATGACGGGAGAAAACAGTCTCCACACAAAACTTATCTCTCAGGAAAAAAAACTTTCTTTAAACTGTTTTAATTTTCAGCTATGTCAATGTTATTTTTCGGCTTTAAAGTCAATTTTTTAAACTTCTTCCTGTAAAATAGGAATTATTACTCCCTGGATGAATATCAATAATTACTATTTATATACTATAATTAGTATTTATATACTATAAATATTCTTAGTTTTCTGCTGAGAATTTTTAGGAAGATTAAGATACCATGCATTCCAGACTAAACTATGACATATATCACAAAATCTCCCCCAGATATGCTGATTGATGGGCTTTTAGTACTGCTTTTCTTAACCTGTTTGATAATGCTGGTGACTGCAAAGAACATGAGACCCATTCTGATTGTAAAGGCTTTCCTAAGGGGAGCTTTAGAGGGATGAAATGAACCTTTGAAAACTGAATAAATGGATGAATCTTTGATACTTTTCTATAGGGCTTTTGCTAATTTCTGAGACAAATGACTATCCGTTTCTGTAGTCAGCCCTGACTGAATAGAATGGGCTAGAAAGAACAGGTGGATCTTAAAAAAAAAATTTCAGTACTTACTGAGGGGTGCCTGAGGAGGCTGGGTCAAGAGGACAAATAACTAGGATGATCATTAGAAAGATAGCACATAGATGTAACATATATTCTGACTGAATTCCAAGTTCTGTGGAAATTTATTTCAATACTTGATAAAACCACCTTCCTAGGCTCACCATCCCATCTCTCCATTTAGGAACAAGGTCAGTAAAGACTTTGTTTCTCACTGCCTTCATCTTCTGACCTGTAGGCATGACCCAGCACATGGAGAAGATCTGCAGGGAAAAAAAATAGAGTTTGTAGTTTCTCTTTCATCTGCTATTAGCTTTGCAAATTCACTTCAATTCAACTCCTAGATCTCACCCTGTCACCATTTCTTTTTACTTTGCACACACACTTGTCTTCATTATGAAAGCCGAAGGGAATGAGAAAATTCAGTACAAAAAAATAAATAATTGTAGTAATACCTCTGTGGTCTTGAATATTCTAGTGTTCGACAAATACATTTTTTCTATTTTTTAATCTAAAAAATGTCTCTTCTTACTGCCTTACATTACCCATTAATGGTGATATAAAAATCCTTTTTCCTTTTCCTCTTCTGGAGTTTTTTCCTACTCCTAATACCTCAACCATAACATAGTGGTGTCATATTAACATACACCATGTATAATCTAAATTTCATAGTCTAGGTCATTGATAGCAAAAGTAGGTCCTCTTTGAAGTGTACCTATATTCCCTCTTGAGTGAAATCACATTTTAAATTAAAAGCTTTCAGCATTCATTTTTTTTTCTGATAATAAATCTCATGTCAACTTTTGAATATTTTTTTAAAGATGATAGCTTAAATTGTTTAAAAAATCAGCATCTACTGCTGTCTTCCAAAACTAATTTGTTTTCCCACAAAGGATAATAGATGCGAATTAAAGCCTTTAATTCACCTGCCAGTAATATATATCAGTATAAAGATGCAGACTTTTAGGTAGAAAGAAGTTTTATTTTCCACAAAACCAGAACAGCTGTAAATGGATGATTACAAATATGTCAGCAATTTCCTTGATGGTATTTTCACTTTTAGCCTGCCAGACACTCCTTTTTCTCACCCTACTTTCTATGTTCCCCATTATCTTGTTGGATTAACTTGCTTTGATATATCATAAGATATGTCTACATTAAAGAATTGCATTGAAGGATTAATTCAGCTTAGATTCCAGACTCCTTAATTACTCCCGGTTTAAGATCTTGAACACTAACAGTTTCCCAGATCTTTCTCCCTGTCAATTGCAGAGAGTGCCTAGTTGACTAGCTTAGGCTATACAGTGAAAAATCGAGGAGAAACAGATGTGTATTTATAAGTGTGTTAGCAACACTGTACTGAAAGGGTCTTCAAGATATTTTGAATCAGTGTCTGGCATAAACTGACAGATGAGATGGTATTATGGCTATTCTGCAAGGTCCTTCTGCTCTCTAGAGCCACTAGAATATCCTGCCTTATATTAATAACTGATGGTAGAGAAAGTACAAGAAGATCAAGGGATATTTGCTATTTGTGCAAGAGGAACACAAGCTACAAACCAGTGCACACCACAAACTGCAAGCCTGGTCTCCAAACCAGCCTGTTTTGCAATATCACTAGCAGGAGAACCTCTCTGGATCTGACAGAAACATGGAGTTCTGCTGGTCCTGAAAGGGGGACTCTATCTTAAGAGGTAGTTAGGATGTCAGCAAAGATGACAGCATGGCACTAGCTACCCTACAGATTCCTCAGTTCATGTCAATAATTCTAAAGGACTAATATATACTCTTTTAAATCTGTGAACCAAATTCTGCTGGTATTATATAGTCATATAATCAAATATTTATTTAACTGCCAAAATAACAGGCTGAAGCCCACAATAGAGGGAATGTTGTAGCATTAATATAAAAAAATTATACTACAGGATCAGACTTATTCATGGTAAAACTCAGATAACTGATTCTGGGAAAAGAAGGCTCGAGAAATTTTCTCTCACAAGTTCCTCCCTAAACTCCTGGTGGAAATTTAATTTGGTCAAGGGGAAGGCAACTCTGAAAGCAGTAACAAGCTGATGTGCATTTTATTTTGACATACTTCTTAAAGAACATTCTCTCTGTGTTTTCTGGTTTGCAACAGCAATACATCCTCTACTGGGGAGAACCCACATCACTTGTGACTGACTTTAGTATCAAAGAAACATTAGTCTGTGACATCTTTTGTTGACCCCAAGTGTAGTTTATAGACAGACATTATAGGTCAGGTGATCTTTGTGGGAAGAAGACAAATGCTGTTGCCATTGACACGTAAATATAAAATATGTTATGTATAAGCAAAATATGTTTTTTTAATTACAAAAAAAAAAAAAAGCAGAAGTATTATTTTAACTTTTCCTTATTTAGTTTCTCAGTACACTTCATCCATTTAGTGCTTCTTTTTATAAAGAGCCAACTGTGTTTTAGATTGTGTTTAGTAATTTTCTCAGGAATGAAAATCTACTTAACCTTCCCTCAAGGAAATTTCCAAACAAAACATAATAGAAGCACACATTTTGTGTGCATTTGAAAACTTAAACTAAATTAAATTGAAACATCCTGCATTGTAAAATAAAAGTTACAACTTTGGCATCGTATCCTGGCCTTTCATGCTTTTCTTCTGAAATGATGACAAATGCTGTGTGATGTTTACTTAACACTTATTGTAGTTTTAAAGGCCCTCCAGTATTTTCTCATGTGAAAACAGAAAATAGAATACAGCATCAATAACACATAAAGCATCAAATTCTGTATCAAGACAGGTATTAAAATATCTCCACAGTATCGTATTTCTTAAGAGTGCCATATTTATCTCTTTATTAAAGTCTTTAATAGTGAAATTAAGTTCGGTCAGAGATTTGAAATTGTGGAACAATGACTGGGGAGGGGGGAGGAAATTAGTTTCTCTAAGGTTTATCCTAATAGAAGAACTTCTAGGGTAAAATGCACTTGCTCCTTCCAGGATAAAATGCGTTTGGCATGCTTGCTACAGCAGTTCCCCAAGCAACACATCCTGCCTCCCTTAGCACATGTTAAGGCTAGCAGAATGAACACAACAGAGGGTGGAGCAGAGTGGAGACACCGCGGCCAAACTCTGTTGCGCTTCCTGCAGGAACAGGAACTTCATCGTACCTGGTGGCTGTTAGGCCGTATAGTAGCTGAATAACTGCATTCCAGTTGTCAAACAAGAAGAACAGCAGTTACTGAGCCAAGAATTGTGGCAGAATTGTGTTCTTCAGATGAACTTTGCTCATTATATTGTCTTTATACCAAAACACACCTCCATTCCAAAAGCCACCCACCTCCAAGGTGCAACCACCCCTCACTGAGCATGTGTTCTGAATTTTTTTTTAATCTATGCCTTTAAAAGCAAAGCGAGGAAAATTTACACCAATCCTGACAAAGGTATATATGACCGGTCGATGGGTTGACCCTCTCTTTCCCCCACATAGAGACACCTACTGGCTAAGAGCTCTGTTTTATGCACGCTTAGATATTAACATCTTACCAGCTATTAAAACTTATTCTATATACTGTTTTAAGTTTGCTTTTGCAGTCAGTATCTTGTCACTGGCTATCTTCAAACCTTTTTCCTGTCACAAATATATAATAAAATTTGTCTATCTATAAGATTCTGGAAATCTTAATAATTGATATAGGGGACATAAGGGATTTGTCTTAGTGTTGCTGACCATGAAGAGCTCTGGAGAGGTTAAATGAACACCCTCCAACCTTGTGGGCTGTCGAGAGGGATTTGTCCCAGTGACGCTGTCAGCATAAGCCTGACAGGATGGCCTAATTGCAAAGAGTTTGACGAAACCCCCCTTCTCCTTAAATGGAGTGTGGCAGGCTGGTCGGACAGAAGGGTCTTGTCTTTCCTGAGAAACCAGCAGGCTGGTCAAATTGAAAAGGGTTCAAGGTAACCCCCCTCCCTGTCTCTTATTGACACAGTAGTGTGTCTTATCATGACAGAAACTTAAGATTCTTATCCAAGAATTTTGTGATTTGCTGTCTTGCTATTTAGTTCTCAGTTTCTCCTCTTACCAGATTCTGCTGTTTTTCCTTTATGTTGTCCTTTTGTCTCATGAACCAGGATCTGCTTCTTGTTGTTCCCAATGGCATTCTCTCACCAATCATATATTAAAAGTATCTCTTGCAAGTTGTCTATTAACTTCTTCCTTGCTCTACCACTTCCCTGGTTCAGAGGTGCCCCAACATGCACTGTCCTCAAGGCATTATAAGATACGGGATTAGAAAAAAAAGCAGGCAAGTTCTCCTTTCTCATTTATTTTCTTTATTTTAATATGGCAGTAGCAGAGGTTTACTTCTTGTAAGATACTAAAAGGACTTAAAGATAGTTCATCTAAGAATCCATTAAATATAGATTCTAAAAAAAAAAAATAATCAGCTGTCACATAGTGTTTCTGTTTATAAACTCTTTGAGCATTTATTGAATAAATCAAGATTTAAAATTAGGTAGCAGGTGTTGAAAAATAGTAATTGAACTAGAACAGGCTCAAATAAAGAGAATTCATTCAAATTCCACTCAGTAGACATTGCATGATCAAAAATATAATTCAAAAGACAAGTTAAAATATGACATGCTATAGAGAAAATGTTATGAAAATATGTAAGCTTGAAAATCTTTACCCCCATGTAATTAAAAAATAGATAGGCTTTGCAGATAAAATAACCTTATCTGCTGTCAAATGAATAGGAAAAAAAATTATGTATGAGTGCTTTTATTATATGCTGATGAATGTGTATTTATAATACACTAATCTGAAAAATCTTTGCAATAGCTATCTGAATGCTATCTTCTGATTTTTAAGAGCAGCAAGCAAGGATTAATCTTTCTTACTTTCATCTAATTTCACCATTCTTTTTCAAGAGGGACTCCACAGGCTTTAACAGAGACCTAATAGAAAATAGAATAATTTATGTCAGCCTATGGACTAAACTCAGGTTACACTTATGAAAATGCAGCTATGCCGATTCATTTAATCTGCCAGTTCCATAAAGAGACTGAGTGATGACACTTTGTTGATTTAGTTGAAGCTCCCTTAGATTTCTAGATGGGTAATTTTCCAACCAAATACTCCCTGCTGCACTATTTTATTTTTACAGGATTTTAGATTTCAGACACCTCATGCCCTATCATGTATATATTCAGGTTGATCAATCTATTGCTGATCTTTTAATTTTCAATCTTGACTCTCATCAGAAAATCAATGTTCAAGGAAAACATCCTGAAATTGTTGCTACATAGATTTTTGAATACATTATAAAGCTAGTTTCTTTATAAGAGCTCAAAAAAAAAATCTTGGAGATGCTGATATTTCCTCAAATTAAGAAAAAAAAAAAGCCTAAAACAAAACAAAATGAAACAAACTTAATAAAGTAAGTTATTTCTTTATAAGATAGATCTCCTCTAAATTAGAACTGTGAAAGAGCAAGGCCTTGTAAGTATCACACAAGTATGTTGAGGTAATACGTGTGTTATATTGATGCTATATCACATTCCATTAGCTCCTATCCACAAATGAATGCAACTATGTTTTTTCTTCTTACAGTATTGTGTATGTTATGGTAACATCAGAAAACAGCTACAGAAGAACATCAATTTTCTGTCATGAATTAGTCTGGGAAACAAAGCTGGGATTCAAATTTTGCCTTAATATTTATGTGGATAGACTATGTATTAGTGTATCCGAAATGGTTCTGTCAGACAAAGATAGAAATTAGAGTGTCGTACCCTGTCTGTTAAATAGTTGACCAGAATATCCATTGCTTTAAATTTTATACTTTCTACACTGAGAGAAAGAAAAAAAAATATAATTGATTTGCCCTCCGTCAGAGGATTCCCAGGGAGATTGATTATATGATTGTATAAAGCACTCCAAACACATACTTTAGTCTTATGTTTCTGCACGGATTTGGGTATATGTAAAGATTTTTGCTTTGTGTGTATGTATATATATACACACATACATACATATATATGCATACATATATACACATCTTAGCAATATCTTCATTATTTCATGTTAATGTCTGTGAAGAAATTAAAAGGGATTCTTAATTCATTGTTAACACATCCAGAAGTGTAAGACTTTTAGGCCACAAGTAAAAATTAGTTTAGACGAGACATAGTAAGAATGCTATTCAAATTATTTTTCTACTTTATCTTCTGCCTCAAATAATACCTGAAAACCAGAATATAACCCAAGAATTAGTTTTATTTTTGTGGAAGCATTCTCTAGCCTCTTCCAAAGCATTGACTTTAAAACAATCTTTGTAAAGTGCTCAATGCTATACAGTATACAAGGGAAAACTTGATTTTGTCATAAGCAGTCAAAATAAATGGCAGAAATTAGACACAAGCTACACCAGATGACCTGTAGACCTGTCTAAAGAATCATATCCTTTTATTCTTTCTCATTTTAATTTAATAGATGGGTGACTCTATTTTCTAGAAGATTTTTGTAGAGAGTGCAGTTGGGTAGATCAATTTATTTTGCATAAGACATGAACGCTATAGGCTTAGGGAAGAGTGGCTGGAAAGCTGCCTGGTGGAAGAGGACCTGGGGATGCTGGTAGACAGCTGGCTGATTGTGAGCCAGCGGTGTGCCCAGGTGGCTAAGAGGACCAATAGCATCCTGCCTTGTATCAGAAATAGTGTGGCTAGCAGAACTAAAGAAGTGATTGTCCCCCTGTACTTGGCACTGGTGAGACCACACCTTGAATACTGTGCTCTGTTTTGGGCCCCTCAGTACAAGAAGGACACTGAGTTGCTGGAGCACGACCAGAGAAGGGCAATGAAGCTGGTGAGGAGTCCAAAGAGCAAGTCTTATGAGGAATGGCTGAGGGAACTGGGGTTGTTTAGCCTGGAAAAAAGGAGGCTGAGGGGAGACTTTATCGCTCTCTAAAGCTACCTGAAAGGAGGTTGTAGTGAGGTGGGTGTTGGTTTCTTCTCCCAAGTAGCAATTGATAGAACAAGACAGAACTGCTTCAGGTTGTGACAGGGGAGGTTTAGATTGGTATGAGGAAAAATTTCTTCACTGAAAGGGCTACCAGCTGTTGGAACAGACTTCCCAGGGAGGTGATAGAGTCACCGTCCCTAGAGATTTTTAAAAGACGTGTAGGTGTGATGCGTAGGGACATGGTTTAGTGGTGGTGGACTTGGCAATGTTAGGTTAACAATTGGACTCGATAATCTTAAAGGTCTTTTCCAACTTAAACTATTCTATGATTCTATTAAATACAACTGGAGTTTCACAGTTTAAATAAGTCGGTATAACAGGAGTAGGTAGGTTCAGGAAGGGGAGTAGAAGCCTTATGTAGTAAGATTTTCTCATGGGACTTTGAGCAAAATTATCAAAATCAGATGATCCCGTGAGGATTTTTAAAAACAACTTTGAGAAATGAAAATATGAGCATGAAGCATGTAATATCCTTGGGGTTCTGTATGTGGTTTGTACGTATGAATGTTATGTTTCTAAAACTAATACATACCCTTATTAAAGTTGAGGCTATCTCTGTTACTGTAAATAAAATGTCCCAACACTCTGAGAGTCTCTCTTGTATGATACACCAAACAGAATAAGGTGGTTCAAAACTCCTTTGGTAAGAGGTGCTTGTCTGCTTTTAGTAGCTGATCTTTACAAGGTACTCACCTCTGATATATTTTTAATTATTATTTTTTATAATTGTTTCTAGTTAAAATACTGTGATTTTGATTTATTAGGTGGGAGGTTTTCAACAGTACATACTTTTCCATTAAATATCTATCTGTAAGGCATTAATTAGCTTACAAGAGTGCCAGATACAAGTAATTTTTTATGGTGAGTTTACATCAAAACAGAACCTATACCCATCCTGTCCTTTTTTTTTTCATTAGAAGTACAGTAATAATCTGACTGCTTTGGAGTATTTCTCCAGAAGTCTTCTTATTGTTATTTATGTACTTTGTGATATGAAACTTTAAACCAATAAACATAATATTTCAACCTAGCCTACCCAGCTCCTTTTAGGCTATGGCAATGCTGCCCAGCAAACGAACCCGAGTGCTCACAGTAGATGTGGCACCTAATTGTTCCAGAACAGGGGATACATTTTTGAGCACACTACAGCTCTCTGCCTACCTAAACAGAGGAAAATGACATAACAAAGGCATGCACATGTGATGGAGAACCACGTAGCACAGTGTTTACAGTATAAACAGCATAATGCTGTCATCAATTTGTTTCTCAGTGCTTATCACTAGTTACACATACAACAGAATAAAAGTCTGTTTCTCATTCTAGAAGTTCAAACTCAATCCAAACTAAACTTTTTCAACAAATTATTTGAATATTATTCATTATTACCTCATTTTTATTCAAGTCTATATTTTCTCATTTCCAGCAGTATTTCAAACCAAAACTGACAAGCAAATATAGGAAAAGTTTTGTATTGTCACATCACATTTGATCAGAAGGAAGATACGACACACATAGTATGTTCTTATTCTGTACAGATCTTGCAGTGGAGAAATAGCTGCTGATTCTGCATTTGGCAGAATCTGGCCTTTTGCAAAACTTGCAGAAGCAGATAGAAACAGGCCTGAAAATCTCACCTGATTATACAGAGCAATTCCTCTGTGACGAGGGTAGTTGTGCATGCACATGCAGATAAATGTTTGTAAAATGGGAGAAAATCTGCTAAGAGTTCTCAGCAATTGGGCTATGATCTTTATCACTTAAGGGTACATTAATTTCTTCTTTAAGCAAAACCTTTCCTTTTGGATGTCTTCCATTTTGCAAAATCAGAATAACCATATTTGTAATGTATCTTGAGGAGGTATACTATAAAAATAAACTATTTAATGAAGCCAATGTCCTTTCAATTAACAAAGTACATATAAAAGTGTTGAAAAAGACCTTTTATATAACATTTATTTGTTTGTTTTAAGAAGTCCTTATCATCTATTTTTTCCCTTTCTACTGTTACCCATCTTGCTATTTTTCAGCAAGACTGGGTTTTATTCTATTGTCTTCAATACTGTAAAATGACCTGGAGTATAATCTCCATACTTACATGCCATTTTAACTAATAAACCTGTTTTCTGGAGATTTCTTCAAGTTTCAATTTGCGCTAATGATGAAGGGTCTATAGCCTATGGTTGTTATCAGAAAAAATAAACCAGAATTTTAGATGAGATAAATGGATGTAGTTCTACCAAAGTTAAATAAAATACATGACATTATAGTAGCTGTGAGTGAGGGTAAGCATCAGATTATGAAACAAAGCACTAGAGTCAACCAAGAGGGCAGTTGAAAGATAAGTCTACTTTGAAGTACAAACAAACTTTAACACTATATCAGATCTCACTTACATTTCTTATTGTTATACTTAACTTGAAAAGAGAAACAAATATTTTACTTCTATAGCTTTTCGCTTTAGATGTGGATCTCATTTATTAAAAAAAAAAAGTTACATTGTTCCTAGCAGGGAGACAGATTTTTTGAACGGATTGCGTCTGAATGTATACACACATACCTACCAGGGAATTGGAAATTGATGTTATGGGAATGTTTTGAAGACTGCCAAAGGTGGAGAGTTTTAAACTGTAAAACATTATTAAATTCATTTGTTAATAGCACTTTTCTTCCTAGTTGTCAATACTACTTGTTATTAACGATCATCACTATCTATACAAAATTATTTGCGTTTGACACTTATATCTTAAATTAGCTGTGAGAACCCTTCCAACCCTAACCATTCTATGATTCTATGACACACAACCATGATGCCATGTGGTTAGCACTGATGGCTGGGGTCCTTGGTGGTTCTTAGTTGTCAAGTTCAAGTTTTTTGGGCTTGAGAGCTCCTGAGAGTGAGAAGCCAAAACCTAGGTGGGTTTATTTTCTCTGATTTTTCTTGCTGATATTTGATGTTTTTTATACTACCAAACGAGAGGATGTCATCCGTTCCCCACATTGTTTATCTTTTATTCTTTTCTGTTGCCAATTGTCCCTCACTTTCAGTAGCATGCTCTGCCTAGTTGCAGTCCCTTGTGCTTATCTTCTTTATCTTGCAACTTTCAGTTACTTGAATGCCTTGTATGTGCTGCTACATTCATCTTTCTTTGCCCCATTGGTGGTCGCATTGTTCACACGCTTATGTAACACACTTATTCATACGTGTTGTCATGCTATGTCTGGTTATGCCATCACAGTGGTACATCACAGAGGGGGTTACCACGACAAGGTGGTAGTAAATAGCTCTTTTTTGAACTGGCAAGCTGTCACAAATTGGGTCCGCCTGGTTTTGATATTGGGCCCAACACTGTTTAATATCCTCTTAAGTGGTCTGGATGATGGGATTGAGTGTGCCCTGATGAAGTTTGCTGATGACACCAAACTTAGTGAAGAAGTGGACACTTCGGAAGAGATGGGCACTCTGCAGAAAGACCTGAATAGGCTGGAAGAGTGGGCTAACAAGAACCTAATGAAGTTCAACAAGGACAAGTGTAAGGTCTTGCACATGGGAAAAAATAATACAGGAGCGCAGCACAGGCTGGGATCTACCTGGCTGGGGAACAGCTCTGTGGAAAGGGACCTGATGGTCCTGGTGGATAACAAGCTCAATACAAATGAACAGTGTGCTGCTGTGGCAAAGAAAGCCAACAGGAGACTGGGTTGCATCAACAAGGACATCACCAGCAAAGATAAAGAAATCATCGTCCCACTCTACTCAGTGCTTGTCAGGAATTATTCACATGGAATATTTTGTTTAATTTTGGTCGTCACTATGCAAAAAAAAACCTGTGGACAGGCTGGAGAGGGTCCAGAGAAGGGCCACAAAGATGATCAAAGGACTGGGAAGCCTGTCGTATGAAGAGAGTCTAAGAGAACTGCATTTGCTCAGCCCTGAGAAAAGAAGGCTTAGAGGAGGCCTTTGTCACCAGCTTCCAGTATTTCAAAGGTGACTACAAAGAAGGTGGAAACTCCCTTTTTACAAAAAGTCACATGGAAAAGATGAGGGGTAATGGCTACAAGTTACTCCTGGGGATATTCTGATTGGACACAAGAGGAAAATTTTTCACAATGAAAAGAAACAGCCATTGGAATAATCTCCCCAATACTGGACACTTTTAAGATTCATCTGGACAGGGTGCTGGGCCATCTTGTCTAGATTGTGCTTTTGCCAAGAAAGTTTGGACCAAATGATCTTTGAAGTCCCTTCCAACCTGGTATTCTATGATTCTATAATTCTATGTTTGAAAATACTTACATAGTGTGGTTTGTTATATTTCCTTAGTACATCTATACTTGGGTTCAAAGCAAGCTTTGATGAGTATATTTATAACTTAGAGGTGTCATAGGCCTCTGTTTTGGATACATGTATGCTGTAAAGAGGTACATTACATTCAAACACCATACTAACAAATCATTTTTGATGCTTTTAGACTTACTTGAAATTACTTTCTGTAACTTTGTCTAATGATTATGGCAATAGGAAAGAGGTAAATATTCTAGAAGTGTACTTCACTCTTTCTCTCTCTTGTTGTCCTCAATAAAAAGTTTTCAAATGCTTGTACATGCTGATGAACCCATAGTTTCAGAATTCAGATCACATCCATTTATAAGGTGCTTTATATTCAGCCAGTGCTATTAAAGAAGTGTATTTTAAATCAGTCGTATCTTATCAAGGCAATTTATATTGCCCTCATACAAGTGTAGAAATGATTTACAGTAAGTGTCTTCACCTCATAAAATAGCTAAATGAGTTTTCTGCTTCAAAAGTGCTTAAATCATGCTACTTTCTCCATTTATGAAACTATTTATGTTTTCAGATACACAAGCACAATCTGTTAATTGTGGTATCTCTTTTTACATGCTCTTTATTTATATACTTGCTTGCTTTAATCTTTTTTAATTGTCTTTCAAAAGTCTTTTTCACATTATACTTGTATTTATTGTTAGGAGTCTTATCTACATCGCCATTATTGGTAATTACTTGGAATTGCATAGTTTGCTATGCCTTTTAAGAGTTTCCTTTCTAATGACTGACCTTTAAGGCAGAAACATTAGTACAAATTGTAGCATATTTTTAACTAGTGTTTGTAACAGCAGCTTGAACTTGTTACTTTAAAAAATGAGTGGATTTATACCTTTTTTGTTGAGTGGTAATTAATTTATTGTAGCATTGGTGGGATACAGCGAAGGACACAATCTTCTGCAAATAATAATTAAATACAATCTCTACTCCACAATGCAGACAAGGATGGAAGAAATAAAGTCAATTCTTTTCTTCCTTCATTCTGAATTTGGAAAACTAGAGCAGAAACCTACTAAGTGACTTCCCAAATGTCATGTATTAAAGCAATGGCAGTATTGGCTCTCCTTAGTCCCACTTTGTTGACTTATCCAGACCACCCTTTGGTTTTGAATACTCTGCCTGTAATATGTGACTTGTTGACTTTACCATGGAAAAACCTGTGGCCTCATCAAACACATGAAATATGTTGTGTTGCTGTTGAATACAACTCTCAAGCACAGCACCATGTAACTCTCCTCCCCATTTTTCTGTATGCTGATGCTAAGCATGCCTGTGTAGAGGCAAGCAGTCAAATAAAATGTTTTAAGCCATACATCCTAATCTATGTCACATTTTGAACAATGTTTAGAAATACATGAACTAATAAGATTTCACAAGCTTACTGTATCTATACATATATACTATATATTATATATACGCAGGCAGCACAAACAACTACATGAGCTCCATTATCTCAGTGGTAAGGAAAAGGTAAAAATGCTCTCTGCAAGGCACCTATATCAAATAACCCTAAGGCTTATAAAACATTACTTGATAATGTTTATATACTGCAATCATAATCCAAATAAGGAGGGTCATAATTTTTTTTTCTGATTTATAGAGTACAAATTTTTCTACTTCTGAATAAAGTCATACTTGTCAGTACTCTTACCTGATTTCTAAATGTATGATCAGCACTGCTACTATAATTTCAGTTACTCTCAGTGTTATTATAGAACTTTTTATACCTTTTTTTCAAAGGAGAAAGTTTTATGTACTTATTTAAAATCACCAACATGAGTAGGAACAGATGTGTTTTGTGTAGATTTAAAATAATTACTCAGATTGGCAGTGTTGGGGCAGAGTTAGTAATTTGTGAATTTTCATAGTGGCTTTGAGCATACACCAAGGAAGAGGAAAAAGGAGAAGGTAGCTATTGCCAACTCATAATGTATGATACTGCATTTTAAGCAAGTTAAATTATGTTAGTACCTTTATTTTAACACAGTAAATATGTTTGATAACAACCAGTAGAGAAAATTGACCAGTAATGGATGAAATAACTTCAACCAAGAACAACTATGCTACATAGCAGTGAATACTACCCAAGAGAGAGCAATTTAAAGAATATTAAAAACACATTCTTGTGCTGCCCAGTCTAAAAAGGTAAACATTATTCATGGGTAAACATTATTCAAGCTGGCTTTGTAGCATCATTTTAATAAGTGAATTCTGGCCTTACAGAAACTATTTTATTGACCCTTTGAAACAGGATGGACTCAGAACATCTTTGCCAGAAGTGCAATGGTTTGACAGGTTCAGGACATAGTCCTAAAAGCCCTTGGGAGTCGTTCTAGAGAACTAGATACTAGACGAAACTTTGTTGGCATCAGTGATGTAAGGCAAGGTTTTGGTCTACAGTGCAAGTAAAAGAGGGAACTGTTAACATACTGTGCCCAGTAAAAGATGAGAGGATGCCTGGTGGTCACATAAACACATTTTATTACAATATTTGCATCTGCATCTACCATATGCCCAACACATATTCTGCTTTCACTGTGTGATGAATGTACTACCAGTTAAATGTTTGGAAGAACATGTTTGTGCATTGTGTATGAGGTTTCCTGTCCCTTGATAAAATATGTTCTCTCCATGGCATGGGAGACTGCACTTTCTTGCCTGGTTGGTTTAGATCTTACCAAGCTAAACAGCAGGTGTTTGTGTGGGACTTTTCAGGCAGAGATTGGCTAAGTCAATCACCAGGAAAAGTAATCTGACTTACTACTACTTCTTGAAAAGGTAAGGATGCCTTTTATGAAAAGCACCATGTAATGCAACACAGACAGGACGGATTGTACTGAAGGTCATCTGCAGCCCATGGGGCAAAGGTTTAGCATAGTCGCCCTGTTGGTACAAAGAGATGATGTAATAGGGGATCAGGTATAGTGGGTCTCCCTTGTCATTATTTCTGACCTGTAGAATGAGCTCCACGAGTTTTGTAAGAGTATTGGAGAGGCATAACACCCCTTTTAAGGGCTATTCATATCCAGCATGCTGGCAGACCTGTGTATGGATGTTTTCTTCACTACCACTTCTTCTGATAGAGTGTGAAATACACTGTTGAAAGTAACTTCAGAGCAGACATATACTAGAAGAATTCTATAGGAAGATGTTCAAAAGCACTTCACCTTGGAATTTATGAATGTAAACAAGAATTCCTTGTTTAAGTCCCTCCACTATGATACGTGTAGGTATGGGCATTGCTACAATAGTGACACAACTGAGGGTGGGGAAGAGAAGAGCAGAAGGGAAGAGAGACCATAAGCACACTTAATAACTCACTTATTAATGAGTGCAACACACTGAAATTTTGGTATTGTCTCATTACCATGTTGTCACTGTAGATACCTTTCCAGGATGTGAATTAAGGTAAGGACTTGTATGCCTGAAAGCAAGATTGGTACCTCACACTTTGTATTTATGATAGATGTAAAATGCTTAAGTTTTGAGAAACATCATAGCTAAACTTTTGAAAAAGATCTGATGTTTTGTCAATATTGATTCAGGCTTCTCAGTGTCAGTGGAGTAAAAAATAATAAAGTTCTGTTGCTGCAGGGACATGAAGAAAAGATGTTTGATTGATTCTTCCATTATCCAATGACAGCTATTATGGAGCAGGGAATAAAAAATGGCAATTATATTCTTGCTTTATAAAGGAAAAAGAAGGAAAAAGAAACTGCTCTAAGATTTACAGAGTTCACATAAGAGAGCTGAAACATGACAGATACAGGAACTGCAATGATTGGTCTCACAGCCCTGCTTCCAGAAGCAGATATTTAGCCATAATATTTGTATTCACCAATTAAAAATTGTATGAAATGGTGTCTAGCTATATTGAACAAACAAGTGAGTCCAAAATCACAATAAAATATTTTCCAAACAGTTGTACACAGTATAAGGCACCGCTTATTTTTATACGCTTAGATAATTGTTGTGCAGACAGTGCTGCCCTTTTTTTTTTCCAGTACTTTCTCTTATTTTCACGCACATACTTCAGAGACAGAAAGCACATTTGTGTAAAACTTATTTTTCAAACTGGGACAAAATATTGCTTTGGATATTTTTAACTCTGATATTAATTCTAATAAACATAACTTTCATTGCATCAGATTGCATTACATTTTGAGAGAAAAAAAATTATTATGCTTGTGACTACAGACATAAAACACACAATAATACATACATCTTTAATTTGGACCAACCCTCTCCTTCCAACTCTGCAATAAAAACAATTAAAGAGTGTGATTTTTTTTTTTAAGACAGCCTCCAGATATGCAGTGGAAAATGGAAGAATATGTTAGATGTACTTGATTATTAAGACAAAGCAAAATTATTTCGTCAAATTGTTTTTTTAATTCTATTAAAACATCACCTACAGCTGCAATTTCACCAAGAACGTTTGTCTATTACGGCATTCCAGTGACAGATTTACTTTTATAATTTGCTTATCTTTGTCTTAGTTGGTTTAATTTTATTTGTATATAAATGCAATGTTGAAAACAATTCCTTAATATAGGTCTAATGATTATACAATCTATGTCAATACAAGATAAATTACATAAATTGCTCTTTATTTCTCAAGTGATCTAGCTGAAGACAACGGCAATGTTGGCTATTGCTCAAGCTGAAAGAGAAGTTAGAGAAGAAAAACTACTTGTTATTAGTGACCATTCAATTGGCATCTGTTTTGATAAATCATATCTACCTTTGTGCAACAGTGTAATTTCTACTGTTTTGGGTAGCTCTGCTACTTTTGGTAATCTACAATATCTAGTGTTATAATTTGTATTTTACCAGGTGGATAACAGAAATCCTCTTATCTAGTAGGACCTCTGCCTTCTCTCAAACCTCAGAATGATTTTTCAGTCACTGGATCTTAGAATATCTGTCTCTGCTTTATTGTCAGCAAATGCTACCCTTCCAGCTTCTCACCAGGCTCACAGTGCAACACTCCCTTTGGCTCCACTTCCCACTATGTCCAGGTTAAGTCAGAGATGTGTGGTCTATGTCAACTGGACCACAGCTATTAAGTCGGTAGGTGCTCTCAGACTGGAAGTGCATAGTTAAATGTTATCCCACAGTGTCTCTCACCGATCTTAAAGATAGCACTTCCAAAAGCCAAATTAACATCATAACGCTCTTTGACCCTATGCTTTAATAGCAGAAACAAAATTACTCTTTAAATGGTAGTTGACTTTGTTTGTTCTCAGGGAAATACACTTCCCTGAAGAGGTCTAAACGTCCTTTTGGTGGTTGTTTGTTGACTTTCCTCAGATTAGGCTGTGACCAAGCTTTTACGACTGGTGATGCTGTGGTGGTAGATAAACACTTAACCTTGTTTTCTGGGAAACATCTAAACCATATGCTGCACTGTTTAACTGGAATATCATTACTAGACTAGAAAGACTGAGGAAAAACAGGAACTAGGCTTCTTATTTCTAGCATAAGCAGTCAAAAGGTTTTTATTTCAGACAGCAAATGATAGCAGCTGGCATGTTTGCTACACCTTTTACTAGGACCCTATCAACAGTCTAACACTATAAATAATTCTGCAGTATGAACAGTAATTCATTACATTTTATCAAGTTCAATGTGTCATGTCCTATATCTTCAGAAAAGGAAAATAAAAGTGAAGATAGACATCAGTCAATAACATAACAATAGAAAAGAGTAAACAATTAGTTCTACAAAACATTCTGTCAAGGAAATGCATACTAAATGTCATTTTGCAATAGTTAACTGTCACGTTCTGATTTTGGATGAGAGGAAGGCCCCCTTGCATTCTAGCCGACCTCAGACAAGTCTGGGAGGCTAGGGGCAGCTGGACCAACCTCTCACACACCGGAGTGTGGTTTTGCTCGTATTCTCGGGAACAGAATTAAGACTCAAAACGGAGTCAAGTGCCAGGTAACTTTATTAACCCGAGAACAAGCTTGCAAATGCAAGAGAAAAGACAGAAAGAAAGGAAAGAGAGAGAACAGCAAAGAGTTTCAGTTGCAATAGCTACCACCACGGAGTTGCGGCATACCGACAGTCCAGTTCACTCGGTGTGAGAACGTTACATCTAATGTTTGTCGTTTCTGTCCTTTTATCGTTCGTCTTATTCATATCACATATTCCAAGAGCAGGTTTGCTTGGCCGCACCACTCACCTGGCAGTGACACGCATGCCCAACACCGTCTCTGGGCCCCTCTGTTTTTTTCTTCTGGCCTCGGGTTTGGGCTTATGCCAGGGGGTAAGGCTAAATTTCTCAGAATCAGCTCTGCATTCAGGTTCGCAGAACAACAGGAGTTGGCTTGCAAGATAACGAGAATTGGCTTGTGAGATAACAGGAATTGGCTTGTGAGATAACAGGAAGACTCTAGTCCTATGGTTTAATTGAAGTTCCATTGTTCGGGTGGTGGTTTGATGTTTCCACAATGGAGACAAATATTTGACACAGTCTCTCACACCACCCTGTGGCTCCACGTTGTTGCCTCAGGGACAGGGTTTCATGGTGGCATGAATGATAGATGAAAGGAGGAAAAAAAAAATAAAAGAAGAGGAAGAGAAAGAAGAAAAAAAAACGAACCAAATATATATATACAACTCTAAACATTGGTAGTTGTCAAGCAAGTTACAAAACTAAAAGGAAAGAAAGAAAGAAAGAAAGGTTCTTTCCTGAACTTTATATGAGTGTACGAAAAGACATAAATGCTAACTAAAAGCAAACAAAAATATTTCTCTTAACTATAACATCTTTGATTTAATTAACAATATCTTATCTAAGTAAATGATCTTAACGTATCTAAATCTAATTAACAACATCTATGTTATCCTACAAAACTAAAAATTTGTCCCAGGCTGAGTTTGAGGCTTATGGCTCTGGGGGATCAGAAAAAGTAAGTAATTGTTTACAAGGACAATCACAAGGTCAACAAAGATAAACCAACAAAACTATAGCAATGCACAACATCATAAATGCCCCAAGATAAAGCACCATGAAAATATTAAGCATTTTCTTCATTTTTTGTGACCATTTTTTTTCTTCAGCAAAACAGTTCAGTTTTTGCTTTTTGGTGAGGCTGGTGACCAAGTCCTCGTGGAGCTTGTGGCTGTGCAATCCCAGCCCACCAGAACTGGGGTCTGGATATGCAGCAGGAAAATAGATTTCCAAGCCTCCAACTCAAAGCACAGTCAATAAGTAATAACACTACAAATTTGCTGTCAATTTTATATCACCCCATGGATCCATGGTAGTTTCAAAACAAACAAACAGACAAACAAACAAAATCTCATATCTTTCCATCATCTAGTGATGCTGAGACATTAATTAACCGTTTCAGTCTCTATCAATAACACTTATCTGATGTCTAGCAGTAAAAAACACCAAATACCAGGGAAAAAATTAGTGTTGTATGGATGACGCAATTTTTGGAATGGGCATTTTTTTTTCCGAAATTTTCTCAGTGATATCCCCTAGCATATTTCCTTGTTTTATTAAAATGAGAAAAAGATTTATTTTAAGTCAATTCTTTCCATTATAATTAGAAGCTCCCAACCACCTGCTAGATAAACTGAAGAAAGTTATATTTATTTGAATTCCATATTAGCTAGTAGCTGACCAAATCCCTGTCAAAAATGTTAATAACATTTTCTTTATGGCATAGGAGAAATTTAATTATCTTTTGAGGTGTTGTTTTTCTTTTTTTTTTTTTTTGCCAGGATCTTGTAGTGTCTTTCACTACATAGACAATCCTTTTCAGTGTTATGTTAGAACTACTAAAAAGCCCTTAACTTATTTTTTTCTTCTGTTACTTTCCCTTGACCCCAAATTTGAAACTTGTAAAACCATGTGGTGATTTTTTTTCTCTTAGTATTACATCCCACTTTTCAGGAATATGAACATGTAGGGGTTTTTTGTTTTGTTTGGTTTTTTTTTGTTTTTTTGTTTTTTTTTTTTTAATAAGTATGGAAGGAATATACTACAAAGATGTGAAACTCTTTGAAATTGTATAAACACTAAGGCGTTAGCAAGAAAAGAAACAAAACCAGGCAGAACATAAATGGACATCTAGTATTGCTTTAAACTATTACGGAATTAAACTATATGATTACCTTCAATTCATCAGTTGAGTAACTAACTATTTCAACCCTTTGTAAATACTATTATACATTGTAATAGTATAATTGCTTTATCTTCAAAACCAGGGGTTAGTTAGAGAAGGATTTTAAAAACAGTGTATGAAAAGCCCAGAATGATGGATAGTAACCTCAAAAATCCAGGGTGGTGACTCATCCCAGTATCACTAGTCACCCTGTTTGTAATTTACTGACCACAATCACAAGAGTATGTTGGTGAAGGGAGCAAGAACCGTGCTTGAAAGATGTTTTCAATTTGTTTCCTAACATAGGCTGAAAGATGTTTAACTTGTCAGAGCAAATCATGTTCAGTGCACTACTGTGAAAGCACATTTTGTATCTTAATAATTGTACATGCTTTCTGGATCAGGTACTGAGCCATTTCAACTTCTTTTATAGGTAAGACCTAGGGATTTGCTACTCCATGTATCCGGCCAGAAGACCTGAGAGCAGACATGAACCCTTACATCTGCCTCCTGCTTTCAGGTGTTATCTAATGGGAGGAGAAGGCAGGCTTAGTTCAAGAGGGCAGCATAGAATGACTGCTGCAGGACTGCTGAAGATCTGAGTGCAGCACAGCAGTGCGGTCATGTAAGTTTGTCCTGATAGTGAGTATTTGTCAGAGCTCCCAGGTGAGCTGATAAAAGGATGTAAGAGAAGGAGTTAGGAGTCTTTGCTAGTAAAGGCTCTATTTCAGATGTATGCAGGTGATTACTGGGTATTAAAGAGTATATGGCATGAATCTTTGTTCCCATGGTCTTTGCTGTAACACAGGACAGCTACGTGCAAAATGTAGGCAGCAAACACAATCCCTGAGAAAACTCATAGCACTGTGCACTAACAGGGCTCAGTCCCTCTTGACTCCATGCAGGTGGTGAAAGATGCCTTCTTTTTTTGACAAGCAAAAACTACAAATGAAGAACAAAGGGAAGTATTACAAGCATTTTTTTTTCAGTAGTTACCTCTTATCCTTTATATATGCCTAATGAAAACTTTTCCATATATTTCATGGCCAATGTTTATATATAAATTAAATTCACAGGCAAATTGATATTTGCAAGGTATTTTTCATTAATTTTAAAAATGAAAATTGGCTTTCAAAAATCAAAAAAAAAAAAGCTGTTGGACCAAGTCCAGAGGAGGGCCACAAAGATGATCAGAGGGCTGGAGCACTTCTCCTATGAGGATAGGCTGGGAGAGTTGGGGTTGTTCAGTCTGGAGAAGAGAAGGCTCCAGGGAGATCTTATAGTGGCCTTCCAGTACGTAAAGGGGGCTTATAAGAAAGACAGGAAGAAACTCTTTAGCAAGGCCTACTGTGATAGGACAAGGGGTCATTGTTTTGAAATAAAGGGAGGCAGATCAGATATAAGGAGAAAAACTTTTGCAATGAGGATGGTGAAGCACTGGAACAGGTTGCCCAGAGAAGTGGTGGATGCAATGGAAACATTCAAGGCCAGGCTGGATGGGGCTCTGAGCAACCTGATCTATCGGAAGATGTCCCTGCTCCTTTCAGAGAGGTTGGACTAGATGATCTTTAAAGGTCTCTTCCAACCCAAACTATTCTACGATTCTATATTCCTGAACTTTGTCTTTTCCTCTGTGCATTAATATACTCAGTTCTCCTGAAGTGAGCATACTTTTCAGTGTTTTCACCTGCCAGAATGTGACTGAAGGAATCAGGATGAGTGACAGATGACCAAAATGTGGAACAGCTGCTACTGATATCAGGTTTTGCTATAGCTGTGGGGTTTTAATATTTTGTAACTACAGTATAGCCTTTCAAAATAAACTTTTTCACTATGCATGTTGAATAAAATTTAAAAAACTAAACTCAAACAAGTAGAATCAAAATTAAAAGATACTGTTCCAGAATTTATCATCAGGGACTGATCTTGGATCTATGGCACAACCGTATAGACTTTTTTTTGTCACTAGAACTGCAATACTGTGAGTTATTTCTGTTTGACTGTTGTTAGATGGGGGGTGTCATGGGGAGAAGAGGCCAATCTACTAGATAGAGAACAACAGCAGACTTCAAATAAGAAACCATCAGCTCTACTGGAGGACATAAAAAAGGTGTGTGTCCCATAGTTACAGGTAAGACAGGTAACCTCCGCCCCCACACACACCCAGTCTTCAATGACTTCTGCAATGCAAAGAAACCACATGGGAAGAGTTCAGACCACAGAAGATGAAGCAGATCAAGAAGATTAACTTTTTGTAGTTTATGACTGCCATCATCACTGACTGCCTACCTAATTTTAGGCATTTCTTTTAAACAGAAATTATATAAAAAAAAAATCATTGCGTTACCAGTATTACTGAATGAACAAATGAGCCTTGGAGTCATGGTATGATGTTTTCTTCTAAGAGTGTTTGTCGGTATGCAAAAAAAAAAAAGAGCATATTTTGATATGGAATGGGGAAAGCAGCAGGATATATTTTATCTTTGTCTATTCATTAAGCAATTTTTAATTAGTATGCTGAAGTAAGATACCATGACAGCTCATCTTCAATACAAATATAAACTTCTGCACTTCAGGTAGCAAACTAGCAATAATAATAGTAAACAAAACTCAGATCAGAAAAGGTAATTATTTAGTACATTTATACATCATTTTAGTGGAAAGTATTAGATTACAAACCCAGGAAGACTGGTATTCCTTTCTTCTGAGACTTTATAAGAAAATAATTATCATATTGTATCCACTGCTACTTTACTACTTTCATAGTAAAATTCACAGTTTCACATTTTAGATTTCAGCAAAACTATTCAAGGAGAGAAAAATTACTCTAACATTTACATACGGCATGACGTAAAACCGCAAAATCTGCAATCTTTATCTAGTCATCTTCTTTTTCAAAATCTGTCTGTTGCACACCACTGAAGAAAATACAGAGACATAATATTAAGAGAAGAAGGAAACCTGCAACTAGCAGGAAATACTGCCTGATGAGATGAAAATAGTCGTCTGTTATGAGTTGTGTCTGTTTTCTTCAGCTGAGTCTCTGACCTCTGAATGTTTAGACCGTTGAGCAATTCATCATAGAGATATCTGTAGCAGCATACCATACCACGCTTTTCTTACTTTTCCAATTACATCTTCCTGAACACAGTCATTAAGGATAATAAATAATTTTTTTCACATATTCTAGGAAGATTTTTTCATTACAATATATTATTTTATTGCCATCTCTCTGACAGATCAATGACGGTATGTTTCCCATCATCCTAATTGATTAGTCAGTGTGGAAGGTTAAAACTTAAAAAAAAAAAATTTAAAAATCTTATGAGTATTTTATTGTTTGCTATATAAAGCCTTTTATGAAATATAGTGTTATTAATACGTGCTAAGAAAGAAATTAAGGAAAATTCTGTTTTATTGCATATGGCTTTACATACATACTCTTATCAAATTTAGAAGTGCAGGCATGCTCATGGCTTTGTGATGGTTCTTTTGTACGTCAAAGTTTCAGGAGATAATGTCTGGAGATTTGAAAAAAACACGGGATTATTGTGGAGCTTTTTTTGATATTTTTGTAGATTGCCTTGTGAGGAAGATGGAACCGGTCCAGTGAATTAATGGAGTCAACGGGACAACTGCAGTGCATAAGGGACGCTCATGTCATTAGAGCGGCAGAGGGCCATGGAGCTGATTGAATGCCACATTGTCACCACGAGATAGCAGTTAGAAGTGCTGAGAGCTGCAGCAAACATTCATTTCAAGAACATAGCTGTAGGTCACATGAGGAAATAAAGGCGAGCAATTTGCATAGCCTTGTCTATAACTAAATGTTCACTGAGCTATTAGATAAAGAATAAGAAAACATAGATTTAAGAGACACATTACCTGGCAAAATTTGTTCTTTTTGTTTCAAGTTAGCTAATGACCACTGAGAAGAAACTGACCTTTGCAAGTCATCTAATGTAGAGGCAGACATAGGTGTTATTTTTTGTTCTATCTGTGCACTAAATGACAGATACAAATCAGCCATAATCATTGCTGAAGGTACAGGTGTCCTTAAGTTTAGCCTTGGATTAAGCAATATTCCACTTGCCCAATGTGAGCTGGAACAGGCTCAAATAAGATTCATTGACATTAATCAAGAGATCTTTGGGTTAATGCATGCAGAGCACTGTCCTGCTTGTGCCTTTCTGAAGTGCATTGTGGGTACTGATTTTGCTGCCTCGAAAACTGAGAGTCCTAAAACCTATGCAAGAGCAACACAATGGTCAACAGAGCTTTTCTTGAGCTTAGGGTTATCATTAGATCCATTTGTGAAGTTAAGGGAATTCACATGCCATCTCCTTGGCCCTGAAAGGGAAGCAGCTGATATCAGCAAGTGTGGCTGCCAGGTCTCCTATGCCAAAAGAGGAAACTGCTTCCAAAAGGCCTCTGCTGTGTGAAGACTGCTCGTGCCGGAGCCAGCAGTGTGCAGACAGCCAACTGGGAACTTGGAAGTAATCCTGCACTCCTCCATCCTGGTTCGAACAAACTATGGTGAGACAACTGGTAGTTAAGAGAATTTGGACTGTCAGTGACTAATGAAACTCACTGGGTGCTTGGTTCATTGGCACCAGTGTGCCTGTGTCCATTTCTTGCCAAGGTTATGAAGGACTGTGAGTCAGTGAAGGACCAAAATAGAGTCCTTTCATACTCACACCGAATCAACACTTAGCCATGCTTCCAACCAGAACCAACCTCAGGATTGACAATAAGAAGGGGGACAGGATGCAAGCTAGAAGGTAAAGAAATGAGTTATGTATGATGATATTTCACAAGCACAACCACATCTCCTCTCATGAATATAGCTTACTTTGTAAAGGATGCTTCTGCTATTTACTCAGTGTAAGTCTCCACAGTGGATAAAATTTTTGTTTCTTGAGTTTTATTAAAAAAAAAGAAACAAAAACTATTGAAATGGCAAATATGAAAAGTATTTAAACATTTATGATGCATAAATCTACCTTACAGGAGAGAAAACTAAAACTTTTGGAAGTCATAAGTGTTCGCTGCAGCCTATGGAGAATATCCTTCCTGGCTTTTTTCTATAGTTTACAGAAAGGAGCTCTAGAGACAATGTATGAAAGCTGTGCTGGCAAATACCCCTTCACCATTAAATTTCACATCTGTGTTGAGGAAGAAGCAGCAGACAAGAAACCTGAAGTGCCTGCACGTGTCAAACTGTACGCATTGTCATGGCCCTCTGAAGTGGGAGTGAGCAGGATGAGGGTTATGTGAATGACTTGCATTGGACTCTGTCACTGCCGGGTTCCTTTTCCTTTTAAAGCCACAACAGAATAATTTGGAAGTGGGGGAGAGGGAAAAAAAAAAAGTATTAACTTTGAATGATTTCTTTATCTTGTCAAAAACACCATTTAAGAGCCCACATAAAAATGTTCCATGCCAATGAAAATTATCTGTTTCATCCTCTACAACATTTTCTTTTTTATTATTACTTATTTTACTGCAAATGTCAGTAAAATCTGAAGTAGGATATTTCAACATGAATGATCCAAAACTTTTATTTTCATGTTCTCCTTAGCCTTCAATGAAATTAGTCATTGAGTTTGACAAAAATTTTGAATTTGCTTGAGCCAGTCTGAAGTTACCTTAATGATGAGGAAAAAATAGATGAAGAATTCCATGTCTATATAGCATTTTTCAGTGTTCATTATAGACATTTGTCATGCCATTAATGTTTGTAAAGCAGCACATCTCCTTTTGCCAGAAGAAATCCAATATTACTGCGTTTACCTGTCTAATACAGAGATAAACAAGAAGTGTCATTTTGGTTTTGGTAGATACTACCAAAAGCAATGAAAAATGACAACTCATAAATTACCTTATTAGCCTCTTGTACTGAGCCAGGATGGTATCTCACCATTTGCCACAAACAAGTCATTGTGTCTATCCGGTCCCCGATGTTCCCCGTTGCTGCTGCAAGAGGTATGTTGAGGGGCTGCTTGTGCACACTGAGAGCTATGGACCTACATGCCTGCCCTAGCCACTGCCAGCCAGCAGGTGTAGCATTTTAAACAGAAGCTGAGAGATTGTTTACAGTAGAACGTGCTTTAATTTCTGTTTTATTTCCTTGTTGCTGGAATGGGAAAAATACATTGTCTCAAAAACCAGTTCATACTGTATTTACTGCTGTTACTAGGGCAAAAAGCAGAGATTAACCACAAAGCTATTATTTGTTCTGAACTAATATCCTGAAATTATTTTTTTTTTAACCCTGTGAGGATGAAATTCTTAAGTTTAAACATTTTTTTTTAATGTCAGAAGGACTTGAGATTAGACCTTAAGATAACTGTATTATGGTTTCTGTCTAGTTTATTACCCTTTCTTTTCTTCTCAGATATGATTTGGGAATAAGCTGGTTCAAAAACCAGCAGTAGAAATAATCTCGACTGAACAAACTGAAGGCGCATTACCTTGTGAAGTGCTAGAGCTAGAAAAGTCGATTTTAATGCCACAAGCAAAGCTTGGAATTTCAGCCTTTAGGTAACACAAAATATTAATCTTTCACTCTGGTTTTCATCAGAAGACTGTTAAAATCCACATAAGAAAAGCTTTTAAGGTGGTTTTATTTGGAAGGCCGGTACAAATGCTTTCAGGATCAAGATGCTTTTCCAACCACTGCTCCAAGACTACTGGTCAGAAAGGGGGAAACAGTGTCCCTATGTAATCAAACAGATAGCCACAGAAAATCTGTGGGGGCAATTCTTCTTGAGGATCATGCCTTACTTTCTCAGCTTACGTTTTCCAAAAACACACAAACGTGTGTGCATGTACACACACACTCTCTTCTGGGATGGAAACTGCCCACTCCCACCTTTCTTTAGTTAACTGAAGAGCCAAGAGAAAATGTTCATTGCTCATCTATACAATCCAGCCACACATTGTATTTTCCTGGTTCAAACCCTTAACTTACTTTTCAGAGAAGGTAACCACATTAATTACACACATACTTTTTCCGGAGACGCACAGGAGCTCATTGATATTATGATGCTTTTGCTATCCAGCACACTAGGGCAGCAGAAGAGAGTCAGTCAAGCAGATGCTTCTCAGTCCCTGGAAATCTCTATGTAATGCAAGGATGATTTTTCAGCTGGTATTCTATGGGATGCATAATACCCATTTGTTATTAGAATAAATGCTGGGGTTTTTTAACATATTAATTTTAGTACTTTTTCTAAATTAAGGAGAGTTTCTGTATTTCTGACAATAAAACATTTATTAATCTACAAATTCCTTTATTTTGAACTAGATGTTTCATACATATGCGTCATCTGTAATGAATGTTTTTTTCAGGTCTATCCAGCAAAGAAGTTTTCTTATGGTGTCACTTATCTCTGTAAAAAGTAGTTTCAGATGTTTAAGGTGCTTCATATCCATTCACTAGGTTATAGCTATGGTACCAGCTGGGAAGGCAGACAACTTCATAACCTAATGTACTTGTCTCCATGTTCATAAGAATTGAAAAATTGTTATGATTAGAAAACAAAACAAAACATGTAGGCATTTCTGAGATCAATTACCTTTTCCATAAAATTAATTCATAGGGCACAACAAAAGAAATTAACCAGAAATCCACAATATTTCATCTATGGTTGATTTACCTCCTATCTGGTTGCTGACAATGATATAAGTAAAATGAAAAACAATTTTTAATCTCCTCTCCAAAGAATGAAGGATTAAATTATTTTGGTAGTCTGGTCCTGCAGATCTTAAGTGATAATTTTTGATTGTATTTGTGGCTAGTACAACAAATGTAGTCTCTGATTTTGAAGTAGCCATGGTTGGGGTTTTTTTTTTTCCACTTTGCCTGACATACATTATTTTTTTCAGGTGTTTTGGGGGGTTTTTTTTGTTGTTTTTTTTTTTTTTCTGCAAGGCATCTTGTTCTGAAGTAGCAACAAGGCAGACCTTAGAAAGCTTCAGAGGCAAAAGAAAAGAGAATGAAAAGGAAATAAATCAAATTAATGTTGTGTTTAGATATAAAGCTATCAGAAATAAACTAATGGGTTGGCTCATGTTAAGGACTGATGATTTTGGACACCATTGACTAAATGATGCAGGATTTTGTTTGAAATGTATTTAAAAGTTCTTTAAATATCAAGCTTGTGGGATACAGATTTTGTCTGGAACTTTAGGTCCTTTAGTAGTTTTTTAAAATCTCTGCCAAAGGAATCTGTGGTGAATCAGTGTATGCCTAAAATGTAAGTGAATATTGGAAGCTTGGGTACTTCTAAACTTCCTCTGGGGAGAGCAGCCTAACAATGCTAAAATAAAAAAGAAAAAGGGAACTGTGCTGTTTCATGTTATGGCTCAATCAAACTACAACTCAAAGCAAACTAAAAACCTGGTGCTAAGGAAAAGGGGAAAGGCTCATTTCCTTTATCTTCACTTTTTTTTTTCCTCCAGCTGTGCTATCCCTTCCCATGTTCCAGTTTGATTATTTGTTTTTCTAATTCAGTTTGCTAACATGGCAACAAATACTTTTTTCTTTCCTTTTCTTTCCAACTCAGTTTTCTTACCATTTAGTAATTGAAAAGAGTTTGCCATCTAATCGTTTGAGTGCTGGATTCAGCACAAAAGAAATGACAGAAAACATGGAGAGAGATAAAGGGGAGACCTCTCCCTTTCGACAGCAGCAAGCCACTGTACCAGCTGAATCCATCTGTATCAGCACGATGCAGAGGTGGTGAGATGGCATCCTGAGACTGTGCTCACAGCTGAAGGACATCACTATGGGGCGGTACCAGGAGGAGGTCCCCAAGCCATTTCTCACCAGGTAGATGGGACATGTTATCGATTATTTTTGGTTATTTTCAGCACAGTGCATGAGCCCTGGAGCACAGTCACATGAATGCAGACCAGCTCTGTGGAGGTCAGAAGCTTGTAAGAGATTGAGTACAGTTCTCTACTTCAGGTGCCTATTTGTCTACAGAATAGATACCTTTCTTTTTAAAGCTGTCCCCTTCTGAGCAGCTAGGTAAAGACAAAAGGATGGACAGTTTGCTCTTAAGCTCAATATTTCAGGAATTCTCCCAAGCTTCTCCCAGAAGACCGGAGTACAGCTCTTTAATGCTAGTAAATATAGGCAAGTAACTTCAAGAAAAGAGACTGGAAGAGACCCCTCTCAGAGGAACTACAGGCTGGGCAGTCACCCAACATGAGCACTAGTGAGGGTTCAAGTGTTGAGCTGAGACAGGAAGAGAAGTGAGTTTTCACACAGCTATTCTGCTTTCCAGGTAACGGTCTCAACTACAGTTTTGGAAGTGTGCATCTTTCTGTCCATCTACATCTTTCAAAAACTAGACGGTACAATATAATTTCCAGCTCAGTTGTACTCAAGATCTCCAAGCTCTTGAGTTTTTGCTGAGATCCTGCAATGCCTCAACTACTGTAATTTAAATATATACAGGAATTGCTTTCTTCATACCTTTCTAAGTAGACAAAAATTGCTTTATCCTTGCCTTAGAAACAAAATTACTAATATTAATGTAAAAAGATAATAAAATATAACAAAAGACCTGAAGCTATCTGTATGTGGGGTAATTTAAACTCCACTAAGTCTTCAATAAAAACAAAATAGCATACCATAACCATTTACTGCATGTATTTTAATAAAATTAGCAGTCTGAGTGCACTGAAAAGCTTCTGAAATGTGTTAACATGGAGGCTGAATTTCATTTTGCAGAGGAACAGTGATGTTTCCAATATTTTTTTGGGCCACTGTAAGAGATTTAATGTTACCTTCATGTGCATTTATAAAAGTATCATTTTGGTTATTAATAAGAGCCTAAATTCTACACCTGGCTGTTACTTCTATTTTTAAGTTAAATATTTTGAAGTAAATACTGCAAAACTTTTAGCTGAGAGATATATATATATATTTAAGTATACATAAATATATTTATCCAACTAAAATGACTTTGTGTCACTTATGGAGGAAAAAAAAAAATTGCAGTATGTAAAAAGCAATTCATGACAATGGGTTTAAAGTAATGCAGAATATATTCAGACTTTATAAACTTACCTACACTTTGGGTGTTCAGTCTAGATGTTTTTTATACTTTTTCCTTTAACAGAAACTATTAAATGGTTTGGATTTCCAGCACTAGAACAGGTTAGAAAACTGTAAGGGATTAATTTCTTCTTTCTGAGATAGATTGCAAAGCCTATGTCCAAGCACATGTGAGTAACATCAGAGAAAAAGTTAAATATGAAACTACAATACAAGGAAGACGAACAGAAGCTAAATACCTTCTTACATCTTGCCTCAGTTCTTTGCAACCAAAACCTAGTTGTTGAATGGTCTTAAAAAAAAAGTTAAGTCCCATTTATAAAAATACTCAATTTTAAAGACAAAAAAAAAAGTCTTACACATCTCTAGTAGTTTATATTGTTTTTACTTTCAAAGAAGAAAGCTAGCTGCTCCTAGACAGAAAATGCTTTAATGGGGTATAAATACATGTGTGTATAAAATTTCATGGACTAATTGCAATAGCTATTTATGTGCTTACACAGGGCCAAACTCCTTGCTGAAGGCAATAGGTACAGCTCTGATGGCTTCAATAGAATTATGAATGCTCTACCTATGGATTTGACACATGTGTTTTTCAGGAACAGGAATAATCTTCAAGGTGCTAATCAGGTCAAGAGTAGGTGATGGATGATGCAAACATACATATCAAACATACCTTGTTCTAGGTAGTTCCAGAAGTGGGGTTCTTCTGGGAGGTGGGGGCTCTTTTCACCCTTACAGAGATAAAGATTGTAGTAATCAGCATATGTTGGCTTAAAATTTCTTATTAACAGCTCTTTTGCAAATGTATACAAAATAAAAATATAGTAAAATCATATATAACAAAGTTAAAAGGAAGTGACAGCTGTCCTGGTTTCTTTTTCATTCTGACATTTTGGAATTTTGTCTAAAAAAAGTATTACTCCAAGAAACAATAGGATAAATATGCACAGATCCAAATTTGGGTTTTTTTTCCAAAATAATCAATCAATTTATTTTCTGAATATATCTGTGTAAGAAGAATTAAGTCTGTGATGGCCAAAAGGCAGATGTAGTGCTAGCCTGGGAGGAAGAGGAAGAGGAGAACTACTTTCTACATAAGGTTGGGAGAAACAACCTGCTGGCTTCCAGGAGCCACAGAAAAGTCGTGGGGGTTTGAGGAAATGTTGTGTGGGTGAGTGGGACTGAAGGAGTATGATTATTTTGGGCACTCTGCCTGAAAGAAGTGAGTAGCAATGAAGCTTGGCCTCTTGCCCTCCCTTCGTCACTCCCAGAGGCCCAGGACCTGAGCAACTTCCCTTTTCTGATGCACTCACTCCTATTTACTCCATACTGGAGTAAATAACCCTCCCTGTTCCCCCTACTCACATATTCCTTATTAATCCTATTTTATCCTTATTTCTGTCTGCTGGAGAAGAGAAGGACGATGAGGAACAGGCCAGGTCCTGGTTCTTAAGCAGCAAAGGGAGGACTAGGGCAGAGAGAGATCTTCACTGAAGGGAGGGAGCAGCTGCAAAGACAAACTCCAGCAGACTCTTTATCAGGAACAGAAGAATGTGTAGGAAAGCAGTAGGAATTGGATCACTCTATCCTCATCTCCTCAAACACAGGCAAAAATTTTTCTCTTGTGCTTTGACCAAAATTAGCCAAATATCTGTCCTCAGCAATGATGAAAAACTAAGGAATACATGTTCTATTTTTCTTGTTTCTTTGGGGAAAAAATCATGGTTCGTTTTTTAATGAGTTTAGGCTTCTACATTTGAAAAATTTATTTCTAATGTTTGCTTATCTAGTGTTTTAATTGCTTGAAATTTTAAGACACAGAAAAGGATTACTTCAACCAAAGAGAAAAAATCATTACGCACTTTCTGTTTATAATGTCTCTCTGCTTACAAAATATTCTAGTAGATTTAATTAACAGGAAAAAAAAAAAAAAAAAAAAATTTTCAACATTTCACAGAATGGAAAAATGAAATTAAAATATACAGTTATTTGCTCAAGGCCACAAAAAAAAGGTCTCTATCAAATACACAATTAAGGGTGGATAGTCTTGAAAAACTATTCATGAAAGGAAAGTGTTCAATATTGGAAAATGTCCATTGTCTCAATGTATGCAGATATTTGCAGACACTGACTAGTGAAAAAGAAAATCCCTCCCGATATGGTCATAAAATGTGTCACAATTAGAGAACCACTACTGTAAAACAATAGTACATTGATAGTTTTTGAACAATTACAAAAAAAAAGAGAATTTCAGTTTCCATGTATTAGTCAGACTAGACTCCCAAACAGATGTCAATCACAAGCTACTCCAGGCTAAATAGAGAAGAATCTACTGAAATAGCACAGAGGTAATACAAATTTATAGGTCATTTTTTTTCACTTTTAGAAGTTGTAACCTTGGTTAATAATGACTTTTCTCCTACATAATAGATACTTCTGTAAAGAGTATTCTTTTGTAATAAATTGTATGTTTAAGAGAGCTCCATTTTCTGTGGTCTCTGTGAGACAATTTATCAAGTTCAGACACATCAATAAAACTGACTAGTAGCCAAGAAAAAAAAAACTGAAACAGCTGCTTTTCAGCTGATTTTCCATAATTCTCTGCTTTTCTTTCACAATAAAAAAGTCTGAGAAGCTGTCATAATTTGGCACTGCTCAAGACCAAGCTATACAGTCTCTCGCTCACTCCCCTCACCCTCCAAGGGAATAGGGGGAGATATAATATAACAAAAAATACTCTAGGTTTGAGACAGGGACAGATCATTGAAGTTACCATTATGGGCAAAATAGACTCAACTTGTAGAAAACTGTTTATTTATTATTAAAAACCAAATCAGGATAACGAGAAAGAGAACAAAACAACTTCCCCCCACACCTCCCTCTTCCTGGGCTTGATTTCATTTCAATTATTTCTACCTCCTTTCCCCCCTGAGTGGCACAGGGGAGAAGAGGGAATAGGGCTTATTGTCAGTTCATCACATAGCCCTTTCTGCTGCTCCTTCTTCCTTGGGGGAGGAACTTCTCAAATTCCTCCCCTCCTCGAGTGTGGGTCCCTCCCACGGGCCACAGTCCTTTGTGAACTGCTCCAGCACAGGTGGTTTTTTCATGGGCCACAGCCTCCCTCAGGAATAGGCTGCCCCTGTGCAGGCCCTCCATGAGCCACAGCCTCCTTCAGGCATCCACCTGCCCCAGCGTGGGGTCCTCCACGGGCTGCAGGTGAATCTCTGCTCCTCTGTGGACCTCCATGGGCTGCAGGGGGACAACCTGCTCCACCATGGTCGTCACCACAGGCTGCAGGGGAATCTTGGCCAGGAGCCGCATTACTCCTCCCCTTCCTTCTTCACTGACCTTGGCGTCTGCAGCTGTTCCTCTCACAAGAAATTCTTCACAATCAGGCTCAGGCAGATGCCTCTCAGGTTCTCTTCACATCTCTTTTCACTTCTTGCGGCCAGGCTGGGCTGAGTCGGGCCCAGACAGCTGCCCGGCGCGAGGCCAGAGGGTGAGGGCCTCAAGTCCCACAGGCTCAAGCCTCCCCCTCTCTGCCCCTGCTCCAGCTTCTTCACATCTTCTTCTATTTTTGGTTTGTTTGGTTTTTTTTAAATTTATTTTTCTCCTTCTTAAATACGTTATCTCAGAGGCACGATCAGGGAACATTCCATCACCAATTGGCTTGGCCCTGGCCAGCAGCAGATCTGCCCTAGACCAGTTTGAGTCCACTGGACAAAGGGGAAACTTCTAGCAGCTTCTTGCAGAAGCTGCCACTGTAGCACTCCCCCACGAAACAAAACCAACAGAGAAGCCTAACTATGGCAATATTAGACAAAAGTTCAACCTAACTGCAAGAAGAATTAGGTCCTTGAATTCATACTACATCAATACTAAAACCGATGTAGTTCTCAAATCTTATGCAACTCTGCATCCCCAGGAGCAGTATTTGTCCTTGTCTGTCTGTGAAGCGTGTGCAAAGAGCTGTTGAGCCATGAGAAGAAGCAAAATGTGACAGTAAAAAGCACTTCTGACAATTTCTTTACTAACAGTTACTATGTAGCCTTACCTTCTTAGAGCTCAGTTTTTTTCAAAACTCTTTTTCACTTCGTCTGACCTTGATACAGGCCTGTTTTTTTTTTTTCTCACAGTGCAAAGCAACGCCTGGAGTACTGCCTGTAGAGATCCTCTCATCTTAAACTCAAACTTTGACTCTACCTTAGAGTATCTAGGGGACAGGATTTGTCTGCCATTGCTCCAAAGCTGTTAAAATTCATTACCTCTCTCCATTAAATTAATGAAGATTTCTTTCAGAGTTCCTCAGGAGACAGTACTGTGCAAGAAATACTAATGTGATGGTATTGCTTTGCTGTTTCTCATTGCCTTTTTTTTTTTTTTTTTTTTTTCTTCCCAGTTTTCCTTCTTGAAGGTGGTGTCCTGAGTGCTATGCTGACTGAGGAGCAAATGTGCTGGGTGAGAACTCCAGGGAGGGAAGACACAATGCTCAGGGCTTGATCACTACCTTTGCTGACAGAGACCATCAGCAGAAATCTAGCATCTACTCTGTCACAGCACTGTACCAAATACATCCTATTAAAGGAATACTCACACATTCATATAATAGTAATATTAAAAAAAATATTTGGAAAGGCACAATCTACATGGCATTAGATGTACAAACATTTCAGTTGCATGACAATTTTTAAATTTATTTTTACATCCATAGTTTCTAAAAATGATGAAATAAGGAGAATTTAAACTAGTAACTGATTTGCTGACATGACGACTATTCAGAAGATAATACAGTCATTTCACTGATGGCAAATCTGTAGCTGTATTGTTATTTGTGAGTCACTGGCAAGAGACCTAGAGTCTTTTTTGTTATATTATATCTCCCCCTATTCCCTTGGAGGGCGAGGGGAGTGAGCGAAAGACTGTGTAGCTTGGTCTTGAGCACTGCTAAATTATGACAGCTTCTCAGACTTTTTTATTGTGAAAGAAAAGCAGAGAATTATGGATAGAGTTAATATTCACCTGAGCTGGGTGGAAAACTGAAGCTGGTAGCCCCTATGGCTGGGATAATTAATTAATTAGCTAACAGCTGGGGTTAATTTACCCAAATTAGCCAAAGGGCTATTCCATCCCATCTAACATCATGCTCAGTATATAAGTGAGGAGGGTGCTGAAAGGAGTCTCCTGTTACTTGGAAGAAACTGGGTGTGGAGATTTGTTGTGAGGCATTGCACTGTATTTGTGTTCCATCACTGTTTTGTTTTCTTTTGTCATTGCTGTTAAATTTACTTTTTGTTCAATCTCAATCCACCACATGGTTTTTGTTAGTTTGTTTACCAATTCTCCCCCTGTTCTCTTGGAGGGTGGGGGGAGTGGGAGAGAGACTGCGTAGTCCAGTCCTGATCGGGGCTAAACTATGACAGAAAGAAAAGCAGAGAATTGTGGAAAATCTGCTTTTCCTGAGAAGAGATCAAAGAAGAAATTTCGGTAGAAAAAATGAAAAAAAAAAAAAGGAGAAGCAGTTGAAACAGACTTTAAATTGGGAAGCACTAGGTAATGGTGAATAGACAAGGAGTCATTTGAATACATAAAGCATTTAATCATACAATTAGTGGTTGGAAACTAAGACAAAAAGTAAAAATCAGTGCCAAGCTTGCTGACATGGTGATAGGAGTGATGGCAAAGCTTACAGGAAAGGAGCTATGCTAACAGTAGCAAGATAATGTTTTCAATTTCTTAATTAACAATAATCCCTCCCATTGCCATAGTCTCATTTCTTACGAAGTATGGAGTAGACATAATTCTCATTCTTACAATGAAAAGAAAGTTTGCCTTTGAAGGTGAGGAAATACATGAAGGAAATGCGATGAAATACAAAAAATCAGGCAATGATATGCCACTTATTTTGTCTCAAAAGGCAAATTGGTACATAGCTGACTTGTACTTACCACTGTCTGGTCAAATGATCTGTTAGGAGACTCAGTTGCACATGTATTTACTTTGTGATTATTGTAGCATGTATACTCGTATATAATCAGAGTTATTTTAATTGTTATTCCAATAACTTTCAGTTATTTATGGGAAAAGACAGCTGAAAGTAGAGTTCTGATTACTTTTCTCTGTAGAAGCTATACATGAAGAGGAGGAAACCAGGAGCTTCTATTGATATTCCTATCACAAATAATAGATAGTGTGACAAAACACAGCTCTAACGTCCAAGTGATCATGGTCTTGAATTAAATAAGAGATTTGACTCCAGGGTTGTAAAGGCTATACCTGCTATAGCTATCTTGTAAAATGTGTGTTGGATGCAGTACAGAAGTATTCTCTTGCAGGCTTCTGTAAGAACAAGTACATTGGACCTCCTCCCACACTTTGTGGAACAATCATCATCTGAAAGGCATGGTCAATTTACTCAGTTTGGCTTTTACAACTCTATTGTCTCCCAAATAGCTACTGCTTGATAAACTACATCCTTGATCTTTCAATGGCAAAGCATCTTCCTTTGTCATAGGAATATTAAAATATTCTACAGTTGGTACAGGGGAATACATAACTGGGTATTTCTGTTGGTTCTCATTTAAGTATTTAAAGAGGACTTTCAAACCTCTTCCTATTTCTTCACTGCCTGTGTAGCTTTAGACAGTGACATGAGTACCTGTATATGTAAGCCTTTATATATGCATGTCTATTTATGGAATTATTGTGTAAATTACTGATCTTTTAAATTATAAATATTTCAAATCTAGTTTTAAATTTATTGGATTGCAGTTTTTACTGGCTTTCTGCTGTGGCTGTTGGCAATACTGCACAACATTACTGACTAAGCAGGTTTTTTTCAAAGTATCTGACACTGTTCAGTATTATTCATACACTCGTTGATTTGAATTGGGTCCAGGAGCACTGTATTGCTTACATGTTTTCAGGATTTCCAGAGGGCTTTAAACTAGTTTTGCTGGGGGAGGGGGAGCACAGTTCAGCCCACTGCTGTCAGCATGGCGCCAGTGCCAGCACCAAGTGCCCAGAAGTCAGGGAAGGATCGCAGGTAAATGCAAATGAACCTAAACTGCAGTACAAAAGTACACCCGTCGCTCCAGCCAGCAAGTCGGCTTTGTCGGGGCCCAGCTGAAGTGTCTCTATACCAATGCACACAGCATGGGAAATAAACAGGAAGAACTGGAGATGCGTGCACACGAGCAGGGCTACGACCTTGTTGGCATCACGGAGATGTGGTGGGACGACTCATACGACTGGAGCGTCAACATGGAGGTGTACAGGCTTTTTAGAAAGGACAGGAGGGGAAGACGAGGAGGGGGAGTCGCTCTCTGCGTCAGCAACCAGCTGGAGTGCGTGGAGCTCCACCTGGGGATGGATGAGGAGCTGACAGAGAGCTTATGGGTCAAGATCAGAGGACGGGGATAGAAAGGGGACTTTACAGTGGGGGTCTGTTACAGGCGGCCTGGCCAGGAGGACAGAGCAGACGAGTCGCTCTATAGCCAGAAAGAAGCAGCCTCACGGTCACAAGCCCTGGACCTCATGGCGGACTTCAACCACCCTGACATCTGTTGGAGAGACAACACGGCAGGGCACAGGCAGTCCAGGAGGTTCCCGGAATGCGTGGATGACAACTTCCTCCTGCAGGCGCTAGAGGAGCCGACAAGGAGGGGTGCCATGCTCAGTCTTGTGCTCACCAACAGGGAGGGGCTGGTGGGGCATGTGAAACTGATGGACAGCCTTGGCTGCAGTGACCATGACGCGGTGGAGTTCAAGATCCACAGGGCAGCGAGGAAACTACACAGCAAGCTCTCAGCCCTAGATTTCAGGAAAGCAGACTTTGGCCTCTTCAGGGACCTCATGGGCAAAGTGCCATAGGAGGCGGCCCTGGAGGGAAGAGGGGTCCAGGAAAGTTGGTCCACATTCAAGGAGCACGTCCTCCAAGCTCAGCAGAGGTGCATCCCGATGAAGAACAAGTCGGGCAAAAAGGCCAGGAGGCCTGCGTGGATGAGCAAGGGGCTCCAGGACCAACTAAAAGTGAAGAGGAAAGCCTATAGAGGGTGGAAACGGAGACAGGTAGCCTGGGAGGACTACAAAGAGGCTGTGCGAGTGTCCAGGGATCGGGTCAGGAAGGCTAAAGCCCTGACGGAATTGAATCTGGCCAGGGATATAAAAAGCAACAAGAAAGGGTTCTATAGGTATGTAGGGGACAAAAGAAAGTCCAAAGAGAATGTAGGCTTCCTCTGGAAGGAAACAGGTGTCCTGGTTACCCGACACATGGAGAAGGCTGAGGTGCTCAATGACTTTTTTGCCTCAGGCTTCACAGATAAGGGCTCTTGTCTCACCACCCAAGCTGTGGAAGGCATAAGCAGGGACTGTGAGGATGAAGAACTGCCCACTGTACTGGAAGAGCAGGTTTGGGAACGTCTGAGGAACCTGAAGGTGCACAAGTCCATGGGACCTGATGAGATCCATCCGCAGGTCCTGAGGGAACTGGCGGATGAAGTTGCCAAGCCACTGGCGATCATATTTGAGAAATTGTAGCAGTCTGGTGAGGTCCCCAATGACTGGCAGAGAGGGGACATAACCCCCATTTTTGAAAATGGAAACAAGGAAGAGCCAGGGAACTACAGGCCAGTCAGCCTCACCTCTGTGCCTGGCAAGGTCATGGAGCAGATTCTCCTGGAAACCATGCTAGGGCACATGGAGAGCAAGGAGGTGGTTGGTGACAGCCAGCATGGCTTCACCAAGGGCAGATTGTGCCTGACCAATTTGGTGGCCTTCTATGATGGGGTGACAGCATGAGTGGACAAGGGACGAGCAATGGATGTCATCTACCTGGACTTGTGCAAAGCTTTTGACACTGTTCCACACGACATCCTTCTCTCTAAACGGGAGAGGCCTGGGTTTGATGGATGGACTACGCAGTGGGTAAGGAGTTGTCTGGATGGCCATACTCAGAGAGTGGTGGTCAACGGCTCAATGTCCAAGTGAAGACCAGTCACGAGTGGCGTCCCTCAGGGGTCCATGTTGGGCCCGGCCCTGTTCAACATCTTTGACGGTGATATGGACAATGGGATAGAGTGCACCCCCAGCAAGTTCGCCGATTACCCCAAGCTGTGTGGTGCCATCGACACACTGGAAGGGAGGGATGCCATCCAGAGGGACCTGGACAGGCTGGAGAGGTGGGCCCGTGCCAACCTCATGAAGTTCAAGCAGGCCAAGTGCAAGGTCCTGCATCTGGGTCATGGCAATTCCAGGCACAAATACAGGCTGGGCGGAGAATGCATCAAGAGCAGCCCTGAGGAGAAGGACTTGGTAGTGCTGGTGGACAAGAAGCTCAACATGAGCCGGCAATGCGCCCTTGCATCCCAGAAGGCCAACCGGATCCTGGGCTGCATCAATAGGAGAGTGGCCAGCAGGTCGAGGGAGGTGATTCTCCCCCTCTACTCTGCCCTGGTGAGACCCCACCTGGAGTACTGCGTCCAGTTCTGGAGCCCCCAACATAAGAAGGACATGGAGCAGTTGGAGAGGGTCCAGAGGAGGGCCACGAAGATGATCAGAGGAGTGGAGCACCTTTCCTGTGAGGACAGGCTGAGAGAGTTGGGGCTGTTCAGCCTGGAGAAGAGGAGGCTCTGTGGAGACCTGATAGCGGTCTTCCAGTACCTCAAGGGGGCTGTAGTAGCTCAGCCCCGATCAGGACCAGACTACGCAGTCTCTCTCCCACTCCCCCCACCCTCCAAAAGAATAGGGGGAGATAATATAAGAAAAAAAAAACAGCTCGAGGTTTGAGATAAATCCTTAAAACCTTAAAGTTGCCATCACGGGCAAAACAGACTTGACTTGGGGAAAAACTATTCATTTATTAATAAAATTAGCAGGAGAATGAGACAGGGAACAAGATAACCTCCCCCCACCCCTCCCCCTTCCCAGGCTTAACATTTATCTCTACTACCTTCCCCCCCCGAGCGGCACGGGGAGGGGGGGAAGGGAATGGGGGAAAAACCAGAACAGGGGCCTACAAGAAAGATGGGGAGAGGCTGTTCAGTAGGGCCTGTTGTGATAGGATGAGGGGTAATGGTTTTAAAATAGAGGGAGGTAGATTTACATTGCATATTAGGAAAAAAATTTTGACAATGCGAGTTGTAGAACAATGGAACTGGTTGCCCAGAGAGGTGGTGTGCTTTGGTTTTGTTTGGTGAGGGGGGACCTAAGGAGGTAGCTTCTGTAGGAAACTGCTAGAAGTTGCTCCCCTTTGTTCCGTGGGCTCGGCCTGGCCTAGGGCGGACCCGCTGCTGGCCAAGGCCAAGCCGATTGGGAGCAGAATGTCCTGTGAAAACACCGCTGTGATAATGTATTTAAGAAGGGGAAAACAGGAAAAAAATAGAGAAGATGTGAAGAAGCTGAGCGGGGGCAGAGGCGCAAAGCGGGAGGCACGGGCCTCCGGGGCCTTGCAGGCCTCACCCTCTGGCCTCCCGCTGGGCAGCCAACTGGGGCCAACTCAGGCTGGCCTGGCTGCAAGAGGTGGAGAGGAGATGAGATGGATGATGTGAAGAGATCCTGAGAGGCTTCTGCCTGCCTGTTGTGAAGAACGAACTTTTCTTGAGAGAAACAGCTGTAGACACCAAGGTCAGTGAAGAAGGAGGGGGAGGAGTAACGCAGCTCCTGGCCAAGGTTCTCCTGCAGCCTGTGGTGATGACCATGGTGGAGCAGGTTGTCTCCCTGCAGCCCACGGAGGTCCACAGAGGAGCAGAGATTCACCTGCAACCCTTGGAGGAGCCCACGCCGGAGCAGGTGGAGGCCTGAAGGAAGCTGTGGCCCATGGAGGGCCCGCTGGAGCAGCTGTTCTGGAGAGACTGCATCCCATGGAAGTGATGACCCACGCGAGAGCAGTTTCACGAAGGACTGTGACCCATGGGAGTGACCCCATGATGCAGCAGAGGAGGAATGTGAGGAGATCTTCCCCTGATGATGTAGTGGTGTAAAACAACGCGTGATGAACTAACCATGACCCCCATTCCCTCTTCCCCCCTGTGCTGCTCAGAAGGGGAAGGTAGTAGAGATAATGTTAAGCCCGGGAAGAGGTGGGGGGAGGTTATCTTGTTCCCTGTCTCATTCTCCTGCTAGTTTTAGAAATAAATGAATAGTTTTCCCCAAGTCGAGTCTGTTTTGCCCATGGCGGTAACTTTAAGGATTTCTCCCTGTCCTTATCTTAAACCTCGAGCTGTTTTTCCTTATTCTATCTCCCCCTATTCTCTCAGAGGGTGGGGGGAGTGAGAGAGAGACTGCGTAGTCTGGTCCCAGTCGGGGCTGAACTACGACATGGTGGAAGCTCCATTCCTGGAAACATTCAAGGTCAGGTTGGATGAGGCTCTGAGCAACCTTATCTAGTCAGGGTTGTCCCTTCTCCTTGCAGGGGGGTTGGACTAGATAACCTTTGAAGGTCCCTTCCAACTCTAACCATTCTACGTTTCTATGACTGTATGATTCTTAAGTTATGGTGACTGTCTGAAAGAAAAGGGGAAACTCCTCTCATATAGGCATTTTGAAGGCTCAAAAGCATTTTTTCTATCAGTTAGCATCTTTGAGCTTTGCAGATATTTAAGCTTAATACATTTCTGTCTTCTGGGATTTTTATGTATTTGGAGGGAGGTCTCAACTTACGTGCTGTGTTTGCATTTCCACAGAGTTATGGTATTGTAAGGGAGAGGGGAGAATTAAGAAGTATACAATCAGATTACAAAATATAGATGTTTAAAATGCATTATTTCCCTACTTAAGTATGAGTAATTTTAGGGAAAATATTTTTTGAAAACAGAAAAACACACTTTTGAAAACAGAAACAAAACTAATCAATGAACAGTATATAATGATTTAGACTGTCAACTTCTTACCTTCACTTGTCAGCAGATAAATTGACAGCCATGTACGGATGAGTTACCACTGAGTTTCCAGTTAAGCTCACACAGTTCTCTCAGAAGGAACATCAAGGCTTGACATTTTTCTTTCACTGAACGACATATTTCAGCAGGATGTCTCTTTCAATATTGCATCTGAGAACAGATCAAAATTAAAGACTTCTTGTATGTACAAATCTACAGGAACTTTCCACATAAATACCGAATTCTAAGCAGAAAAATTGAGTAATATCTTTTCATGTATAGTGTAGAGTTTGCTTTTATATACATCTAAACTCCTTCCTCCTGATTTTGTACTATTAAGCAAAAGCTATTCTTTCATATGAGATGTCTCACTCTCTTAAAAGTTTAATTACCCTCGATATTATTCATAAGTATTATATAACTGAAAAGTACAAAGCTGATCTATGATGCAAATGTAACAACTAATAAGTTATGTATTGATGCAAAGAATATTTACAGAGTTTTAAAAATAATTATATAAAATACATTTATAACAACATATGTCAGTGCAGAAAAGAATGAGAAATAATGATGTTAAAAATACACAGATAGAAAATATAAGTCTAGAAATCTCTTACACAACAGTAAAAGGCAATGCAAATCAGCTACTTTCTCCACAAATGACTTGTATGTGAGCATGAAACCCCACCAGAATTCAAATATGTTCATCTTTATCCTCAGGATACTTATTTCTATTACCCTTCCTTTCATCTGCTTTCCTTTTGGACTCTTATCTTTCAATTTCAAGTGTTCTTCATTCTTCTTTCACAACATTTCTTTTTCTCTTTTTATATAAGTAGGCTTATGAATGTTATCAATAATACATTGTATTATTGTACATAGCCTTATTCTACCATGGAAAATTTAACAAGACTAACTCATTATTTCACAAATAAAGGCTGGCCAAACTGAAAAAAAAATACATCAGTAGAGCACAAGATCAAAACATATGGTCAGAATATAAGTTTCCTTGAGAAAGGAAGTTTAAAAAAACACATATGCGGAAAGTATAAAGGTCATTCTAATTAACAGGGACAGAAGATAGTGGTGATTTAACAAAGATAGATGGACAAAACGAAGCAGAAACCAAAAGCCCTAACAGGAAAACACAGGAAAAAATTCGTGAGAAAGACAAACTCATGTAATTATCCTCTTGCTTCTGCCTAAAATAAACTTTCATTCCAATGAAATAACAAATGAGAAAACTATTTTTCTGTTTCCCGTTCCTCTAAAAATAAGGCAAAAAAAAAAAATCCTTTTTTTTTCTTTGTTTTGAAACTACAGATTCAAGAACAAAATCATACAGTATTAGGAAGTACTGTCTGACCTCAAATACACAGTGTCACCCAATCAGGCAGTTATTAAAATCAACTGACCACCATCTCAGCCCTAGCAGCTAATACATCAATATTTCTAAACTACTTCAGTAATTTAGGAAACTGTATTTGAATGCAGTTTGAAAATATATTTGAAAATATGTTTAAATGGTATTCTTACATAGTATTGCAAATTTCTGAGATTATTTAAAGTAGTTCATGTTTGCATTTTTAGTTTATTTTATAATGTTATCTGGCTTCATCTGGGTTTACCATGGATTACAGCTAGATGCAATTTCTTTTCACTTCACGTATAGACATTTTTAAAGCTCTGTTTTATACATGTATGTTTCATTATAAGGTAATAAAGGACATCAGTATCTCTCAAGGCTAGAGAAAGTTACTTATCCATCACAGATCATTGGAAAATTGAAGTGTTAGAGAGCTATTTTGTTATAAAACTTCAACTAATATTTCCTCAGAAAAAAAAATAATTGTTGGGCTCTTGGGCAACAACAAAAAGGGCTATTTCTGTATGTCTTACACCTTGTACAACTGTTAGGTGAATATGATTGTACAACTGTTAAGTAACAGCTGTACTCCCCTCTGGTGCAAAAAAAAAAAGAAGATAGCCAGGTTACTCCTTGGTTTATGTGCTTGTAATAATGTCAGTATTAAGCATTATAAAATTGATTTTGGATATATTGAAATAAAAAGTGTAAATGATTGCATCAAAAGCTGTGATTATTGATTTTTGAGATATTATTGACCGACATACTAAAGCTGCTTATATGGCCTAGTGAAAAATGTGCTAGGGGAGCTCTTTAAGTGAAACAATAAAAAAGTTTTTTTCTGGAATAAAACACCTTATGAATAATATTTACCATTAAGCTTTATATGTTATTTAGTTTTAAAATGCACTCTGACTAGTGATGCATAAAGATACGTGTAGTTATTGCTAGGTAGGAGATGGAGGCCAGGTAGACCATGTGGACCCTGACTGAACTGCTTATTAACTATTAGGAAAGACTCATCCCACAAAAACATCATACCTGTTATATATCATAAATGGTTTTGCCTTAGCTTGCCTTGTTTATGTTGTTAGACTTTGCAAACTTGTTAGAAGTTGTCTTAGGCAGAAGGTTAACAGTCATGGAAGATGCAGAGTTAAATACTAAATTTTAGAAGTAATTGCCTGCAGCTGCCTCCCCACTGAGATTTCACAAGAGAAGAGGTGCTGTCACAGCAGGTGAATATGAATGCTTTCAATAAAACCCATTTTAAGGATTTTTGAGTGGAAGACTAACTTTTAGAACTTGTTTTTCTCTTTTTTTTTTGTAAGGTACAAAATTTTTTTAGAACTCCAAACTGCATGAATGTGAAAGCGGTGGGTATTTCTCTAGCACCGGTGAAATGAATCAGGCTGCTGGAAAGATAATAAATACTCAGAGTTTGTGTCTTACTTTGTTTCTGTCTAATTGTACTACATTTGAATGCTAGTGATACAATTAGTTGTTCAATGTGCTCAGAAACCAGGTGAAGGAGAGAGTGCAAGAATTTTATAAAGCAGAGTGGAGAAAAGGGTTGATTAACAGGAAGAACAAATGATTTAGAATAATAAATATTATGAACGGAAAGTCATTAGATAAGCATGGTTATGACTTTTAAAATTTATTTTCAAAATAATTACGTTAATATATTTTGTATTTAGCATTGCTTGTAGGTAGATATGATGTTAAGTGCTGGAGGAACATAAAGGACAAATATGGATTTTCTCTGTACTCCACAAAAAGTTGATAGCATATATTTTTTAATGGATAGAGACTACTTATTATCACAGAGTTTGATACCACATGTATTAATGTCTCTTAATACTTCTTTCTTTATCTTATGCTTAATTACTTTTTTAATAGAATTATACTAAGCCTTCTGAAAATTTATATAGGAAAGAAATGTTATAACCAGTCTCAGTAAACTCATACTCAGCTGAGAAATTCATGTCTTACCCAAAGTTCTGTGATGCTATAAATGCCTGTCTTTTGTTCAGTCATGAGGCTACTTTCTTCAGTAGCCTATTTCTATGAAATTTGAAGGAATGGTATTCTCTGTTAAATCTGTGTGACATAGATTAGCAGTAACTTCAGAAATTAAAAAGGAATGAAGGACAGAGGCATTCATATGTATATACATGAAACTAATAACAACATGCATCACAACTCCTTAAAGAAATAGACTAGGATGTCTTTCACTAAAAAATAAAGATGAATACGTACCATTTTTTTTTTTTCTCCCCTGCAGAAGTTAGGTTGTACTTACAAGTAAGTATCTAGTACTTTACACTGAGAGATCCAAAATACTTTCTTTCAGAACTGGCTAAACACAAATAGCATAAATGTGAAATTGTCAATACAGGCATTTCACTGCAGTTTGTTTTATCTGCCATGGCTCAAATCATCCATAAATGGCATTTTCCTCTGATGGCATAGTGGTCCATGATATGCTTTAGTCAGTTGAATGGTCTTTTTTTTTTTTTTCTCATGTTCCAATTATATTCTTCAGCTGGACTACTGCATCTGTAATTCACTACATGGTTAGATAGAAAAAGAGATTATACAGCATATTTTAATGTCAGTTGGTTGGTTTATAATATATGCCATAGTAACTGCTGAAAAAAACCCAATTCTCCACTTAGACAAGAAAAAATAGCATTAAATATTACAGTTCACTCAGCTGAAGCTATTCTGTACTGTTGCTTTTTTGAATATTTATTGCTTTTTGTTGACCAGGGAACAACAGCAAAGAATAATTTTAATATAGCCACTGTAATTTTCTCAAGGAAGAAAAAAAGCAGATTTAATTTAAGGAACAGTGCTCCTACAGGCAAAAAAAAAGGAAACAAGCAAACAATTAACATAAAGTATATATCCACATTCAATCCTTTTTCTAAGTATGCACTATAATGCATTGAAACAGAAAGTCCATTCAGTTTTATTTTAATGAAAAGAAAAATCTTATACTTTACCAAACTATTAATTCCCATAGTCCTATATTTTCCTGCAATGTTTGGGCAGAAACACATGATTGAGAGGAAGACTATTGAAAAGGTTTACTGGATAATTTAGGGGAACTGATCCCATAATTCCTGTCCGTTGATGACTGAGTTAAATACATTTTTCATTTTACTTAGTTTCTCACATTCTCTTGGTTTCAGGAATCTTCTTGCAACAAGACATCATGTACACCGAATTCCACAACCTGATATCCAAATGTATTTTCTGGTATGAGATTTACAACTACTGATTTTCTTTCCTGTTATAATTCATTTTTTTCAAGTATATTACAGAACAGAAAGATATTATAAAACCCATTTTTTTTTAAGAGTAATTATTAGCAAAATGTAGGAAAGTATTTTGTATCTCAGTATGGTAAGCATCATCTATATTTGTAATGCGGCATTTGACAACTAGGATATGAAATTATATGCATTAAAAGCAGAATGTAGCGGTGAAAAGTGAGATAAAGTTTATTTTTCAAAAACGTAAGGAAGATTTAGTTACAGGCAATATATAATCTTACTTGGTAATTCAAGTATGATGTTGTTTATCTTGTATTTTAGGGTTCTTTTTCCAACTAAATTGACATGCTAGGAATTTTAATTTCCTAATTAAATACATAAATCGGAAAATATGTTCTGCTTTCTGCAAGAGAATTTGGTTAAGAAAAACATTTTTATGAGGGTAGGTAGGATGAGTTTATAATTATTTTTTATGAAGTTCCTATCGTAGGACAAAGCATTCTTGACTTCCTGTTAAATCATTGCTCTAGTCTACTACCGATTGGACTAGTATTGAGTATTTTCCAGATCTGGATGTCTGTCTGAGAAATGTAGGTATTTAATAAAGAGTGGGTCAGAAGGCAATTTCTTTTGGATTCAAATCTCCATTCACTTTTCTTAAAATCTTGTCATGAGTAGTTTTCCTAAAGAACCAAATAAAATAAAGTTTTATACTATTGTGGCCCTCCATGAAGCCCTTTTTTGGAATAACATAGTTTGATGCCTACAATTTTAGACCTGTTTACACCTGCAAAATCTTGAGAAAATGAGCTCTGCTCCGTTCCAAAAAGCATTTATGAAAATACTGTAGGTAATATCTCAAAACAACGGATTAAGAACTTAGGTTTTCATAGTATATTTTTATTTCATTCCATGCCTCACACTACACCAGGGTCAGATTGTGAGTGGATTTGCTTGGACATAATGGGTTGAAAAGAACTATTAAACAGGTGCTATTAAACTGTTATATTATCTGTCTTTTCTACGGATCTTATCTTCTTGCTCATTTGGTTTGTAATCATAGAATTATAAAATGATTTGGGTTGGAAGGGACCTTTAAAGGTCATCTAGTTCAACCCCTTTGCAAGGAGAAGGACATCTCCAATCAAATCAAGTTGTTCAGAGCACTGTCCAACCTGACCTTGAACGTTTCCAGGGATGCGGCATCCACCATCTCTCTGGGCAACCTGCAGCAGTGTAAAAATTTTTTTCCTTATGTCTAGTAATTTTAGTAATAGCTTGCTACTACTTACTCTACTGCGTCCATAATGGTTTAATGTTCTTTGTTATTGTTGTGAATTAGCTAGGATTAATTCACATGATAATTTAAACCAAACAGATCTGTGCCTAGTAGTTTTCCTGACGGGTCCCTAGTAGTGTGTTTTGGTTTATTTTTCACGTTTTTGTGAGTCAGTTCAGTCAAAACAAAACTTATTGCCACTAAAGAAGATGTAAGTGAATTTGCAGTCTGATTGGATGATGTGTCATGCTCTTAATGACAGCCAAGTGTAAACAGTATAACAGTAGGTTGATTTATCAGGTAAAAGGGTGTGATAAACTGCAGTTACCACTCCATAACCATTTTGAATCACAGATGCTGTCTTTGGCAGTGTCAAAGGACTGAGACATGCTCCATAGGAGCATCTCTTCGTACATCTAAGAGTGACTCCCGCTGGTTTTACTTGCCTTGTTATTTTGAGATCAACTTCATGCCTGACTGCACAGGTGGAGTGATTCAACCACCTGCATCCCCTTCCCATGTGAGCACCATGGCTAGCATGAGGCAAGGGCTGTGGCACTTGAAGGAGGGAAGAAGAAAGTAGAAACCCTCTGGTGAGGTATGACGGGTTAGTTTTTGTGTATGACTTTACTAGTTAAATTAGAAAAGTGTCTTGTCTCAGTGATTTGCTGTGACTTGATCGCTCATTGCTGATTCCTCCCCCTGGCAGGGAGAGATTACATGCATGCTAACTACATTTGAGGCCATACCTTCTTTTCCCTTTGGTGGAGTATGTTAGCTTTTATATGCAGTTCTCTTCTAAAGACTTCCAGGCAAACCAGATAGACTTACTATTTCCCCTGGAAGTTTGCTGTATTATATCGTTATCCAGAAGACAGTGTGTGGATATTTTTCTTAATTAAAGCAACCTTTTAATATTTCACTTTCCTGATATGCAAATGTTTCTTTACAAGATAAGACACTATCACTTGTATTTGGCTGATCAACTCACAATTCATTGTCGCAAAATACCATTTTCCCCATTGGACTGTCTATTTCTCCTGTTAACAAATATACATAACACATTTAAAAGGAACAGATGGATGTAGATTATTATTAGCTCTAGATTTATGTAAACGTTCATTATTTGTGCTGACTGATTATTACCTAGATCTAGTCTAGATATAGTGTAACGCATAGTTGAATAACACAGTAAAAATGTTCCTGTGTTCTAGTGTTAGAATAACATGCAGTTTTTCAGTCTCCTGCAGGATGTATAAATAATAGGTTGATTTGAAAATTACCCTGCTTTAGATTTTTTCCTTTAGCAAAAGATTATGAAATATTCTCAGATCTTGTGAAAATATGTATCCCCATAAGAAAAAGTTTCAAATATATTTACTGTTTTTATTTCTGGGAACTTTTTGAAAAATAGATGTTTCTTTCAGTTTGTTCTTTTTAATTTTCAGGTTTTAAGTTTTCGTCCTTCTCTTTTACTTTTTGTCACTTACATAAATATGTGTTTTATTTATCATTTTCAAGTTCCTAAATATTTAAAATTGGGATTTTTTTTTCTTATTTTTGCCTTTTTCTGCTCCACCATTTCAAAACTTGATCATAACACAGTAAGTGGCAGCTAGACAAAACTGAGGGAAAAAAAATCTTCTGTTTAATATTTGAAATAAAAATTAAAGCAGGAAATGCTACAGCTGCAAGTTTTATATTACTGTAGTTATAGAGTTGAAGAAGGCATGCAAGTTGTGCTTTTAAGTTTTTCACTGCTTTTGTTAATAGATTTTTTTCAGTAGGCATCTGATTATAAACTTTGTCACAAATTTGAAAAAAAAAATTGAACACTTGATAATGATTTTCCATTAAAAGATTAGACTTTTCTGTAAAATTGAAAAAAAAAACAGGATAAACTGATTTTAAAATATTTCATAGAAATGAGTACTATTATATGTTACATATACTACTCAAATGTAGCTGGTGAGTTCTGGTATGTTTTAAAACTGTTTTTACTGTTAAGTCCCTTCTCATCCAATGCTGTATAAGAATATAAGTGACAGAAGGTACTTAATAGGAGAATTGTGTGGTAGTTTTCCATAGGCAAGCTGTGCCAATGATTAACCGTTGTGCAATATTTGCCGATACCTATTCTAGCAGAATTTTAGTGTCAATATGCAACTTTATCTGCAGATTTTTTTTTTCTCCTCATCTTTGAATCACAGTAGTCATTGCAGGTTGTTCATCCCCTTTGCTTGCACATTTATCCATTCTTGTTTACATATTATAATTTCATCCTTTCTCAATTATTTCTTTACAAATTGGTCTTAAAATTTAATACTTCTTTTCAACAGCAGCACTGGGGTCTGTCACATCTAGATCGACTCATAATAAAGGTAAGGATTTTTACAGTGGATTCCTACAAATCCTTTGCAATTCTACTTTGTTTGTCATGTCACAACTCTAATTTTCTTGATTATGAAAATTTATACATTTATATTTCATCCTCAGCTACTATTGTTGGCTTTAACTCACCATGTTTACAAGCTACTGAGGTTGTACTTCCACCATGTGTCTGTCAACTCTCCTACATCATTTTTTCTGTGTTAGTCACAGCTTCCAATTTCTCCTTGTTTGTCCTTCATGCTTCTTGTGTTAGCATACAGGTATTTTATTATGTTTGATCTATGCTTGAAAGCTCTCTGGGATTGATATACTGGCATCCTTGTGAACTATTTGAAGGTTCTTCTTACTTGTCTACTGTTAAAGAGCCTTTCTACTTTCTCCTCCTTATCATACTGAAGAACAATATTTACCTAGTAAGTGTAATTGATCTAGGCACTAAGTTAGCGGCCTGAAGCAACCAATTGATCTGATCTTATTCAGCTCTTGTCACTGCTCAGAGACAGAAAAATACAAATGTATGAAGCACTTTAAAAACAAAAACTAAAAAAAAAATATGAGGAAAGAGTAATGGAGATTGAGATTTAGGAAGCAGGCTGCTGCCCTAGCATTGTATAAGATGTACCTGTCTTATTCCCTAATGAGTTATAACTTGTGTATCGTGCCAATCCAGCCTGAAATTGTGATATTGCATGAAAGAAATTAGAAGGATCTTAACTTATGTCACTTATATTTATGCCAAGAAAACCCTTCCAAAAATAAAGCCAGAGAGAGAGTCTCAATGCTGTGTCCCAGGGTATGTGAGGCTACTGGGGCTGTAGGTGTCAGCCCCTGCCTTCCTCATGTCCCAGCCACAGGGCCCCACACCTGACACGAGCAAAATGAGTATTGAACAGCAGCAGTAAGAATTTTGCAAAGCAGGAAAATAAATATTCTGTTATGAAATACCTTCAAAAAGCAGGAGTTTCTTTCAGTTTGGATTGCAATATAAAGGGGAAAATCTGGGTTATGACCTAATTAGTTTTCCAATAAAAAAAATATTTGTTAATGAAATAAGTAAAAAATCACCAATGGACCATGTGAAAATTAATAATACAGAGCATGTGAACAAAATGTCACTGACTTTTATCATCTGAAACCTATGGGTGAAAGTTTCGGAAGCAGAAGCCTCCTTGTATCAGCTAATTATGCGTAGACTTTGCAGTTACAAGTACAAAATCTTCATTGCAGAAATGACAGCTATCATTCACTAAGACTGTAATCTTGCCAACACAGCCATGTAGCTAGTCCCCATTGAAGTCAGGCATCTGCTTATCCCCAGCTAGTAGGCAAGTAGATCAGGAACTTCAGATTGTTCTGTTTTGTCTTGGGGGGAAAAAGGGAAAATAATTAAAATTATTGTTCTAAAGAATGCAAATCAGGCTGGCTCATAAAATGAGCACGGGGTATTTGTTAAAATTATCAGCCAAACAGTTTAAAAATTTAATAAAAGGAAATGTTTTTTAATGTAATGAATAATTAGGCTGTGAAATTTACTATTAAATGCTGTTATTGATGCAAATAACTGAGTAAGAATAGGAAAAGTTTTATAGACTGCATATAAATAAGAACTGCACAGGCAATTAAAATGCAGAAAAATATTAGTTGTTATTGGCTGCTATAGTACATGTGAGAGTGCAATGATCATCAGCTGTGGTCAACAAGACAGAGAAATGAACTTCCCTGTATTTTTCTATTTTGTCATTGAGCATCAGGCAGGGTTTATGTGTCATTGAGCATCTATTTTCTGTGCCTTCCGTGCATACTTTTAGCTAATAAGTTTTGATTTATAATACACCTGAAATTATCATGTTGTAAATCAGCAAAATTTGAAACTCTAATTTGAAAATTTGAAATGCTAAAATGCCACTCTGAAAACATTAAACATTCACATTAAAGTACTTCCCTAGACAGAGGTGGAATTTCCCTAGACTAAGTGTGATCTATTGGACAGGAGTATCCCAGAAATCAGAAAAAAAAAGCAGGGATATGCAAGCACTGTGATGTTCATACTGGATTGCTAGCTGCTTAGAATAAAAAAAAAAGGAAACAAGAAAAGCCATCAAGTCATATGATCCATAGAAGCCTTCCAAAACAATTTTACTGAAGTTTCAGAACAGAGTTTTGTAGTGGAGTCTATAAATCATTTTGATGTAATCTAAAAGAACAACAAAGCAATAAGCTTAAAATTAAGTATTTTCATTTCTCAAAGCCAACTTTATCAGAGTGACATCTGAAGATTATCCCATTAAATTGCTTTGATTTTTTTTCAACAATATTCTTTATTAATTTCCTGGTTTTGCTTACAAGTTATCTGATAAGCCCTACAAGTATCCAATGAATTTTTTTCCTATCTGACTCTGTGGCATTTAGACTACCAAGGGATAAAGTCATGCATTTTCACAGAGAAGAAACTGAAGAAAGATGGTTTTATTAATTTGGAAATGTACCTCTTTACATTACAGGACAGGATTTTCAAGGGGAGATGGAGAGCTAGAAAGCACTTTGTGAGTGACTGCCTTGAAGTGAGAACCAGGAGGATGATGAAATGACAAAACAATAAAACCAGACCTGTTTCTTAATCTGTTGAAAAAAAAATTAGCACTTAGTGCTATGGAACATGTCAATAAGTAACACATATCCATTCTGTCTCTACTTGAGGATGGGTTTACTCGTTAATTTCTGTCTGGAAATTGAGTTATATAGTGAAAATTATTATAAGAAACTGCAGTTTATTTCCCAAGCTTCACCACAAATATGGAGACAGTTCTCATCCTCAGTTAGGGTTGTGTTGCTGAATAACATTGCCTTCTGCTACAAGTCTGTGCCAAATGGAGCATTTCACCTTGTAGTATAAATTCCACTAATAAAGCAAGCAGGAAGAGTAGACTGTCTTCTCTGGTGTTGGAGGAGTTAGCATCCATGAACTACCTCCCAAAGTAAACATTATCAAACTTGTACCATTGGTCCAGTCTAATAGTTTTTTGCCCCCTTTGATTTATGGATCTGGTTACAGGCAGGAGATGGACCTAGCTAGGAGGTCTGCTGTGATTAATGCTGTCCCTGTATAAGGGCTAGATGCCACAACACTCATTGGCTTGATAGATTTATTAATTCTGCCTCTGGAAGGGGTAGCCTGTCACATTCTTTTCCCATACTTGAGGATAAAAAGAAATCTGCATGGTTGTGAGTTGAGGCACTCTGCCAGCTGAATCTGAAAATTAAAGAATCAGCTACTTGTTTGGACAGAAGCAAGAATTACTGGCATGATACCACTGACCTTACTTTAAAAAAGGATGGAAAATATTCTGCCATCAATGAGAGTAATGGATAGTCTTTTTAATAGAGAAGTTACATATTCTGCACCCTCTTCTGGAAAGCATTATTATAATTAGGTCTGCATTAATCTTTCCATTTGTTTGGCTGCTGCACTGGAAAAACTGTTTAGGATCAAACCAATTAAATATTGGAATGATTTCAGCAGATAAACTAAGTAATTTCCTCTTTTTCTTTATAATGATACTATGTGTTTTGTTATAAACTTGTACTCTTGTGCATCCCTTTCTTAGGAAGTAGAAAGTTAGGCTAATTTGCTCAAGCTGGGACCTAAGGAAGGCCATATGTTGTAATATTTAGCTGACTGATAAGAGAGGTATATTGTAGCCTTTTCTCTCTATATTAGCTTTCCATTTCTTTTCTTTATGAGCTAAGTGATTTGACCTTTTTCTGAAATTTCTAGTAGATTTGGAATGATTCAAACTTCCTTTTCCATCAAATTTACTATTTATAACAAAATAGAATAAATATACCTAGCTTTAGTGCCAAAGAAAAAGAAAACATCAGTGATGCCAGGGCTAACAGAAACACTGAATGGGACCATTTGTACTATATAAATCAAAATGATTGCTCAGTTCTCCTGGTGTTATATGAAACCTAATTCTCAAAGCTGGCATAGCTTCTCCTCTGCTTGATGTAGCTACTGAGGGAAAGTATGATAATCACACCTATTTTAGATGGGTTATATCTGTCAGAATCTGTGCTCATTCTTGTTAGGGATGATTTTAATTGGAGAAAGTATCTTGCAAGATTTAAATTTTATTAATATCTCCTGTTGCTTTGTGATTTTTGTCTTTCCCCTCAATGTTCTTCCCTTTATTCTTAGAGTCATGACACAAAAACTCCTTAGCATCTATAACCACCAACAAGGTTAACAGAGATTGAAGTAGTTGCACTTTTTGAAGCTCGTGAGATTAAGAAAAGTTCTAGGGAATCAAGAATCTTCTGTGGTTATTACCTTCACTGTAATGACCAGAAAGGATGAAAATTTACAGCAAAATGTCTAGCGCAGATCGTCTTCATCACTGGTGATAAAGTTGGATTCTTTTCTTTTGGCTGAGGTGGAAGCAAAGGTGGGCTTCTGAAAACAGCAGGAGGTATGCATACACACCCATGTAGACCACAGATGTGCCACTGGGAAATCAATGAAAACTAATTCCCTGGCTGATGTTTGAATGGCTGACTGTTTCTTTTACTTTTTTTTTTTTTCCCCTGCTCTGAGAGGAGAAGAATTGTCCAGCCTGTAAAGAGCTGCCTTGACTCACAAGCTGTAGGAAAGCAACTCACAGGTACTAAAATATCCATTTTGAAAAAAAAAAAAAAAATGGTAACACAATATTTCAAGACATATGCATGTCTTTTAGCTATTACATTTGTAAGAGTGTGAATCCAAATGCAGAGCCCTATCTTCAGGTGATGTAAATGATTTCAAAGGGAACAGGGATACTCAGCTGAGTACCTACACCATGTTTTTGTCTCTGATGAAATATCTACTGTTGAGGATTTTAAAAAATGTTTGTGTCTCTTTATTCTTCTTTGCTTAAAATGAAGGCTTTGTTGTCTCTTAAACTTTCATAGCAACAAATTTTCAAGGCTATTGAGGTGGTTGTCTAGAAATAACTCTCTGAGGTACATTTTACTGAACATATTGCTATCATTTATCAAGTATTCTTGTCTAATAATTGCTTCATTTGAATTTTTTCTGACTTCATGCAAATAATAGATCATCTTGTAAGCCCTGGCTGGAAATCCAAAACATGAGAGGTTAGGAAGAGATATCACTTTTGCTCTGTCTATGCCCATATTATGTAATTTATTAACCTCCATCTCAGTTTTGATTATAAAGAACAAAGGATTATGTGTGGAAAAATCCAGGCTTCATTCCACTTATTTCCACTAGCAAAGCCATTGCAAAAAGTACCATAAGCTAACAAGAATTATAAAAATAGTATTTAATAATTTATTTCATATTTTATTTCCTTTTCTATCTTGTAAGTTATATTTGTTTACATATGAATAATGTCTAACGTGTCTTATGCTTAGTTTCAGCATGTGAAATCCCTCCTCAGATTTTAAAAAACAATGTATATCTTTATCTAATGAGTAACCCATCTTCTGTTTCTGCCAAAGCTCTACTTGACAGAAGTCAGAAAGATAAGATCTACTTTAGTCGTTTCATAAAGCCAAATTCATGTATGCAGTCTCTTGCACAGCCCAGTTCAGAGGAGATACTCTTAGTTACTTACTCAAAGGGAGGCTGCAGCATTATGTATATCAACAGGAAATAATGAAAGCACTCTGTACCTCTTTATACTCTTAGAAGGAGACATAGAGATGCTAGAACAGTTTTTTAAAACTAAAACTCTACTTTATCACCTTTATGGTGAAGTTTTCCAGTGATTCAGTTATATTTTGTTCCTAATGTATTTCTTGATCGTCATGGATCTCTGTTTCATCTTCTAGCAGATTTTAGTTCTTCCAGACTCACTAAGCACCAGCCACTGCTCTTAAAAATTGCTGTATATAATCAGATCTTTGGGGAACATTTCATCTATAAGCAGATTTCCCAGTTCAGTATATTCAAATCAACCAGCACAACCTAATCATAGAGAACTCGACCTTGTTAGAATTAGTTCAATTTGCCAAATTCCATTAAGTCAACCTTTTTTTTTTTCAGTTAAAAGCACACATATGAAATCTGAATTGATTATATTTTATCTTCATGATGAAAGTAATTTTTTCCTCCTGAGGTATCTGATCTTGAATTTGGACTCTTAACACAAGCCCTGAGTACTTCATGTATTAATTGGACTCTCTGGCATGGCATTTTCTTTCTTGACAGATTCTTCTAGCAATAAAATTTGTTGTTAAATGATTTGTTTGATTTTTTTTTCTTCCCTTCCAGTACTGCTCTTTTAACTTGTTAGCAACTTGTTTTAAGCAGATAAGTGGATCTATTTAATTTCATCTTGATTCATTTGTCTACTGGAACACAATTGTGTTAAATAAAAGTCATCCTAATTGCCAAGAACTGCTTTATAGCAACTGTATTTACCTCTAATGCCATTGCAAGCGTGAAAGCATTTATTTTTAAGTTATATCTTCATACTATACTGAGAAACATTTCTTTCTTGCAGTTCTCGCTCCTTTCAGCTTTATGTATAATACCTTTGTCTTTACATTTTCCAGGCCATACAAAAATGTTTATCTGCTTTCTGTAAAGTAAAAATTTAACAGATAAATAAATACTTTGTAGGAAAGATGCATTGTGTTAACCCAGAAAACCCTAATGACATAAGATATACAGCTCTAGATATTCTATTCAATCATCTTTTACTAATTGGGTTGGACTCCTTTTTCTCCATAATTTATCACATGAACACCTCTCTTTCCAAGGAAATCAGATAACTCTTGAACGGTGTAATCCATGGGTACGTGATCAATACATTCTCACTTTGATGCAGTTAGTACAGTCTATCATCAGAATGTTCAATTGAAATTTCTAATGAAATATTAGGTCTAAATTATATCTTTTGAGAATTAAAAGGTGCTTCTTTGAATGAGATTTTTATCATTATTTTTTTTTGATTTGCAACATAAGACAGAGATATTTTATTAGCTCTCAGTGTACTTCATCTGAACTGTATACCACTAGAAGCGTGGCACTAAAGTGAGAGAGAGTGGCAACTAGTAGAAAATAGTTCCTTACTAGTATGATAAATGTACAGGAGTTTTGTAGTTGATTGAATTGTAGGTTGGAGGGGGGGCAGACTGTTAGTTATGCAGTATATTAAGTAGAAAGCTTTTCAAAATGCCTTTAATTTATAAAACTTATTTTAAAAGGTCTTGGAAACAATTTTACTGAGCTACTTAAATTTATCCAGTTTCTATCCAACTGCAATAAGGTGAGTGGCGAGGAGGAAACCAAACAACAAAAAGAAATGAGATCTTTTTAGACAACGGATAAACAAGCAACCTCTCTATCAGAAATGGTGACCAATCCAATGCCTACTTCAGTTCTTACTACAGGGAAGTGTCTGGGAGAATTTCTGTGTCAAACTTCAGTAACTTCAGTCTCCTCCGTCTTCATCTGTACGCTGTAGGGAATGCAGATACTCTAGATGCCTGAGTAATAGCCAAGAGAGGAATTGATACTCAGCTCTCCTAAATTTCCTGGTGCAACTTGTATGAAGTTTTGCTCCTAAAATAGAAATATACTAATTTACAGAGGTAGGAATTATATAATAATTGAATCTATGTTATGCAGAGCAAGTTCAATTAAAAAACATTATTATGTACAACATAGGATGCAATTACCCAGCACACAGAAGATGACCAAACATGCCTTTGAAGTGGAGCACCAGGTGTATTAGCTGTAACTTGCCAACATCGGAGTACAACTCCAGCCCTCACAACCCTGCACACTTTGTTATATCCAGATTTCGTTTGATCTGCATTTTAGTGTAGGGAAGATCTAGAAAGATGAATTGTTTTGTGAAAACAAAAGTGGGATGTTTTTCCAATTATATTCTTGAAAGAAGAAAAGGAAGTAGCAATCCAATAGTGAATATAGGTTTTATTTCCTTTTAATTTGTAAATAGTTTATGATACATTGGGACGAACTGAATGCTGACTCTTTCAAAATTATTGCAGCCTTCGGCTAAGTGTCTGTTACTGCAAGATAAATATAGGGTCTCTTTTTTTTTTCTGAAAAATTGAAGCTTTAAAAAAAAAAAATCAAGACTTGATTACTCAGACTGACAAGACCATCTTGAGGGTCCTTGTACCTTCTTTCTTATTATCTGTCCAAATCACACAAGTGAAAGATGCTCAACAATGTTAAAAATGTATCTTATGTAGGAAAAAATAAAGTATAAGAAAAATTATAGAGCTCAGATGGTCTACTGACTTGAATAGATGTTTTCATTTTGTGCATTAATGCTCATACAAAAAAACATTTCCCAAAACAACCACCTTTACAACTCAAGAAAACTGCATATTTTTATCATATTCTCTGCTGTCTGTTTTCCTACAGTTATGAATCTTTTAAGTATGATTTTAATGGCTTAGCTGAAGAAATATCCCTTCTGTACAATATGTAGAATGCACAATAAAACAATGGTTATTTCGGTCCAAGGAAGCAGACAGAATTCTCCATTCTGTGGAGATGGGCACTGCAGTCTAACATGATGTTAAGCTAATGATGGGTAAGATAAGCATTCTCACGATGGGATTTGAAAATACTGCCAAGTTCTTAATATACAGAAAATGCCTGAAAACTTGCATCTGCTCTCTTGGGAAGCTGCTATAGCAGTGAATTTTATCCGCAGAATATTTAGCATTTTTCATTGCTCTTTGATGGCATATGTTCCCTGAGATAACTTACATAAGGTAAAGTATTTCTAACTTGAAGCCAAATTAAGATCAGACATGCAGCAATCATTCTTTGCTGATGTTTTCAGTAATTCGTCATAGACGGCATATTAACTTACTCTGTTTATGTCTTTGGGCACCTATATGAAGAACATTTCTTTGCTGCAAGTCAATACTTTTGTCAAGCCTAAGGGTTTTTTTTTATTCAAAATATTGCAGGTTCCTGACCTGAAAATTTGCATTTTATATAAAAAGACAAAAAAAAAAAAAAAATTAAGAAGGATGCCACATACCAGCTGAATGAACAGATGGGTAGGAGGCAATTTTTAGAGTCATCATCTGGCTCTGTAGAAAGTGGAAGGGAAAGTTTGTGGTTTCTCAGAAAAACACTTGACACTAGTTTTGACAATTCCTGGGACGAAAAGCTTCAAGCTTTACATGGGTACTTTGCCTCTTCATTGTTCTTGAATTCTTGGTAATAGAAGAAAACATTGGTAATTTTTATTATTTAAGTATTTATTGCTGTGCTCAGGAAAAGCAGCTCTCTTGATGTTGATGCATCTGACCTTCTTAGACTAACACAAGATACTAATACTTTTTTTTTTTTCTTCCATTGTGCATTCTTGATTATGACATCAAGAAATACAGGGAGTTTGTGTTTGTTCAGAACAGATGTAAACAAAATGAAGCAAAAAACCCCATGATACTGACACAGAGGAGTGTTTCTGTAAGCTAGTGGCTTTGAAATACTTTGGTATCATATTAATTGGAAAACAGTGGGAGAAAGGCTTGGTTCTTTTTCTTTCTCCTCCTTTTTTTTTTTTTTTAACCTGAAATTAACCTGCAGGAAAAAGTAGCATAGTAGTCATAATCAGCAAAATAAGTTTGATTTAACAAATTTGGATCTTCTATCTAGTTTATATGTCCTGGATGAGTTTAGGACAAATGTTTTTCTAAATTATTACTTCAAATTGCCTTATTTCTTTGATTTGTAAATCTACACTTTTTTTTTCTGAATAATGGTTGTGTGATACCATCAACAGGGTTATTGGTTCTTTTTAGGCAGAGGCAAGACAGAGCACACTTTTCCTGAGTATCATGTTATGCAAGGTCATAGCAATATATTTCACACATATCTTTACATGTGTTTGGTTATCCATTTCTATTACTACATTGCAGTCCAAAGTATTTCAGCTAGTTTCCACTAAATCACTGTAATAGTGTATGCTAACCATAAGAGTTAATATGGTACTTTGGCAGATGCTGCACTGGCTACACTTCACTTTTTGTTCTCTATGTTTGTATTTTGCTTCTGCTTTCTAGGCCAACTCAAAGCCTAAATTGCATCTGTCAAATGTTAGGTGATTTCATTATGTTGTTGCTCATAGATTTGATTAATTCAGATTTTGGCACATGAAAGCTTTGAAACTAAAGCTTCATACAATGTTGGAGTCCCTTTCTGGAGGCTTTTTTTATTCTCATTTTAGACTCTGTTATCTTTAGTTAAATAACTGTAATATGGCTTCAGGATAGCAATTACTATACCTGGTTTGTATTTAAGAGCAGCCCTTGTTCACCGAATGGCTTGTACATCAACACGGTGCTCCTCATTTGTGGCTAAAGTAGAGAATACAATCCCACTTTCTCTTTTTTTTTTCCTTTTTCCTTTCTTTGCACTTTTGCTATCCGTGTTATCTTTTAAGAAAATATATGAATTGATATATAAAGATGATTTAAAACACAACTTCTTACAAAATACAATATAATTATTCTGGATAAATATTTATCTGTACATTTTTGCATTAATATTTACACAAAATCTTAGGAAATATTTTAAGAACTTTTCTATGGAATTTAACTTTTTGTTGTTGTTGTTGTCGTTTTCTTCTTTGCTTAATGTCCCAGTCCAAGAACTACCTCCTATAATATAGAATTTGTTTATAATTCATTGTACCTAATTACATATAATTTGAAACAATATGGACCATTATTGAAGTTTATAAATGTGTTTTAAAAGGTTACAGAAAAGTTAAACTTAATGTTGTTTTTTTTTTAAACTACACATTGTATCTGCCTCATTGACTTCTCAGTGTGTCTGCTAATGAACTACATGGTGCTGTAGCAGACCCTGAGGCAGAAGCTGGGAGGAGTAATGATCTTATGAACAAATGTTATTAAAATCATTACATGACATGCTATCCTGCCATCATGTTAATCTGTTTGGGGATACAGTTAAGATGTGGTGGCAAGGGAACCAAGTGTTCCAACAAATATAAAAAATTAAATTTGAACTAAAAAGCCATTGTCAGAAAATCGATTTGTCACCAGTCTCCTAAAAATTTGAACTGCCATTTATATTAAAACAAAAAAAAAAAAAGAAAGAAAAAATAAGATCTGGATACTTGCATGTTTTATTACTTCCCTGTTTCAGTATCTGAGTTATACTTTGGAATACAAAATACATTTTAAAAGACTGAAGTCTGAAAGCATTAAGACGCTAAAAAGCCGTTTTCTTATTATTACTATTATGAATGTAGGTCTGATGCCAAAAACCTCTGTTCAGTGCACATGGTAGTAGCTGGAGATTTCTGTGGTTTCACTGCCACTTTAGATACATGCCTAGCACTAAATCTCATGCCTCCTCTGTCTTGCACCTCAGAGCCCTCAACCTGGGTAGAGACAATGTGCCTCAAACCCACTGGCACTAATGTGTAGGGTCTGATGACATCGGGGCACTCTGCAGTGGCTCTGGCTTTGTGCAGGAGCTGTTAGTGGGTACAAATGCTGAGGGTCACAGACATGATGTGTTGTGGCTTCCTCTCTGCTGGAGAGCTCACCCTGGGAAAGCCTACTTTCCTGCTCTGTTACCCCCTTGATATATGTCTGCAAACCACAGCTTGGTCAGAATGACCAAACACTGAAAGGTCTCTCAGCATGTTGCAGAGATAGTTGGACTCTACCACATCCTTCAAGGCAACCTCTGTTTAGGTGAGTGTTTCTGGTTTACTAAAAATGGATGGTCAAAGAGGAGAAGAGCTGGAGTGTCTGAATCTGCTCAGCTGTTAGTTTGCCAAGTAAAGTATGGGTAAATATCCTGCAGTTTCTCCTGTAGAACTTCAATATTGGTGACAGCTACTGTTGAATAGATGACATAGGGAATCACAGTAATTGGAAAAAAAAAACTTTGCTAGTTGCTTGGGGTGAAATTTGTACCATTACCTGGGATGGAATTTAGCTCTTTAGCTCTACAAGGAATTTGTTTGCATATCTTTATAGTTCATGCAGAAAAGCAGGCATTTCTAGGGTATATGGTTATTTTGGTATCTGCTCTTGGGTAAGGCAAATCATGACATATAAATGTTTATTGGTTTTGATTGACTCAGAACTAGGGCAGCATTCGGTTATTTAAATATAAGTGCTTAGCGCACCTTGAGATGTTATTCCTTTTGTAAGAAGCTTAGAGATACAATATTGGATTTGTTTTACAAGGTGCATTTTCTGATAAAGGGAAATACGTCCTTATAAAACAGGATGCAGGGTGAATGCCAAAGCAGATTCCCCACAGTGTCCAAGATGTTCTTAAAGACCTATGATTCAGCAGCAGAAACACACTTCCTAATTTGTAGATGACTCTAATGTCATTGCTTACATTGTGTCAGTCCCATTTCTAATGCTGAAGTGAAAAATTGTGACTGGTGCATCCATGTGTTTTTCTTTGGCCCTTTAAAATTCAGTAAGATATAATTAGTACTATACCTAGGTGGGCAGTGTGTTGTCACTATATTCTCTGCTGAGGTAGATTATTGCCATATCTGAAGAATTCCTGGAGTCTTTTCTACACAAGATTACTACTCCCTCGTATACAGCCCAAATCTACAACAGTGTGTTGCTTTCTGCTTAGTAACTTGCTTGGAAAGCTCTAAATGACCTTCATTTACATTTGTTTACAGTTCTGCTTTAAGAAGGTCTAATCAGGTTTGGTTTTATTAATTTATGTTTTGACTGCAGTTCCTTGTTACTGAGAGAGATATAAATTGTTTTAAATTCAGTAACTGTAAGTGTGCCGTCAAACTTATGAATTTCTTGCACTACATATAGAGTTTGGCCACTGCATTATGTTGTTATAACAACTGACACTTGAATCTAGTTTCATTGCTTCTGCATCTTCCCCAAGAGGCAAATCAGAGCTTAACTTGAAAATCACAGGATCTAGGCAGGTTTTATAGCTCTGTCAATAGATGAGTTTCTTACTTAATTCAATCCTGTTGATTATAGTATACTGTATAAATCATGTCAGATAATTAAGAAAGTTAGTCTCCAAAAGAGAATAAATATCGATATACTTACATTTTTGGGGATAGAGTCATAGGGTTATACCAACTGAATTGAATCTTAATTTACAGTATTTAGTATTAGGTAATGCATACATTTCAAGATTAATGTGGTACTTAACATGTTGCAGTGGATTACCTATGCTTCTAACATTTTAAGAAAATATCTCAGGAATGGGTTATTGAAAATTTCCTAGCAAATCTTTGTAAAAAACATGTGAAATTCTCTTGTTTTTCAGGGATTTTGCCAATCCAAAATATTGCCCGCTGCTGACAATTTTACACAGATTCTATACTGAAAAACTATTGTCAAAGTAGGGCAGCTCAGTTTACAAACATTTAAGAAAATAAATTAAGCAACCGTAATCCAAAGTGAAATACAGAAGAATACGCTCCTGCAGCTAGCAAAGTCCTGTCACTGATGCTGTCATTGGGAAAAGAATGAGGTAAAACTTGTGGCTTGTCAGTATCAGCTTGTATCATGAAAGATTCCTGTAACCTTTTCTTGGACAAAATATTTTTTTTTGGTGACATCTTCATTATTTGCAGCCTCAGTTGACATTCACAGGCCACTCAGCCTCTCATTGCATAAGTGCTGCCTTCCCCGTCCCACTGTGCTCATCTACTGTGGGCAGGCACTCTCTTAAATGCTGCTATTTCTTTTATCCACTTTTCTTTTTGAAGTGTCCTGCCTAAATAATAGCTAAGATGTGAGGACTGGACTGCCATTGCCAGGACAAATATGGCTTTGCTGAGTGCTAGGGGAAGACAAACAAGCTTTTGCCTCTTTATAACAACACACAGCATGGAACGAAACTTCGGGGTGGAAGAGGAAGGCACCTTTACCAGATTATCACTTGCTATCTCCAGCCATATTTTTGGACCTTCTTACGCCCTCTGTCAGGCCTCTGAGGGCACTGTTAGCCCTTACTGTCTCTGTCCATCCACCCCAAGTCTCCTGCCTATAACCCAGGACCCAATATCAGCCCCCTGGAGCCATCAGCCTCTGCCCCAGTGATGCTGCAGCAGGGCAAATCTCCAGCTCCCCACAGCCTTGCTGTGCCCAACCAAGGGCTCCGCTGAGCTGGGCCCATGCATGGACACATGTCCTGGCCTTGTCCTGGCCCCAGGGAGGTGTCCAGTGTCTGGACCTGAGGCTGCCCTGACCTCCCCAGCTGCCCTGCTCCTGGCTGGGGTGGTGGGACGGGCCCTGGCTGCCAGGCACTGCCCTGCCACCCTCAGGGTTGGGCCCCAGCCCATGGGGAGCTGCTGGCCTTCACAGCACAATGATGGCCTTTCCCTCTTTCCCCAAGACAGCAAACTTGATACCTTATTGCAATTAGATCTATAAATCAAATTTTAGAATGCCAAGTGAAAGACTGTTATTTCACTTATAAAGCCTAGCATGCAGAATTTTTATAAAGCTTAATTTCCTGTGTAATCATTAGCACGTGCACTGTAATTACAAATTTGGCAGAAATATTTGTATTTCTCTGATTCCGTATCTTACTCAGTGAACCTATCAACTGTGAAACAGGCTCAGCTGGAGTTTGTGTAGTGTCTCAAAATCAGCACCCAAGGACGAGGAGCCTGGCTCCTGACATGTAGTTCTCTCTACAAATGGCTTGTCTCTCACCATGAGAAAGTGGGATAGGTGGTGGAAATAACCTCTCATCAAGAACCATCCTCGAAACAACACGTGTCCTTCTTAGCAAGGACTACCCTGACAGAAAAAAAGATGCTTCTAGGTGTCAGGGCAGGGCTGTAGCATGTGGCACTGGGGGATATCTTGTCAGGAGAAACTCTGCAGTGGGAGTGAGTTATTTGGAACAGGAAGTCCTTCTTATGGCAAATAAGGCAAATAAAGCACGGAAAAAGAGATTGAAATGTCACAGAATCATAGAATCATAGAATGGTTAGAGTTGGAAGGGACCTTCAAAGGTCATCTAGTCTAATCCCCCTGCAAGGAGCAGGGACATCCCTGACTAGAACCTGTGAGTTGATTTTTTATTGCATTTTTTTTTTTCCTTTCCTCTCTACATGAGGCTTCATTACCAGGAATTTCAGAAAATTATCATATTTACCTTTGACATACAGTCTCTTTTACAGATTCTGTCCTTTGTTCTCCTTTCCTTTTTTTTTTTCTTTCTGTTTTATCTCTCTTCCTTTTTCTTTTACTATGATAAAATAAAACAAAGTTGTTAAAGAGACATGGATGGGACACCTACTGCGAGTAGGAGTCTGGATACAGACATCTACATTCAACATGCTAATTTAGTAAAGCTAAGTGTAGCACAAAGTCTAATTGGGGGTTTGTTTTTTAATCTACTGCTGATAAGCTATCCTTTTTCCTTCCTTCTATGATTAGGCTTCTTGAACAATATGATATAAAAATGGCTTCTCTGACTAACACAGAAGACAAAAATAAGAACATCAGAAACCATGCTATAGTCTTTGCTTGCAATAGCCTGCATTTGCAAAAATTACAGTGCCTCCTGTCATACTTTTATTAAGTTTATGATGCCTTTTAAACAATAATTTAAACTACGCAATGCTTTCAAGTTTTAATTTAAAGAAGCCATCTCCTGATCTTCTCATGTTTAAAGCTGATGATGGGATAACTGTCTTTAGAAATGAATTACCATTGGACCATGACCAGCAGTATCTGAACTGAATCCATTAATTCATAGTTCAACTTCAAAAGCAAGTCTGTCATTAACCTTTTTGTCCTCCATCTTGTCTCTTAAATAATTTGATACATTCTTTATAAAATACAAAGTGCAACAACTTGTATATTTGCAGCCAAGCTGCTGAGGAGTTTTTCACTACCAGCTTTCGTTGCAGAAAATTCAGCAAAGCTTGACACTTTAATTGAGAGCTTCAACTAAATTTTGATCAGCGCTTTTACCCTAAATCTGTACATTTCAGATTTAAACTTGCCCATTAAAAATTTGGGTCACGGTCCCTCTGAGCACTCCCTTTGGCATCCCTCTTTCTGTCTACCTGTTCACCACATACTCTGCATACCCTGTTCTCTGCTGCTTCTTTTCCTTCCAACTTGTCTCTGTGATGGTTTATTATCTGCTTCATGAATAGCTGGTGAATGGGCTGGGAATGGCAGATGGCAATAAAAGGAAAATTAAATGGCCTTGGATAAAATGTACGCTTAAAAAAAAAAAAACACAAAACCAAAACACAAGCCCAAAACAACACAGAAGGAAAGAGGAATAGAAAAAGAGGAAAAATAAGCAAATGTTTGAAAAAAAAATTGAAGCAGTAGGAGAGAGACAGAATAAAAGAGCTCCGTGAAATAGCTGGAATAAAGTAATGCAAATAAATTTTGTAATTTCCACCTCAGCAAATTTCCAAATCTTATCTATATTACAATAAATTATTTCAGAGCAGTATTAATACTTGTATATTATCAGATCTATAACAATTATATTATTTTATTTATGTAAGCATTTTATCCATGTAAGCAGTTATGAGTGTTGTTATCACCTAAATGACTTGGCAGCAGTTTCATAATAATTTGTTATGAATACTTCAATATTTGATATCCTATACAAACTTGATTAAAATCCTCCATATGCACTTGTTTGCTGACAGTCAGAGTACCAATGTAAACACTCAGTGCAATGATCTGTGCTTCATTGTCAACCTGGGTGAAATCTTGGCCCCTCCAAATTGCTAGGGCTGTGCATGAATTGGCAAAAGGTTGGCTGAGCTATAGCAGCAGCCAGGCTAGCTCTCAAACAAAAAGCAGGATAACTTATTAAGTACATCTTGTAATTTAGCCCCACTTGAGACCAAGCTGCACACTTGCTCACTCACTCTCCCCTCCCTCTGAGGGAATGGGGGAGAGATAATATAACAAAAAGCTCAAGGTTTGAGATAAGGACAGGGAGAGATCATTCAGGTAGTTTGAACAGAAGAAATATTTTGGTGTCCACAGCTTCAAAATTATGGAACGTATTTCTTTGAATGTCGTTTGTTCCATCGATACCAACACTACCAAGTATGCAAACAGAGATATTATAGAGTTATGCAATCACACAACTACAAGAGATAGAATGGAAAACCCTTGTTTAAGGCCACATACTTGTTCTAATCACTTGGGTAATTTACAGTCATTTGCTTTGTTTCTTCTAAGTGCCTACACAACATTAGAAATTTTAGTCCCTGAATAAAAAAAAAAAGGGAGAAAGAAGGTCTGTTTCATCACAACAATGTGGACCAAATGGATACCTCTACAGGCTGCAACACACTTTTGTAGTTAATATATACATTAAGATTCCTATTTTTAAGCACTAGTATTTGAACATACTGGGAATATTTAGAACACTGACATTGCTATTCCAGTAACAGTGGTAAATGCTGCAGAATTTAACTATTTCACCCTACACTACAGATAATCTTGTGATTTTCTTTCATGAGAGACCATAGCCTCCACACTGTTATACATATGGTTATATAATAAAGCGTGAACATGTATGCAGAGAAAACTTGCAGTGACATTGGGATTATGATACTTTGAATGAGAAATCAAATATTGATGAACTTGGAAAAGAGAGAAGAACTTGTATATAAGACAGAAGATATACAGACTTAAAAAATTAGAGGCTGACTACAAAGCAAATAAACAGTCTTTTTAATTTTTTTTTAAGTTCTGCAGCTCTCCAATAATAAAAAAAAATAAGGTCATAAGTAATGTCCTAGGGCAAACTAATTGCCCATCATCTTGCACATCCTCTCTCTGAAGTGGCAGCAGAAGACCTTAATTCAGGACATCACAGGAGGCACCTATGGAAAAACAACCCGCGCCAGAGCAGTTTCATGAAGGACTGCAGCCCATGGGAGGGACCCCACACTGGAGCAGGGAGGAATGTGAGGAGTTCTTCCCACAAGGAGGAAGGAGCAGTTGAAAACAATGTGAGATGAACTGACCATAACCCCCATTCCCTATTCCTCCCTCTGCCTCTCAGGAAGGAGGAGGTGAAGACAGTCCAGAATGAAGTTAAGCCTGGGAAGAGAGGAGGAGTGGGGAGAAGTTGTTGGTTTTGGTTTTTTTTTTCTCTCTCATTATTGTATTTTGATTTTATTGTTAATAACCTGAATTAGTTTTCCCCAAGTCAAGTCTGTTTTGCCCATTACTGTAACTATTTCACCCTACACTACAGATAATCTTGTGATTTTCTTTCATGAGAGACCATAGCCTCCACACTGTTATACATATGGTTATATAATAAAGCGTGAACATGTATGCAGAGAAAACTTGCAGTGACATTGGGATTATGATGAAAGTCTCCTGAAAAACCTTTGACTCTTATTAAGTATCTGTCTAGCCTGGAGTAACAGGGTTTTTTGCAGCACTGAACAGGTATTGGAGCAGAGAGTGGGGAAGCAGGCAAAAAGACCAAAAAAAAAAAGGAAAAAAGGGCTGTCACCTTTGCCTCTGCTCTAACTGTATTTTAATAGAACAGTGGAGTCTAGTGAGCTGTGAGTGTGGCACCTTTCATGAGCACAACTATAAATACACTTTTAAAAAACTGTCCATAAATCATGTTTTGTCATTGGAGAACATAAAGGGAAATTATCGGTTTTCCACTGACAAAAGCAGGGGGAAAAAAAATCATGGTTCTAAAGTCACCTCTACTCTTATTTTCCATTCTAATCTTCTATGCTTTTCATTTTGCAGCTGAGCAATTGATTCAGTTAGCCATTAGATTCTTGGCTGGCTTGATATCAAAGACTTTAAGCATTTGCAGCCAAACAGTGGATTCTTTGTCTGAGCAATCAAGGGTTGTATAGGGGACCGCAGTGCCTGCAAGGAGGGAGGGCAGCAAACTCACCAGTAACAACGAAAAGTTGGACTCAAAAAATTGCTTCTACATGGCACAAGAACAAGAAGCTGCACTGATCTTATTAATAGCTCTTTTTCTTCCTTCTTGACCTCATCTGATTGTGATGTGGAGGAAGACTACACTAGTACAGCCTTTCAACATGGCAGCTATCCTCTGAACAAAGGGAATGCTCTTTGTTCCACTGCAGTAAAAAACTTTCTGTTGTGTGGGGAAAGAGCAGTAGTGATTGTAGCACTTCGCCCTTAATACCAATACACCAAGCTCTGCAATCGCAAGTGATTGTGATCAGCACCAAAACATGAATTTAAAACATGAATAAAAATCACTTTTCTGCTACCAGATCCATTGCTTATGTCAAATGCTTGGATGCAAGGATATTCTTCCAAGTCCTTATAAGGGAGAAGATCTGGGTAAAGTTAAGTTCTGACATTTGTTCCCAAACCTGCTTTTCAGAGGAGGAAAACAGGTGTGTAGGGTGAATAGGAAGGGCAGTAGCTCTAATAAGTCCCAAACCTGGCTGATGAGAGATCAGGGATCCTTTTTTTGTCCCAAGGCACTACTGAGAAGGTTAATCTAAGATACACACAGAGATTATTTATCTAATTTGCTTTTTTATTAAGACATTCTAAGTCACAGGAGAGGAATGCACAGCCTAGAGCACACGACAAATATCTGACATAAAAACAAAACTCTTGAACATAAACAGGCCTTTATAATTTTCAGGTGTTACTGAGCCATCAAAATGGTGGAGAACGGAGAGACAACTGTATGTTTACAGACTCTGGAAATAATTCAGAGATGAAATGCCTAATCTGAGAGTTTAGAATACACTTAAAATTTAAAAAATAGCAGAACAGGTTTGAAAAAAGGGAATGTAATGAACAAAGATATATAATCAAAATTTAACATTAAGCAGTCTAGGTCTGGATTCACTCTTTTCACCAAAAAAGTAGCAAATATCACTGACCTGAGAGACTTCTGTTTCAACCACCTTACATCCACTGCCCATTAGTTAGTGCAAAGATCCTTTTAACTTCTAAGCTTTGGGTGAGATCTTTCATGCTTGCCAAGCCATTTTTCTAGCATGCAAAAGCTAGCATGACTCCTAGTGCAATTTACTCAAAAGTTATACTTGCTCTCTGATGGCATACTAGAAGTACTAATGTGAAGGAAAAGAGATGTGTCAATAGCTGGCCAAAGGTGTACAGTCTAAGATATATATAACCCTTTCAATTTTATGACCAACTTATCCAGAACATGAGAAGACAGTCTAAAAGGCAGCCAACATTGAAATTAAAAAAAAAAAAGAAAAAGAAAAAGTAAAAGAAAAAGAAAAGAATATTTGGTGAATACTTGAATGAAATAAGGGAAGTAATTAAAAGACAGTAACAAGAACTGGAGAGAGTCTGGCAATCTACTACCCCCAAAAATTGGGGGTTTTTTGGCAGCCATGTTATCTTTTCCACATGGATGATTTGAAAAAGCAAATGGAAAAAGACCAAACAAATGTTGTCAAGAGCTCATGTCTCCATTGTATGTGCCTGTAGGTGTACACTTATATGATAGCTGGATTTCTGTCGTCAATAAACAGTAATGGACAGAATTTGGAACACATGGTTTCAATAGTAATTGAAATAAAAGTTACTTTAAAACATTGTCATTAAATCTATTTTTAAAAATATGGATATTCTTATCTTCTTTAGGCAAGGTCTTTAATATATGTATTTTCTAAGGTTAATTTCAGTGTAGTACTTCAATTTGTTTGGGATTCATATAAATGATTCATTACTGATAGGTTTGACATCCAGAATAATTAAAATGGTTCATTGCTTCTGAATGAAACACCTGGATTTATTAGACAAAATGCAACTGTATTATGTATTCATTACATTCATTTCCTTTAGGATTACAGAAAGCCACAATCATTAAAGAAATAATTTAAAACTATGTCTCAGAAGGCAGAGTAACTATACAAACTGTTGCATCCCTTCATCCAGTGTAGGTTGCTGGCTCCAGTAGATGACAGACAAACCCTACAAACAGCTACAGGGGAAAATCAAATGTGTGTAGAGGCACTTCACTCTCACAGACACAGGTACAAAATTTCCATTTCCTCTCCTGCTGGATTTCCAGGTAAGGGCTAAGCAGCAGCTGGCCCTATAGTGCAATGTCAAGCACAAGAACCCCATTTATTTTCCATGGAGTTGATAGGACACTTCATGATTTGCAGTAGAAGGCCATGTGTCATCTATACACATGGCAGCAGAATTATAACTCCAACAACTTAGGAAACTGCATCAAGCCTTTCCCATTGATATGGAGACTCAGTAAAGCTGAGAGCTGAACCTTACAGTTGAAAAACCTTGCAACTTACAGCAACGGATGTAAATCTTTCCTTTGAGGATATATCCGATATAAACTTTTTAAAAATTCATATCTGGACAAAGACCGAAAACTAACTTAGATGTTTATTTTTCTCCTTCCTAATAAATTTGTAAATTTAATGTTACAGAAACAGATTCCACGACTGATTTAATGACTTTAAGCCATTTTTCTTCCCCTAAACTCTATGTGCCTTCCTTGAAGAGATATATTTCAGGGACAGGAAAACTGTAGGCATGATTGTATAATTCAGAAGCAGCGCTGATTGAGCCTGAAACTGGGAATTAATCTCTTCAACAAATAGAATTCATTTTATTTGTTCTCATAGCTCTCATATTACATACACACACAAATATATATATATATATTAAATACCAAGAGGATGTTTACTATTCATTGAAAGGAATCTACCTGTCCAAGGGCATCAGTGCAGAAGAATTTATGACTCCTGATGATATTGACAAAGAAAGATCACAAGAAATCAGGAAAAAAAAATTATATTTCCAATTATTTTGTCTCAACATGAGCATTTGACCTTGCATAATATACCCAGCAATTTTAAGCCATTCTAAATTTCACTGTATATTAGTGGCAATCTTACCAAAAGTATTGCCTAGAGACAAGCCCCAGAATTTACAGCTAATGTATCAGATGTTATTTTAGTGTGTGTCTGAGTTTTGGGATATGTGCAACTACAAAACTTCCCTAAGGCAGCAGGTGAACAGACTTCAGTGTTAGCTAGAAGAAAAGCGCGATAGAACTACCCTAGACTGGTCAGCAGTCTCACATCGGCACATCAGTCGCATGAAACTTGTACATAAAAGAGGGGAAAAAAGAAAAGAGAACTTGAAAATAAAGGATAAATTGACAAAGGGAAGACTGTACAAGCATAATGATTTTTAAGAATTAATTGATAGGAAGGAAATGAGAGAGAACAATATTTTATATGTATCCATCAAATGATCTGGGGCTGTATTTATCAGAAAGGAAATACAACAAGCTTAGGGAAAAAAAAAAAAAAAAAGCTATGTCCTCCAATTGCACAGGGTCAGCTTGTAGATCACTTGATTCCTGATAATCTACAGCATGTCTAATATTCCTATTCTGTTGTGTATGTGCTCATTTCATCCTGCTCCAAATGAAATAAGTCTGGCAAAACAGCCTGCTTTATGACACTGACGAGCAAGTTGATCAACAGCTGAGAAGAAATCCCTATATTTTTAGCACCTATAATAACTTACACACATTCAGAAAAATAGAGGAAGTCCGCTGCTTCTGACTGGTTTTGTAAAGCCTCAGAAGATAGTTCAGCTTGCAAAGAGCACCCAAAAGGTAACAGACAGGGAGGTGAGAACAATAGTGCCAGTTATCCCGCTGTTGGATAAAAAAAAAAAAGCAGCACATTAATTATCTCCTTTTACTTCTGGCATGATATTTTATTACAGAAAATAACATACATTCCCACACCTTCACCACACAGTCCACTTCCCCAGCTGTACCTACTACCGAAACTAGATTTAAAACTCTAATGTACTCTGACACGTCCGAGTACCCTGGGAGAGTATAGCTGGCTTCCTCCACTAATCCAGTCTGTTAGCAGGTGCTGCAAATCTAGAGGCAGATGTTAATTGATTCACACTGATGGCTTTGGCAGGTTCAGCTCATTAGCCTTCCCTGAATGTAACTGCAGTCGAGAGTATCTTCCTGTGCAGAGGAACTGAGGGTTAAGTAGTCATAGAATAGTTTCGGTTGGAAGTGACCTTCAAAGGTCGTCTAGTCCAAGCCCCCTGCAAGGAGTAGTGATATCTCCAACTAGATTAAGGTTTCTTAGAGACCCATCCAACCTGGCCTTTAATGTTTCCAGGCATGGGGCATCTACCACTGCTCTGGGCAACCTGTTCTAGTGCTTCACCACCCTCACTGTAAAAAATTTCTCCCTTACGTCCAGTCTGAATCTACCTCCCTCTATTTTAAAACCATTACCTGTTGTTCCATCTCAACAGGCCCTGCTAAAAAGTCTCTCCTGATCTTGCAGGCCCCCTTGAGGTAGTGGAAGACCACAATAAGGTCTCCCTGGAGCCTTCTCTTCTGCAGGCTGAGCAGCCCCAATTCTCTCAGCCTGTCCTCATAGGAAAGGTGTTCCAGCCCTCTGATCATCTTCATGGCCCTTCTCTGGACTCTCTCCAACAGGTCCACATCCTTCTTATGTTTGGGGCTTCAGAGCTGGATTCAGTATTCCAGATGAGGTCTCACCAGGGCAGAGTAGAGGGGGAGAATCACCTCACTCAACCAGGTGGCCATGCTTCTTTTGATGCAGCCCAGGATGCAGTTGGCTTTCTGGGCTGCAAGTGCACATTGCCAGCTCATGTTGAGCTTCTCGTCCACCAGTACCCCCAAGTCCTTCTCCTCAGGGCTGCTCACAAGCCCTTCTCCACCCATTCTGTATTTGTGCTTGGGATTCCCCTGACCCTAGACTCTGCTGTTAAGGAGGGAAGTAAGCTTATCTTTCCACATTGAAGAATCATATTTTTCCTTTTCCTTGCTAGTTCTAGTTTTTGTTTATCTCATAATTAATATGATGTCCATGATTAATATAGACTCTGTCCTTTAGGAGTTGTTATGAAGACAGTTTCAGAATATATGTTTATTTCAAATTTGATGGAATTAAATCTCTGCCTGTTGCTTTCCCACAGCCAGTATCATGATAAAGTAAACAGTGGAAAAGGAAGTAAAGAATCTGTTACTATGAGAAGCCGTATACCTTGATTGTCACTGAAAATGCTAAGATTTCCTTTGTTTTGGGTTCTAAGTTAGCAAATGATACTGTATTTTTTTCCTGATGTGAAAACAAAGAAGATAGATAATCTTATGCCTTTATAGGAAAGTGCAAATAACAGTAGGCTTCTTTTTCATGTCAGTCCTAAAATGCCTGCGGTATGCAAAGACTTGTTTTATCTTAGACCAAACGTGATTTGAAACTCTTTCCTATTAAAATTACAGAGAGAAAAAAAAAAAATATGGTCTTACAACTCTATATTTTGTTTTATAAAACAGTCCTCTCATGAAACTGAGAGGTTTGGGTTTTTTTGTTTTTTTCTTTAAAGGTATAAGGTACAATTTCTAATCTTATAAACTAATATTTCCCCAAAACACACAAAGGAGCTCTCTGTGTTTACACCTAGGGAAAAAAGCAGCCTAAAAATAGGCAGAACTCCACTCTGCCGAGCGATGAAGACACTCACAAATGAGAGTCCTCTTGGATAGTAAAGATGCAGCTATTGACCCTTATAAACATCAAATTACTGTGAGAAAGAAAGAAGTTATTCTTAAGAAATAGCTCAAAATTCATAGTTTCATTTAAAAATCTTGAAATAGTGAGAAGGCAGGTTGAGTGATTACTTTTGAAGGTAAATATGGGGGAAACCTGATTTTTCATATTATACAAATATTACAGAAAATAGGCACATCTTTGAGTTTCTGACTGGAAACTCAGTAACAATGGACATCTAAAGCAAAGTATTCTCTTTTCCATCTCAGTTGCACTGCATACTGATCTTTCACTGCCTTTTCTCTTTCAGTCTCTAAAAAAAAGTCTGCAGTGTCGACTACATTGTGCACTTGCTTTTTTGTTTGTTTGTTTATTTTAGACCCTAAACTTAACTTCATTTGCTGTGTTAGTAAATGATAATCAGTTAAATCTCTGCCCATTCCCTCTAAATCCCTAGCAACAAAAGTTTTTCTGTTTTCGTGCCTGGGGGAGGGGAGTGGGAAGAGACGCTAGGCTGCTTAAGTGATCTTGTAGCATTGTTCAACAGAGATAAATTTTTAATCCACTACAGAGAGGAAAAGGAATATTTGTGTGACAGAGGAGATACTGGCAGGGTGAGAAAGCGAGATAACTGTTGGAAAAGCTGCCTGCAGGGCCTTTTGTGTTTCTAAGTCACCCAGAACTGGAGAAGCATTAGAAGTGTGTCCCTTAATTAATGCAACAGCATGTGATAATTTAGCCTCTGAGAACCCTGGGGTTTACACTTTTTCTTTTTTTTTTTTTAATCTGACAAACGAACCAAGAGAATTTGCTTCGCTGTTTAGGGAGAGTGGGGGAATGGCTTGAGGAAGCACTGAATACTTAAACATATTTGAGCTCTCCAAGGTTGGGGTTGTAAGTGACAGCTTATTTCACCTAACATGTTGTTTGTCTGTTACAATAAATGTAAGTACGTACTTTTTATGGCTCAAAACTACTAGCAGTTTATATGATATTAGTGATGTCACAGCTTGGCCTAAAAATTAAAATGTAGAAATCTTCCTGAAAATCAGGCATTCAGCTGTCTTTGAGGCATCTAGGCAGTGTGACAACTGCTATCTCACGACAGATATTTTCCAGTGTTCCTTAGTAGGTACATATTTCAGACGCACCAAGGGTGTCCGCCCAAATAACTTTAAAAAAAAATAAAAATCTTCACATCTCTCTACAGTATGACTCTGACTTGTTTGATTTACACTGGACAAAATATTTAGTTACAAGTTTCAGTATATCAGGAAACATGTTGCCACAGTTAACAGGTTTCTGCCCCTTAACGTATACCTCCAGAATAATTTCCCTTAAGGTGATTATAACTTCTCATACTTAAAACTGCAGGCTGCTGGAAGTAGATAGTCCTTACCACTTCCATTTGCAATCTGCCCAGGTTCTTTGTAAGCCATTTCATTACATTTTAGATTTAAAAAAACAGTTTTAAAGGAGGAGAAATTGTCCTTGCTGTTTAAAGATTAGGAGAATTTGTTTCTTGTCCTAATTTTATTGGAAGAATTTGCAGGAAGTAAAAGGTGGTCTTCATAATGCCAGTGATAAATATCACCACAGTAAATAGTGAGGCTGGAAATAACTTTTTTTTTTTCTCCCTCACCCCCTCTACTCTCCTCTCTCTTGTATTTAAAGATTTGCTGCGGTCAGGTATGCTGCATTGCTATTGATTTAGTTAATGTTACTCAGCAGCATTATTTACTGTAGAATTACTGACTTCTTGTTAACACTTCTGACTAGGAAATGACCTGCCACTGTGCTGATATAAGTAGTTATTGCTCACTGTTGTCATTCCAAGCCTTATTGTACTATTTAGGTGCATCCTTCTGAGTATCTGACAATTCCTTGGCAAATAAAGACCAAAACTGTGATCTAATACAGTAACAATAGCCTTCATGTGATAGTCAGTAACATTCCTCAGCATCATGTATGAAAGATGACTTTGGTTACCATAGTGATATCAGCATCCTTTGTCTCTAAAAGCTGACACGTTTTTTTTTTTTCTCAAGCTCTTTAAATGTTTGATTGAAAGCCTCTGACAACCATTTGATATTGATCAGTGAATGACTGAATGCCCATTACCAGCAATAGCACTGTATCATTCACTAAAATGTCCTTTAATGCACAGATTCAGGCACTTTTATTTTTCCCTACCTCCTTATCAGTTGCTTTTTCTTTTTTTTTTTTTTTTTAATAATAAATAAGGATGGCTTTAGTAACTCTGCAGAACAGAGATACTATTTCTTTCTTGTTTTGACAGTACTGATGGAGATTGGCCACTCAGGTCATCTTGTGATGGTTGAAATAATCCTAAAAATAGAATAAAATATTTCTTTGTGGTATGCCATGTGTGATATGTCCCCTTCCCCTCTCCTTTGCCCCATATCTCTTGTTCCAGAGTCCTAGCTGTTGACATTCTTGGAAAAGGCATTTAACTTTTGCTGGAGTCCTTTGCCTTACCCTTTTCAAGGTAGTATTTCATTCGCCCTCAGATTTCTTCTATCCCACAAATGTGTCTCTTTTCCAGTACCTAGGAAGACTATGATTAATCTGTCAAGAAATGCTCAGCTGAGATTCCAACAAGTGAAAGGGACAGGATGTGTCCTGTCCCCTTCCTCAGGAGTGTAAAAGGATTGTTGCTCTGATGGGCTGAATTTATAGCTTCTCTCAAGTATACCCGTGTCTTCCTGTATGATTCCTCAGCAACCGTTTCTGAGGATGGTGATACCATTCAGCCATATGATGTTAGGATTTCCTACTGCAGGGAATTTCTTCCTTATCAAGTATTTCAAAGCAAAATCATTATTTTTCTCCAGGATTTATTCTAGGGCCTTGGATTTGTTGATGTCTGCCAACTACTTCATTGGTGATTAATTTAGCAAAGATGTATAGTTCATGTAAAATGGTAGTTAATGTTACAAGGCAGTAGAGAAAGAAGATGCCTCTAGCTAAGGCGAAATACTCTCTCAACTCTTTGGGCTGCTACTTAGGAGAAAAATCACATTTTTCTTTGAGGGTATAATCGCACTTGACCACAATAATTCCTATTCCTTTACTGATGAAAGACTTCCCTTGACTCTTCCTCATTTTCTTCCGGAGTGGCTGAGGCTGTAGGGTATGTGGTTAGGGGGTGGTTTTCTTTCTTCTCTGATGTAGAGCTCATCCCTGGTTTATTGCAAACATACCAGACCTGTGTCTGTGTCTGGTCTTCTGGTATGTGCTACATGGGACTCTGCTGAGCCTTGGTTAACAGTAAGAGGCAGCTGTTTCTCAGTAAGCCTCCCATTTCTAACTGACGGTATGAGTGTTTTTCTTTCTAGTCCAGAACATGTTCACTCAGTGTGAAGTGCAAGTTCAGCTGGAAGCCCCAGTTGTCTTCCTTCCACTGTGCTTCCTTCCACTGTGCTCATGTTTCTCATTAACAAGGGAGAAGCATCACAGGATGATAAGACAGGTCGGGGATTTTGGAGGGTGGTTCAACTCTGTGTGTCTGTCTATCTGTCTTGGTTTCAGTGGGCTACTAAATTCTACAATATTAGTGCTCTGCTAGCTATATAATTCCTAGTTAATCCTAGTTCTGTGTTTTTCATTTAAGTAGTAGTTTTATTTCAACAACCTAACAGTATAGTTTTAGAGGGTTTCTATATTACTGTTATATATTTACTACATTATTATATTCCTCCTGCAGGCAGTAGAGGAGCCGACAAGGAGGGGTGCCATGCTCAGCCTTGTGCTCACCAACAGGGAGGGGCTGGTGGGGGATGTGAAACTGATGAGCAGCCTTGGCTGCAGTGACCATGATGCGGTGGAGTTCAAGATTCATGGGGCAGCGAGGAAACTGCACAGCAAGCTCTCAGCCCTAGACTTCAGGAAAGCAGACTTTGGCCTCTTCAGGGACCTGATGGGCAAAGTGCCATGGGAGGCAGCCCTGGAGGGAAGAGGGGCCCAGAAAAGTTGCTCCACATTCAAGGAGCACCTCCTCCAAGCTTAGCCAAGGTGCATCCCAATGAAGAACAAGTCAGGCAAAAAGGCCAAAAGGCGGGCGTGGATGAGCAAGGAGCTCCTGCACCATCTGAAAGTGAAGAGGAAAGCCTATAGAGGGTGGAAACGGAGACAGGTAGCCTGGGAGGAACTACAAAGCGGCTGTACGAGTGCCCAGGGATTAGGTGAGGAAGGCTAAAGCCCTGACGGAATTGAATCTGGCCAGGGATATAAAAAGCAACAAGAAAAGCTTTTACAGGTATGTAGGGGACAAAAGAAAGTTGAAGGAAAATGTAGGCTTCCTCTGGAAAGAAACGGGTGTCCTGGTTACCCGACACATGGAGAAGGCTGAGGTGCTCAATGACTTTTTTGCCTCAGGCTTCACAGATAAGGGCTCTTGTCTCACCACCCAAGCTGTGGAAGGCACAAGCAGGGTCTGCGAAGATGAAGAACCGCCCACTGTACTCGAAGAGCAGGTTTGGGAACATCTGAGGAACCTGAAGGTGCACAAGTCCATGGGACCTGATGAGATCCATCCACAGGTCCTGAGGGAACTGGTGGATGAAGTTGCCAAGCCACTGGCCATCATATTTGAGAAATCGTGGCAGTCTGGTGAGGCCCCCGATGACTGGAAGAGGGGGAACATAACCCCAATTTTTAAAAAGGGAAACAAGGAAGAGCCAGGGAACTACAGGCCAGTCAGCCTCACCTCTGTGCCTGGCAAGGTCATGGAGCAGATTCTCCTGGAAACCATGCTAAGGCACATGGAGAGCAAGGAGGTGGTTGGTGACAGCCAGCATGGCTTCACCAAGGGCAGATTGGGCCTGACAAATTTGGTGGCCTTCTATGATGGGGTGACAGCATGAGTGGACAAGGGACGAGCAACGGATGTCATCTACCTGGACTTGTGCAAAGCTTTTGACACTGTTCCACATGACATCCTTCTCTCTACACTACAGAGGCATGGATTTGATGGATGGACTACTCGGTGGATAAAGAGTTGGCTGGATGGCCGCACTCAGAGAGTGGTGGTCAATGGCTCAATGTCCAAGTGGAGACTGGTCACCAGTGGTGTCCCTCAGGGGTCCATGTTGGGCCCGGCCCTGTTCAACATCTTTGACGGTGATATGGACAATGGGATAGAGTGCACCCCCAGCAAGTTTGCCGATTACCCCAAGCTGTGTGGTGCCATCGACACACTGGAAGGGAGGGATGCCATCCAGAGGGACCTGGACAGGCTGGAGAGGTGGGCCCGTGCCAACCTCATGAAGTTCAAGCAGGCCAAGTGCAAGGTCCTGCATCTGGGTCATGGCAATTCCAGGCACAAATACAGGCTGGGCGGAGAATGCATCAAGAGCAGCCCTGAGGAGAAGGACTTGGGAGTGCTGGTGGACAAGAAGCTCAACATGAGCCGGCAATGCGCCCTTGCATCCCAGAAGGCCAAGCGGATCCTGGGCTGCATCAATAGGAGCGTGGCCAGCAGGTCAAGGGAGGTGATTCTCCCCCTCTACTCTGCCCTGGTGAGACCCCACCTGGAGTCCTGTGTCCAGTTCTGGAGCCCCCAACATAAGAAGGACATGGAGCAGTTGGAGAGGGTCCAGAGGAGGGCAATGAAGATGATCGGAGGAGTGGAGCACCTCTCCTATGGAGACAGGCTGAGAGAGTTGGGGCTGTTCAGCCTGGAGGCTCCGGGGAGACCTGATAGCGGTCTTCCAGTACCTCAAGGGGGCCTACAAGAAAGATGGGGAGAGGCTGTTCAGTAGGGCCTGTTGTGATAGGATGAGGGGTAATGGTTTTAAAATAGAGGGAGGTAGATTTAGATTAGATATTAAGAAAAAAATTTTTACACTGAGGGTGCTAGAACACTGGAACAGGTTGCCCAGAGAGGTGGTGGATGCCCCATCCCTGGAAACATTCAAGACCAGGCTGGATGAGGCTGAGCAACCTGATCTAGTCAGGGACCCCCCTGCTCCTTGCAGGGGGGTTGGACTAGATGACCTTTAAAGGTCCCTTCCAACTCTATAATCATTCTATGGTTCTATGATTCTGTGATTACAGAAATTATATATAAGCGAAAGCTTCTCCACAGCTGCAGCTATCAACACAATACCTGGTGATGATAAAATCTATGCATGAGCTCATACTAAGGTGCAAGCCTATGTTAGCCTAAATAGTAAGGTTTGTCAATGCCTGTGGCAAGACTTTGGAAATGTTATAACTGATTTCATTAGTGTTCATAGCTGCAGTATAAGTGGAACTAGTTGTCAGGGACCCTTATACACACTCTGAACTCTCTACAAAGGGTCCATATCCTTCTTATGTTTGGGGCTCCAGAGCTGGATGAAGTACTCCAGGTGGGGTTTCACAAGAAAAGGGTAGAGGGGGAAAATCACCTCCCTCGACCCGCTGGCTATTGTCACCAGTCACTCGTCAAGTAAATAATTAGTACTTACTTACAATGGATCTGTGTTACCTTTCATCTGAATTACTCTGAGGTTTTTCACATACCGTCACAGGAAAAGAGAAGAGGTAAATATAGCAAAACTAATACATTTTAAAACAAGATAATGCTCTTACAGAGAACTGTTACAGAACACAATTTCAAGCAGTAACAGGAATTCTTAAAGGTGCTCTTCTGAGTTGTTGCTTTTTTTGGGGTTTTCTTCCCCACTTTGACTTTGCAAACCAAAGAAAATTCACAGGTATTTTCTTGACTCTTTTCTCTTAGATAGAATTTTTTCCTTTTCAGAAATTTTGTTGTTTATAGTATATGATACAAGGGAGTTCATACTGGTTTCTGGCCTTCGAGTGCTACTGCAATAATAATGTTCAATAAAAGAGTTCTGTCTAGACTCTCTTTCTCTGTTCCTGACCACATCTCTCTCTCATGAATTCACTCTTCCTCCTTTCAGTGACTCAGTAAAGTTTCAGAATCTGTATCTTGAACACTTAAATATGAGCAAAATAGGCTCTGTTATGTCACTCAAAAATTATGAAGTGCCTGGAGGGTTCCATGGGCAGGTCTTCTACAGTCCAATATTTACTGCTTTAAATAGGTCTTTTGCTACTCTTTGCCTTTTTTTTTTTTTGTTTTGTTTTTAAACTGTTCACAAACTCAAAATAGAACAAAATAGCTGACTTTGAACCTTCTGTTGATCTATTCTTTTTTAACTTGCATATCTGGAGTCTTACATATTTGCAATATGATTTGCCTAATTATGGAACACGATTTTATTAAGACATCTTGAAGTGATTTCACTGTTTGTGCAGTTTGGAAATAATTACTCCCAAGTTAATAGCTAGTAATATTAAGTAAGTAGTCTTCAACGTTGTCTGCTTTTTCAAAATTTCATGAAACATGTGACCTCAAAGTACAGAAGCCACATTTATTTCAGATACAGAGAGTGTAGTTTCTATAGAATTCACTTACTTATTTAACCTGACTGTACGGTGGTACCTACTGTGTTTTTGAGATATATCCTTTATAGCATCCTCATGGGGCAGGGAAGTATTACCATTTCTGCTGAAAAAAAGGAGAGAGAATCAGTCTAAAATGACTACAGGTTTGACCGCATTAAAATTATCAGGTAAACCCAGCAAAGACACAGAAATGCTAGCACAGATGACAGCATGATAAACTGGAAGTGCAATATTCTTATTCAGAAGTAAACTAGACATAAATGGTTTTAATCTGATGCGTATTTTAAGGTTAATAGTTAAATGCATTATCTCAGCAGTCATAGCAGACTTGCTCTAATTTTCTCAATATGAACATGGCTGCAGATATTCGTGAAAGATCTGAATTGGAAGTCTGTCTTGGCACGTCAGTACTCAGAAGCAGCACTTCTGTAATTGAAACAAGTTCTACAAGCCACAGGTGCTCAGTATTCCTACATGAACAGAATACTTTTTCCTTATTAAAAAGAAATATATATATATATTACTGTTAATGTTGTTGCTAATCTAATATTGACAGTATCTGGTGGTGATAACTTTTCAACAAATACTGAAATAAGAAACAAGTGGTTCCTGGAGTGTAGCTGAACAAAAAGATGACTTGGCACTATTCACGTGGCATCCCTGTTTCTGATTTATCTTGCATATATGCATCACATTTTCTAAATGTCATACTGAAGAGATCACAGAAGAAATACAGTAATTTATTTTGCTTCTGATTTCCACTCAGTGATTTCCAGAACTATAAAAAGGTTATCATGTGTGTCCTATGGTTATGCTTGAACACCAAAGAATTGAATACAAATTCAGCACAGGGATGGGTTTAATATTCTGTTGTTTTAACTCCACTGGAACATAAAATGCTTAATTGCTGGGAGATTAAATGTATGACTTATTCTACAGCTGTTTTTCTTTTTCTTATTCCGGAAATAAAATGTCCTTTGTAACTGCTCCTTTATTATTTTGTGGTGGTTTTGGTTTTATGGTGTTTTTTTTTTTATTTTGTTTGGTTGATTGGTTGTTTTTTTAACAAGCTTTTGGTTACATGGCAGTATTCTGAAAGTGCTCCTTTCTGTGAACAGAGAACTACCATAAGGAGAATGGATTGAGAGCAGCCCTGAGAAGGACTTGGGAGTGCTGGTGAACAAGAAGCTCAACATGAGCTGGCAATGTGCTATTGCAGCCCACAAAGCCAACCGCATCTGAGGCTGCATCAAAAGAAGCATGGCCAGCAGGTCAAGGGAGGTGATTCTGCCCCTCTATTCCACTGTCATGAGACCCCTCCTGGGGTACTGCGTCTGGCTCTGGAGTCCCCAACATAAGAAGGACACGGACCTGTTGGAGAGGGTCCAGAGGAGGGCCACAAAGATGGTCAGAGGGAAACATTCAAGGCCAGGTTGGTTGAGGCTTTTAGCAACCTGATCTAGTTGGGGATGTCCCTGCTCCTTGCATGGGGTTTGGACTAGATGACCTTTGAAGGTACCTTCCAACCCAAACTATTCTATGACTATATGACTATGGAAAGAGCTGCTTAATTCACTGCTATGTTTAGTTGCTTCATTCAGTTTCCTACTTTAAGGTTTTTTTAAAAAAAAAATAATAATAATTTTAGAAGTTAGGAAATAAAAGTCTTAGTGTTATAGTGCCTTATTAATTTCAATCTTATTTGTGCATTCTTGGTTAAAAAGTAAAAAAAAAAAAGACTAAAAACAGTTAAAAACAAAAGTTAAGTTTAACAGATATTACAGTGGGTGATCACATTGATAAGTATTTTGAATTAAGATAAGAGCAATTACTCAATTCTAATGAAAAAATATGTGGTAAATTCAGTTAAAACAACATATTCCTTGCAGAATGTCACTAACCTTTGTATTATTAGCTAATAAAAATGTCATTTTAAATGCTATATCATTAGGGGAAAAATTAAAATCTAATCCAGTAAACAGCTCAGTATGTTCATTTCTAATTCCTAAGTAATTTCATTTAGCTGACCATATAATATTATTGCAGTTCAGAACTGTGATTTCTTGGTAATTAAAGTAACATATAACACTTCCTCATTCCATCAGATAGCTAAAATATTTTTGAACATTTTGGTCTTTGGTAAGTAACCTTGTACTTCTAGTTGTAAAAAGAAAGATGGCATAAAATAAACATTCTCAATAGAAAGAGGTGTCTATTACAGATATCTATCTTCAATACAAACTTTTAACAATAATAAAAAGAATGTTTAATTGTGTGACTAATCATATGATACAGATTTCCCCCACCTTATTACCCTTCCCAGAGGAACTGTATGGTTTGTTGGTTTTTTTTTTTGAGTACATTATATTTTTGTTGAACTTCCAAATTACTTGAATTAAGATCTCTCTTCAGCACAAGGAAATACTGTGTAACAGAGGCCTTTTCTTCATTAAATTGTCTTAGAATAGCTACATGTGTCTGATAATCCATAAATTTTTTTTGCAATATGCTCCTCTTTGTTAGCCTATCATTGAATATTTTACGGATATTCCAGAGGTTCCAATTCCTCTTTGAGTTATCATCATATCATCAATTTCACAGAAAAGATTAACTTAATTAAAATACTCTTCTTCTGAAAGCTGCGGTTTGCTCTGGGCTTCAAAACCATGCTTCTATGTAAATATTATTATACATTCTTAAAGGACTAAACTAATATTAGATTGTAAACAATCAGTTAACCACTTTGCAAGATGGCTGAGATGATGAATGGATTTGGAGCCTTACAGGAAAAAATTATTTTGTCAAGCAGGCTGATAAAGGGCAAATAAATAAGATTTTGTTGCACAGTACTTCACCATAGTTAGTAGGTAATTCACACAATTAACAGAAATTTAGACATATGTTTTCTTCGTATAGGCATATATAAAAGTCACTATCTATGAACCATGGTCTGGGACACTCTGTTCCTTTGGCTTACATTAGGGGCCTAACCTAAACTCCAGGTTTCTTTAGGTATTAGGCTGGATTGCAGTCAGTCAAGTTCTTTCCCTCTGAGACACAGGCTACTCATTCTGGGTATGGCTACGACATCACTTAAGCTTAACAGGTTTTGGATGTGATGGTTTCTTTGTGCTATGCTGATTCTACAATGAGTAGTGCCTCAAGTTGGGAGCGTTTTCCACCAGCAGAGAAAGGGTAGCTCAATGTAGGAAACGTAATGGCAGCCGTGGGTATGATTGCTAACACCTGATACCAGGAACTACAAAATTTTGAAACCCTTCATCCACTAGCTATTCCTGATAACCAAGTAAATTCAAGAAATAAGCAGCTGTCTTCTGGGATATCAGAGTTCTGGGATAATCACACCCTAAGAACAAGTGTTTCTTAGGTCCTTTGTGCAAGTATCTTCTTTGTCATTTTACTTGCTTATTTTTTCCTCACTTCTGTTATTTCTATGCTTCCTACTATCTTTGATTACTCCATTGTGGTTGATAATTGATTGTGATGGTTTAATCCAAATTACCACACAGTTTCTTGCTTACCTCCCCAGCAGGATGGGGGAGAGATTTGGGAAGGAAGGAAAATGCGTGGGTTGAGATGAAGAGAGTTTACTAAAATAACAAAGGAAAACTACAATAATAACAGAATATAAGGATATTAAAATATACAAAGTGAACAATATATGTTTTCTCACCACCTGATGTCCCAGTGACCAATACAGCCCATCCCAAGCAGCGATCATGGAAACAAAACCAAGCACCAAGCAAGGGAGCGAAAAGGGAGACAGCAAGGCAGAGGGAATGATGCCAGCAAACGAGGGAGAAAGATGGATGCCCTGGCCAACTCGCACTTATATACTGAGCATGACGTTTATGGCATGGAATGCTCTCTTTGGCCAGTTTGGGTCAATTATTCTGTCTGTCCTTCTCCCAGCTTCCTGCTTCTGCAAATTAGCAAAACTTGGAAAGCAGGACAGTGTCCTTGGTCTCATTTACAACAACTCCTATCGTCAGGGTGTTTTATCAACATTCTTCACACATGAAATCCAAAACACACCAGCTACTGAGAGGAAAATTAACTCTATCCCTGCTGAAACCAGGACATTGATAAAAAAGTAAAAACAGAGTGAGAAACAAGTCTTGCTGGAACATAAGGACTTTGATATAAAAATAAGCTAATCCCTATTTCTTATTCAGCATTCAAACAACAGCCAGACTCATGCTGGGACTGGATCTGAGAAGCCTGTAGATCTGTTGGCAGTGCCAGGCACAGTGTGTGCTCCTTGCCCAAGTGGCAGAGGAACTGCAAAATGCCACCTTCCACTGCCAGTAAGTGAAACAGCACTGAACCAGCTCCCAAACTCACACAGACGCCAAGCCAAAAGAGCCATTTATCTTTCACATGCAGAAGACCAGCTGAAGAATAATAGTGGCTCTTCTGGCTGACAAAGCATTTCTAAGGGTGCTCATTGCACACGGCGTGCAGTGGGGCTGTGGTTACCCTGTTCACCTAACTTTCTACGGAGTTTTAATAGTATTTTTTTTCATCAGAAAATAGTGAATATACTGTTGCATGTGGGTCTGTGTCTGGAATATCTGTCTGTCCCTTTTTCATCTATTTTCCTTCTCCCAGCTTGGGGGAATTGCACCAGTGTAAGTGAGGCTGAATACAGACTTAGTTCCAGTTTAAGGGTTGCGTCCGTGTTCTGATCTATCTTGCCAAAAAATTGTGCTAAACTATAAATATATACATGTTGGCAAAAGTGTGCATATGCAATTAGGGAATCATTTACAGATCCTTCCAAAAAATTCTGATTTATGGAAGAGAATACACCGTCTCTATTAAGTGTTACAGGGCCTTGAGTGTTGCAATATCTCAGTTACAGATTTTGGTTCACCCTGAATCTTCAGTATGTGCTGTAGAAGATTCTGTGTATGCAATACTCTACAGTGTGAATAAGTTCATCATGGGCAAGTCCCTGTCAACTGTGGGATATTGTAAAACAAGCATTTTCAGGTTCACGTGCTAGCTGTTTTTCATGTGCAGTTGTTTCACAAAGACAATGCTGATGAGAGACACTTGCTGTTTGCTCCTACTGTATCACATTCTGTAATGATAAATGTGTTTTGAACAAAACGATACTGGATCCATAAAAAGAAATTACTCGTGTGTAAATGGCAGTGGAAGCCCTGCCAAGGGAATAATGAGACTCTAGGAGTGTACTCATTGGTATTCAAACAAGGGAAAATGCTGAAGGCGATAGTGTCAGCTTAATTTTCTTCTCTGGTCTAAACCTCGAATACTGGTGTAGTCTTTGTAGCTTGCAGAGAATGTGCTTGGATTAATTAGGAGTTCTGTATGCTGCTTCAGGGCAATATATTTCTTGAGTAAATTCAATTCCTGTAGCATAAGACTCGTCACTAGTTGTATTTTAATTTGGTATATTCATCCTAGCAAATGAATTGCTGAGATGATCAATAAGAAAACTCTTTATATGGGTAATAATGTTGAGGGTGATCTGTGGACAGACAACCTACTCTCATCAGGCTAGGAGAGAAAAATACAGGCAGATGAAGATGGCAGTCTTGTCCTTTATACCAGTTCTACTTTCATGTAGTCCAGATTTTTCATGTCCATCTTCTCTACCTTGCCAACTTTTTAGATCAAGCTGTGGGTTTCTGGATTTATTTTAGCTGTTCTTGTGTGTTCAGAATAAAAGCTGCTTGTTCAGCTGCTATGTGGGAGAAGGGGAGGAAACTTATGGCTGTTCTTATATATATGCAATGATATGTACAGCATTCTGAGATTAACAAGATGATCCAAGCTGACAAAACAATCTAGATATCAAAACTATTACAAAATTAATTACTTATTTGCTAGGTACCTCATTATTCTAAGGAATCTTTGTCTCCATGCACAAGGAGACATTGACTAATTGAGGTTGTGTTTTATGGGGTGGGGGACTGGTTTGTGTGGGGCTTGTTTGGGGACGGGCGGTTATATTTTCCAGAGGGGTTATATTTTAGATTTGTTTTTTTCTTCACTGAGTCACCTATGAACTTGTAAAGATTGCTGAGCAAGTTAAGTTTATCACTTCCAAGCCTTGCGATGGAATAATAAACACTCAAAGCCCAGAAAAGTATACTATATTGGTGTTTTGTTGTTAAATAAGTGTTTTATAGCCATATATAACAAGCATCTGGTTTGCTGTTTGGATTTTTTTGTTTGTTTGTTTGAAATTATTTGGGTTTGGCTTTTTTGTTTGTTTGAACTTTTTAAAGTTTTCTCCTTTTGCTTGAGGAGAACAGCTAAAGCACAAAAGCTATTCCAAATGTCCATAACTGATTTTGATCTCTTGGCTCATTTCTCACAAATGACTTTGCAATCTGGATCAAAGCTCTAAGGAAAAGCCCCATCAAGCATAATGGCAAGGTCCAATTCTACCTTGTGCTGACTGAATGGAAACTTGCCTATGATACGAAGGTATTAAATGGCAGAGAAGTGGAGTGGAGAAAATAGTTTGATCCAGCCAGAAGCAAAATCCTAGGCTCACATGGTGAGTACTCAGAAGAGCTGAGTACTTGGTTATAAGTAGGTATGATAACTGAAGACATGAAATCTTCTTAGCACCCTGAGTCTATGGCTGTGGAGTTGTCACTTTGTGTTTGAGACTCATTTCAGGTTGATACGTGGGAGGTGTATAACACTGTTCCTTCAACAGGAAGCAAGTCACAGCTGTTAATCTAAATATTCCTCAGAGTTTGTCTGGTTTTCCTTGAACAAGGATTTCCAACAAGTGGTCTGTGTAGAACTGGTATGCTTGCGAATATTTAACAACGGATTATAAAGAATAGTGATTTATTGTATAATAATCTTCATCCTTTTTTACCCTCCATTACATAAGATTAAAATTACACTATTATGATTTTTAGTTGTTTCCTTCATGTTAGGGATCATACCATTAAACTTCACCCAATGAGCATTGAAAAGAGTTTTTAAAAAGGGATTAGAGGAGAACTTTAGTAGACTTTGATCTGAACACTGATTGCATTTAGTCTCTGGTGATATATATGATAACCCTTTCCTTTTAGTTAGTGATATTATTAATTCAGTAAATGATTCCTAATGAAAGAGCAGTTGTATGGGAAAGGCAAGATCATAACCCACCAAAGTGTATCACAACTGCTACTGAGCAGCTGAAAGTCTTATCTTCCGTAGTGCATTCTGTCATATTACTTGGGCTTTGCATTGAGTTTTTTACAATTTGCATCAGCGCTAGCATTAGTACTTTTAACAAAGTAGTACGTAAAATATTTATCTTTCAATTGCAAAAAAAATTAGAATAACTTTTCAAGTGCTTTTTAAAGATTAACAATATACTAAAATTCAATTAGGAGAAAAATAATATATTGGTAAGGTGAAGACAAGTAAAAATGTGCTCATTTTGTCTTGTTCTTACAAAATGGGTATAGCTTCTACTTTTATGAAATTGTTGTGGTGCTCCTTCACTTAATATAGTTTTTTAAATTCCTCTGCCTTGCAAAAACAAACCTAATAGATTAAAAATTAAACTAATTTGCATGAACATGACCTATGTCTTTGTTTCCAGTTTACATATTGAAGTAACAAGGACAAACTTCATTTTGTGTGTTTATATATTTCTGTTCTTTTAGTTATTGTTTTTTTAATCTCTTCAAATCACACTTCAACATGAACAGAAGCTTTTGATTTGCCAACTTTGTACTATTTATTTCTTAACAGGAAGGTACTGTATTGAACCTAGAATACATTTCCAAAAATATTGGAAAATAATCATCCAAACTGTAAGACTTGACCAATACCTAAAGGGGCCCTACAGGAAAGATGGGGAGAAACTCTTCAGTAGGCCCTGTTGCAATGCGATTAGGGAATATAAGGAAAAAAATTTTTACACTGAGGGTGGTGGTGGTGAGAGAAGGAGTTAAAGAAATTTTAGTAGGTATGGCATTGATTAATTATTGCTGTGCATACTAAAGAATCAAGCTGATAAATAGTGCTTAATGTTTTGTTAACTACTTGCTTAATGATTTGCTAACGATTGTGCAAACTATCTGAAGCAGAAAGTCTTGCAATTCTTCGTGAAAGACAGTTCCCGGTAAGAACTAGGGAGTTTCAAGAACCAGCTGAGACCGACCCTGCAGCTTAAATAAAAGCCAAGGGATAACTGAGTCTGCGCAAGAACAAAAGGTTACTAGTGGTGACAAAGAGGAGACACTTACCTTCATCCCCACGACGCCCAACGACCACCACCACGAGGCACTGCGCAAGCCCAGACGGCAGGAGTTTATGAAAATGACCCCTTGGGACTAATTTTAATACAAAGCAGGGATAGGTCATGCATATGTAGAGGCATATTGTGAAACTTTATGTATATGTAACATTTGGTTATATAAATTTAAAGTGAGTTGCCGCGTCAGGTGTGCACGGTTTTGGTGGAACTACCCCCCATGCTGCCCAGCGCTGAATAAACATACCTACTTCACAATCTTACATATTGTGGAGTCCATTTTCTGCATGTCAATGGAACACTGGAACAGGTTGCCCAGAGAGGTGGTGGGTGCCCCATCCCTGGAAACGTTCAAGGCCAAGCTGGACGGGGCTCTGAGCAACCTGATCTGGTTGGAGATGTCCCTGCTCCTTACATGGGGGTTGGACTAGATGACCTTTAAAGATCCCTTCCAACTCTAATGATTCTATGATTCTAAGACTAAGAAACAACATTTGTTTGACACATGGTTATTCAAAGCACATAAGAAGTTTTAAATGATGTGATGAAATCCTCCATGTGTTAACCAAATTAGTAATTCCTTTCCATGATAAACTAAAAATCTGTAACCCTATAAATGGATCACCAAGCCTCCAGGTATCAGCACACCACCTTTACTTGCATCTTATTTTCCATTGGTGTTGCTGTTGTTTTGTTTTAATGAACTGCAGTTGGCTGGCAGTGTAAAATAACAGGTGCAGGTCTATCATTATTATAATAACTCTTTCTGATCATTATTTTTTCCTTGCAGTGCTGTTGGCAGGTCATTTAGGTTGTAAAACTAGCAGTTCTGCCAGAATATTGCAATCAAAGTGCACACTGCGACCAAATGCTTTCCTTTGAAGCACTTGAATATAGTACCTGTATGTTTAAGAATTTTATGCCCATAAATGAAAGGGAATTCCCCATGGCTGTATTATCACCTCTTTAGATGTACTGTTGTGTCTTAGAAACACTAGCATGTACCAATTTGTAACAAATGCTTTTTTATGGCATAAAGGAAACATTAAAAATATGTTATAAACCAAAGGTAAAATTAGTTTTGCATGAACCCTATTTACCATCTTGTGTTCTTGTTATAAAGGCTTGGGGGAAGGGGGAGAAAAGACCTACTTCCACAGTAGGAGCTACTTGGCTCACTCATGCAATCTGAATTGTGTATCAACACATTAATGGTAAGGTCACAAAGTTAATGATGTTCAAAACTGTACTGTAAAACTCGGCTCAGCAACCTCATAAAAGTAGCAACTAATGAAGTACCTTTGATTTGCGGTAACATTAACATTTTTCTTCAGTACCAAAGTACTATGTTCATAATTGTAGCTGGGACATTGCTTTGATTTTTATTTTATTCTTTCCAACTATAATTTTCACATCTATTTCAAAGGGGCAAAGAGAATTTGTGTGCAGAGACACAGAATCCATTCTTCCAAAAGTTTCAGTGCTGTAGGCAGTTCTCAGAGCTTTCACTGGAGCTTTGCACATAGAGCCTCATTTCATGTAGGCACCTTGGCATCATTAAATCTGATAATACTGTTGTGGTTTACACTGTGTGAGAAACAAAAATGTAGATTTATAATTATAAAGCTACTGTTTCTATTTTTTAGAATTCTTGTTACACTCAACTGGGATATGCACAACAGGGTGCACATGTAGAGTTTAAGAACTTACTGTTAGTCCAATGCACTTTAACAAATCTAATAGTCCAAATGGAATAATGAATACAGAAAAGCCTCATGAATTATATGTTTAAAATCACTGTATTAAAAACATATACCTACTACCTATCACTTTACACTGGTGTTTTTATCACTATTTTGATATTCCGCTAGGGCCTAAAGGTGATTCCACATAGATCTTCCTTGGGCAAAATCAGGGACAGGAAAGTTAAAAGTAGCTCTTTGACATCCTGAGGCAGTCACTAGGAGAAGGAGGATGCTTAAGGTGAGGGTGGCAGGAGAAACATCATGTTGATGCTTTCTTCCTCCTGAATTTTAGGTCTCCTTGGAGATATTAATACTTCTTCCCATCCCTGCCTGCTGCCTTCCTTCTGCTCCCAGGGAAGACTGAAAACTGCCCTGCAGACTCCCAGTATCCCCAGGAACTGTTTGTCTGTCAGGGACTACCCAGGGCTGTCAGCCCCTTCCCCTGCAGTTCTCACAGCGCTGGAGCTCAGACAGGCTGGGCAACGGGCACTTGGCCACGGGGCATCTGATAAACCCAGCTCAGCCCTGCTTCGGCCCAGGGCAGCCCAAATCAGACCAATTCAAAGCCTGTGACCTCTCATTAACAACAGTGAAACTGTGTTTATTGGATTACATACTTTGTTTTGGAGAATTGGCTAAAAGATTAGGAGGTCTTGATACCCATAAGGTGATATATTAAAATATTTTTGGTGTGTATATGTGCACCCATATGTAGTTTAGGTGGTACCTAAATGACAAGATTAAAACAGTAAGCTGGAATATTGAATACATATTCAGTCTTGTAAAGAGGTAGTTGCAACTATCCAAGTACGAACTGCCAGGAAGCCATCAGGTTTCAGAGCTACAGTTCTCCTACCTTTAAGCAAAGGAATATTTCACTTATTAAATACTTCCTCCTATATTCCTTCTGCTAGTGTTCAGCCAGGCCTCTGAATTGTGTCCTTCTTGCTCTAATTTCTCCCTTGTGCTATAAGTACTGTAATTTTTCTCTATTATAATTTCATTTTAAATCAATGAGTTATTGGATGAATAAGGACTAAAGAGTCTGGAAAGCAAAATTAATATTTGTTTATAAACAGATTTTAATTTTCGCTTTTAGATTTATATCATCTGCATTCCATCACTCAACTCGCAGATCTGCTAATGTAGGATTATTCTCATAAGGAGTTATGTCCATAATAAAAAGTGCATTAATATATTGTATGTACTCAGTAAACTGCCTTAATTTTTTTCCCCTCTTTTTTCTATTGCTCCACTAATATCACTTAAATTGTCGCAAAGCAAAGCCCAACAGTATAATTAAATTTTTGAAACCTAATTATTGCAACTATGATGTCTTTTTCATTTCTGGTAATAGTTACAAAATGTGGTGCATATATCTGAATAAGAAAAACACTTAAGACGTGCCAAAACAGCCACATATAGCTACATACAAGTATTACCACAGACAGGGGCTTTCGAGTATCTCATCAAAATACTTTGGATTTCGCAGCAGCACTTTCAGATAACTGTTAGCCTTCCTATGCTATCCTTAAATCCCAAAGAAAGTTCATCTTAAACCAGTTCCCTGCAAGCAGCTCAGTAGGGTAATGATAGCTTCAGAGAAAGAAGACAGTAAGATGTCCAGCAATCTGTCTCTATCTTCATTTTATTTTAGGCTACAATCAGTATTTCTTCTGACTATAAACAAGAACAGATCTAGTACTTCCCTATAACAATGGTATTGATGGAGTGTGTTGCTTACAGGGATTATTTTTAATTATTATTTTTATTGTTTGGCACATTACTAATTATTAGTAATTATTAATGCTAAGGCATCTAAGAAGCAATAGACGACACGTACGTTTCCTGGTTGTCCTCCAGCTGAGGGCTGAACTCTGAAAACAAAAGGAACCAAAAAGATTGCTTATGAGATACAGAGGAAAATTCTCCCCAGGAATCATATTGAATGGTATCTCTTGGATACAACTGGAGATTTTATGATAGAAACCTAACGTTTCATTTTAAGATCATCTGTTTTCTCTGCAATGCTTTGTTCTTTGTAGTCTAACAAAAGGTAGACTACTCTGGTTTTGGTAAGAGTTAGAAACAGTCAATTCTGTTTCAAGGTAGAAGGGCTGACATTGGTTAGTAAAGTTAATAGGGGAAGAATGAAGCAATTCTTTTGTATGGCTGTACCCATTCATACAGGCATACAATTTAGTAAAGTTCGTAGCTGTGATGTTGATTAATGCTTTAAATTATCTTACATTTGTCAGCAGTAACCACATCAATGCTCTCTAATAATCTGACACAAGCTGCATCGAGGCAACAGTTTTGATGCTTCCTCGCATGGTTCAATCACTCAAAACCCTGTTTAAGGCTTCTTATATTTTGTTTCAGAAAATTTACCTCCTTTCCTCCCCCATCTTCTCTCATTTAGATCCTTATTACTTCTAATTTAAACTTCTTTAGTCTTCTCTTCCAATTTGAGGCCTATATAGCTGCTCTGCACACCCCGTAGATGCTGTTCTCTGTGGTAAGTCTATAAATCCCAGTTGTCCCTTGGTTGCAAGTGCTTCGGTTTGCTTTGTGTAGTGCACTCAAGGTGCATGATCAGGACTCTTTTCAGATTAAGCTGGACAGAAAGGTGCACCTAATGCATTTCATCTGCTAGGAGGCATTAAGACCATGGGACCAGACTAGACTTAGTCTGAAGTGTCACTTCTAGATCCCAACTGTTCAAGTTTTGGGTCCCCAGTATCAGATGTGTTACTATACAGATCTAGTGCAACTGGTCTGCACTTTATGCTAATATCTATGTATGTGTTACAGTATTAGTTTAATATTTTTTTAAAAAAAAATGTTTATTGATATTTTCTATGCTGTTGCACTAACCTCCAGCTTCTTATAAAAGACTCCAAAAAATCAGCTCAGCTCCCCCAAGTTGTATGGAGATGATTTCTGGTGACTTACTTTATTCGTTATTACTGAATTATTATTTTACTCAGATAAAGCCAAATTACCTCCTTTCTGCTATTACTTTTCTAGCTGTAGATTGACAATTCATAAGGCAATGAAGGAGTGCAAAATCCAAAGCGGAAAAATTGAGCCTTTTTTTCATAGCATCTCTACTGAAAGCAATGTTTTGTTCTCAGGTACCTGAGGTTATAATTTCTTGTCAGTTGTAAAGTTCCTAGGCTAGGATTTGGTTGAGATCCCCAGAACGGATGATCTGCAATCATAATCTTGTTCTGGGCAGAAGAGAAAATGTTGTGCATATGTTTGGATCTAAAAAGTCATTGTTAGTTCAATTAATGCTTTAGCAATCTAAAGTTGGAATTAATTAATACAGAAAAGCTTCATTAATTATCCAAACTTATTATATTAAAATTTTTTATAAAGACATAAAAATATAAATAATATCCTCTCTCTTATCTGTCCCCCTGTTCACCTTCCAATGTTTCCCTTAGTCCTAGGGTCAACAGTTCCAGTATTTCTGAATAAAAAATGGTATATTCTATTGTCGTAGTTCAGCCCCAATCAGGACCAGACTACGCAGTCTCTCTCTCACTCCCCCCACCCTCTGAGAGAACAGGGGGAGATAGTATAAGAAAAACAGCTCGAGGTTTGAGATAAGGACAGGGAGAAATACTTAAAGGTACTGTCATGGCCAAAACCAGACTAGATTTGGGGAAAACTATTCATTTATTACTACAACTAGCAGGATAATGAGACAGAGAAACAAGATAAACCTCCTCCACCCCTCCTTCTTCCCGAGCTTAACATTTATCTCTACTACCTTCCCCCCCTCACCGAGCAGCCCAGAGGGGAAGAAGGAATGGGGGTCACGGTCAGTTCATCACATATTGTTTCATGCTGCTGCTTCGTCATCGGGGGAAGAACTCCTCGCATTCCTCCCCTGCTCCTTCGTGGGGTTCCTCCCACAGGTCACAGTCCTTTGTGAAACTGCTCCAGTGTGGGTCATCACAGGATGCAGTCCCTCTAGAACAGCTGCCCCAGCGGGCCCTCCATGGGCCACAACCTCCTTCAGGCCTCCACCTGCTCCAGCATGGGATCCTCCACAGGCTGCAGGTGAATCTCTGCTCCTCCGTGGACCTCCATGGGCTGCAGGGGGACAACCTGCTCCACCATGGTCATCACCACAGGCTGCAGGGGAATCTTGGCCAGGAGCCGCATTACTCCTCCCCCTCCTTCTTCACTGACCTTGGCGTCTGCAGCCGTTCCTCACAACAGGCTGGCAGATGCCTCTCAGGATCCTTTTTACATCTTATTCACTTCTCATCTCCTCTCCACTTCTTGCAGCCAGACCAGGCCGAGTTGGGCCTGGTCGGCTGCCTGGTGGGAGGCCAGAGGGTGAGGGCCTGCAAGGCCCACAAGGCTCGTGCCTCCCCCTCTCTGCCCCCGCTCAGCTGCTTCACATCTTCTCTTCTCTTCTCTTTTTTTTTCCTGTTTTTCCCCTTCTTAAATATGTTATTGTAGAGGCATTATCAGGGAATATTCTGCTACCAATTGGCTCGGCCTTGGCCAGCAGCTGGTCCACCCTAGGCGTGGCCGAGTCCACTAAACAAAGGGGAGCGACTTCTAGCAGTTTCCTACAGAAGCTGCCACCTTAGGCCCCCCCTTTACTAAACAAAACCAGAACATCTATTAACCATTTACAAGAATTACCAGCAAATTTTCTTCTTTATGGAAGAATTAGTGTGAATGAAGAAAATGGGAAATGGCACCATAGTGTCAATTTTGATGCTTCGATGTACTTTCCCTTTCATGAACTTCTAGGGTTTTTTCTGTGAATTTGAGACAAGCAGTCAATGGTGTTAATTAAAGGCTTCTTAAGAAGAAGACAAGACAACTAAAGAAACTATTCTTTAATGAGTGGAATGAAACATACATTTAAAACTGTACTACTACTAACTGTGCTGCTGGGAACACCGCAAAAATGGAAGTTAAAAAGTATAGTTTGTGACTAACTTTACAATGAGAGTTTACTTCTACTGTGTATGTGTGGCTGCAAACATGTGTGTACTTGTTTCAGTGTCTAGTGATTGTGTCCTTGTAACAGCAATGCAGATACGGTACTTATTTTAAGCCACTTTCCGCCTTTATTCTTCTGTATTTAAAACCTAAATCCAGAAAGATAGGAATCAGCACCTTACACTTGTAGTTGAGATTAGGTAAATGGTTTGGTCTTTTTTTATTACAGTTGTAAGGCACAACAGCTCAAAAAGGTTACTATAACTTCAACTGGAAAGAAATTACATTAAAATTATCATACTTTAAGGATTAACTCTATGGGATGAAAATATCCTGAAAATAAAACTGTTTGGAATCATAGAAAAATTTAATTATCTAAGCTGCATGGAGTGTATGCATACATCATATTTTTTAAGTTACAGATTTTTGTACTTTTCTATTTTGATTGATCTAAGTTGCTGAGGGACCTTAAATATGTAAGAGGACGTGTATTTTCACTTTCATCTTGACTATGCCCTTCCAAAATAAACTGTAACACTATTATCTTGTGTCATGTTCTGCTAGACCAGATTCTACCTCAGTGCAGAACAGCTAATTGAAGAGCTTGTAGCTTCTATAACTTTCTGTGATGGTTTAGCCCGAATCACCACACAGTTTCTCGCTCACCCTCCCCCTCCCAGGCGGGATGGGGGAGAGAATTGGGAAGGAAGGAGAACTCGTGGGTTGAGATGACAACAATTTACTAAAATAACGAAGGAAAACTACAATAATAACAGAATATAAGGATATTAAGATATACAAGGTAAACAATGTCTGTTTTCTCACCACCCGATGTCCCAATGACCGATACAGCCCGTCCCGAGCAGCGATCATGGAAACAAAACCGAGCGGCAAGCAAAGGAGCAAAAAGGGAGCCAGCAAGGTAGAGGGAACAATGCCAGCAAACTGAAGAGAAAGATGGATGCCAGGAAGGCAGATACCCACCCCGGCCAGCCCCCACTTATATACTGAGCATGACGTTTATGGCATGGAATACTCTCTTTGGCCAGTTTGGATCAATTATTCTCTCTATCTTTCTCCCAGCTTCCTGCATCTGCAAATTAGCAAGACTTGGAAAGCAGGACAGTGTCCTTGGTCTCATTCACAACAACTCATATCATCAGGGTGTTTATCAACATTCTTCACACACGAAATCCAAAACATACTAGCTACTGAGAGGAAAAAATTAACTCCATCCCTGCCAAAAACAGGACACTTTCCAAGTAAAGAAATTTGACAAGAATACCACAGCTTATGTCATTACGCTATACAAAGAAGAACGGCATATTTTATCATTTCATTGTACTGTTATTAGTAACAACATTGTGCAGTCTCAATAAGTGGTATTATATGAAAAATCTCAGCTCTTCACTTCAAGACTTGCATCATTTAGGCTGATGCTTGTAATAAGGAAGATAAAAAAAACTGCAATATGCCAGCTGTCAACGAAAAATGCGGAGTAATAAACTATGCTGGTCTAAATAGATCAGAAAAACTATCTAAACATAACAGCTGCTCAAGATCTTAAAATGTCTTTTCTATTTAAACGTAGCCCAAGGTTTACTCTAAATGTATCTATGGATACACTTAAAAGAAAATGTGTATAGGAATTGTATTCCCTTTGACCTCAACAATTCATAATGCAAAACTTCTTTTTGTTGCATTCAGGAACTCCACATCATTTCAATAAGAAGAAGTTTGGCTGGCTGATAAACTCTTTGCCTTAAGTCTTCATATTAGCACAGTCTCCGAAATAAAAGCCTTTCTTTTTTTTTCCCCCTAAGTTTTGCATTAAAAGCAGGGAGGATTGTGTTAAAGGATATTGAAAAAAGACTTCTTAATTTATGTGTTACATGAGCTTGTATATAATGATAGTTGATAGCTCCAGGAGATGTTACACAAAACTTATCTAAACATTTGGACTGAGACAGCTTTGCATTTGCTCTAGCTGCAGCATACTAAGTACAGTCAGCAGCATACATGAGCACTCAGTTCCTGTAGTAAAATATATGTACCAGAATATATATAAAATTGTTGACCTAAAATCCAGAACTAGTTTGGGAACTGTATGGGTGAGCCTATGACTATGGCTAGTAAACCTGGGCAGAATGCAGACTCCAGTGGTGGGAGGGGATTTGTCTGCAAATTTGCATCTGCATTCACAGAGAAAAACAATTGTCAGGATTATTACATTGCGCAAGTGTTGAGGTGAAGAACTGGCTTTATGGAGCTGTTTTGGAGCTGTGCAAGTTTATAACTGCTTGAGTCACAAGGGTTTGCTCTTGAGTTCCTGAGAGGATTTGATTTCAAAAGCAAAATTGCCATGCAGGAGCCAAGGTTTCATATCAATTTAAAATATCTGAACAAACATGCAGTTTTGGAGTGTGTGGATAGGTAGAATGAAACTTCCCTTTGTCAAAATCAAACATATTTGATATGTGGGAACACATTGGGAAATGACTGATTAGATTGCAAGGTTAATTCTTGTTGGTAGAAAGAGTTAATCTGCATGAAATGGAAAACAATTATAATCTTGTTCACCTACTAAAATCATGATGACTATTTTTTTTGAATACTGTAAGTGGTTGAAGTATATCTACCCTTGCTATTTCGTGCTATTACTAAATGCTTCCACCATTTTGAATGTATATGTATGTTAGAAATATAGTTTGGTTCATTTTTGTTTCTGAATATTTTGTTTGCAGACCAAGCTGATAATTTCATTATAATTTCAGTGTTATTAATAAGTAAAAAAACTTGTTGCAATATCCTCATGATTTCTATTGAGAACATCTTAAATGAATGAAACAATCTTTTTTGTTTGTTTGGGTTTTTTGTGTTTGGTTTCCTTTTTGGAGGTTGATTTTAGTTTTATTTTGGTCTCACTTTCTAGTAAACAGTATACAATGAGTTGTACTATGGAAAAAGATTGGTTGATGTAGTTCCCTTTGGGAATATGAAGACCTGAAATAAATCCTGAAGCTGAAATTCCATTTAGAAAATTATATGTTTTACATTTCTCATTAAGGTGACACTAACTTTTTTTTTCACAGATAAAATTTTAGTTTGAATATATGTATTTGGATAAAACTGATACTTACAATGGGAAGGGAATTTTATGAGTTAAAACCTTGGTTATGCAAATATTAATTTATCTTTTTGTCTCCATTTCCGGCATCTCACTGGAGAAACACCACTGAAAATAACTGCACAAACTTATTTTCAGTATCTTCTTTTTGAAATTATACTTAAAGCAAGGTTTGAGAACTCTGAAAACTTGCTTGGTAAATTTATGGCTACACTAGCTTTATTTGAAAACTGTTTTTCACCTTCATATGATTAAGTTTTTCCATGGTTGAATTGCATTGCAAGATTATCAGAACATATGTGACTGATAGCACAATTTCTTTATATCTGGGACACAAACAAGACTGAAAAGAAGACAAAAGTAGTTTCTTATAGTTAAGGAATGAAAAACTAGAATGTATGTGTGGTATATACATGAATCATAGCATTTATGTCATACTACAAAAATACAGACACAGGCACAAAAATGTTCAAGTCCAAGAAGACTTAAAAAAAACCCCCGAACAACAACAACAACAAACCCCTCTCCTCAATAAATAAAAAATCTCAACACTAAATGGAAAAAAAATAGCTGGAATTAGCTAATGATTTTAAGAAAAATATCTTGTAAGTCTTATATATTAGAGTTGCCACTAATGATTGTCTTACCTCACTGACTTTAAAAATTAATTTCTTTTCTAGTGCGGCACACAGGTGTGCCTAAACCTTTGTGGGGCTGTGGTTTTGGTTTTTTTTTCTGTTTTGCCTTTTTTACTTCACTGCTTATTTGTTTATTTTTAAACTCATACAGCCGTTCAATCTTGTATGTAACTGCCTCTACAAGAATAGTATATAGATGAAGTACTATAAGAAACTTAACTGGTATTTTTTTACGCTTGTTTTCTAGGTCTTCGAATTCCGCTCTTAGATCTCTTAGCCATGTCTTCAGCCATGTAAGGTGTAAGACAGAGTAGTTTTCCAGAGCCTTTGAAATACATTTCTTATTCTGCAAAAGCTATTTTTTTTTCTGTTCCAAAAGATTAATATTCTTTAGCCCCAAAGAATTTTTGTTTCCTTTCATTTTGTGAAAGGGATGATTAAACATCCGTTGTTGAGATGCCTTGATGTTGACTACATACTCTTTCTACTAAAAATGAAATGTGTATAAAGATGTGGTGATTAGACATCATGAATAACCAAAATCTGATTTTACAATCATTAAATTTCTTTGAGCTATGCCTATTTCACATCTGCAGAAGCAGTGTATCTCTTTAAGACTTCAATACAGTACATAGACAGACAGACAGACAGACTGGAATATATTGTTATCACAGACAACAATACATCACAGCATGGAAGGTTTTATTGTCCTTCTGTTTTAATAGAAAGCCCAAAGACTTCAGGAAACAAAATTCACTAATTAAGCAAATGTATTAAAAGCATTTTGGATAGATTATTGTAATAATGGACTAGATAAATAAATGGAAATAGTGAGTTAAAGAAAACAGGGATAAGAAAGAAGAATTAAAAAGTTGAAATTTCAATTAAAATAGCTCCCACATTATACAGACTCATATACCATATTTCATTATGTTTTTTAAAAGTCTTGAATACCATTCTGCAAATAGTGTTAAAAATGATGCATTTCTCTATGGAGGCAAAAGTCCTTGAAAGTACTTATTCATGGGTGTTTGTGGACTTTGACTTGTCAGCATTTGACCCAGGTAATAAGCCTTCAAAGATATCCTAGCGTTTCCAAGTTGGTAATGCTTAGCTTTAATGCATATTAACATCACTCTTAGAAGCATCTAAAACAGCTGTTACACTCTCAATCTTAGCAAAAATATCATTGGTTTAGTTCTGCTTCTGCATATGATCTCTCAAATATTTTCTAAGATGCTTACTTAAGATTGGGTGACAGTATGCAACTCCTTAAACATCCAATATCTAAAATATTGTTCACACTTGATAGGAATGTATTCAAGGACAATGAAATAGATCTTTTAAGAAAGAGATCATCTAAATTGCTAAAAATGTAGCTAGATAGTAATATCTTAAATTGAAGAAAGACGTGAAGAGTTTCATACTTTCTCATAACCTGTACCAACCCAAAGGCTGGCCTACCGCTGGTACGGAAACTAGTTACGGGTGAAATATTCTCTTGTTCACTCAATCATCTCAATGTACAACTTCTGAATAAGACTTATCATGACCATCAGACTTAAGAGGTACAAGGGCTTGTGAATATATAACCATAAAGCGGCTAAGAAAACAATTGTCAAAAGTCAAAAACATAGGAAAATATTTCATTCAGTTTCTTGAGACTTGCATTGTCTGGGTTTGCTATGCTGGTGCTTTCTACCATCAGCAACTGGCTTAACTTTTTTTTTTTTTTTTAAAGTGATGAGATAGAATCAAGAAAAACTGCTTACATCTAGTATATTTGTAAGGGGCTTTTCTGTATTTTTTCTCTCACTTTCCAGTTATTAGTTCATGAAGATATTAACAATTATGAAAGTACATATTCTATGAAGCAGTCGTGTTTAAGATATCTTAATATTGATGTAGTGAGATAACAGGATCTCACTCCTAGAGACAGACACTATAGCAGTTCTGTAGAATGTGGAAAACAAAATGGTGCATGTGAACTTTAGAAATCTTTTGCTATACAAGCAAAGCACTAGAAACTTCTCCTGCATGAGAGATTCCCTACTCTAAAGTGGTGCAAATGGGCTTTCAGTCAGAGTTTCCCCATGTCTCACAGGATGTTATCCATCCTCTTAAGGCTGCAACGGAAAAGCAGCATCTTTGAACATAGCATGTTCTCAGCCTTGTTTGTCCTCTGAAACCAGAAGAAATTAACTGTAAATTAAGAAATGTGGAAAAGGAATACAAATCCATCCATAAATTGTAGTAGTCAGAGCTGCTAGTAGCTCTGTTGATTTTAGTCGACAGGTCTGGGGTTTTGGCCTAAGATATGTGAAGTTGGATACAAAAAAAATACTTCAATTTGTGTTTCTTTCTTCTACCAGACTTGGCTAGAAGCCCTTTCTCCCTTGAGAATGCATCTTCCAATAGGAAGACATTGTTGTTGATTCTGGTACCTTTTATGTTACAGCAATCCTTTGATGTGTTTAAATTTTACGTCCATGCCCCCAAGTCAAACATAGAATAATGCCATTTATGTCAGCTCAGTATCTTGCAACAAAAATGTGTGTGTGCATGCCTATAGCAGCTGGCTAAAATGCTAAACTCAAGCCCACATCATTTTTCTGAACAGCTTGGGGTTTTTTTCACTAATGTGGGAACAGTTAAATGGCTATTAGTGTATTTAACCTTAGAAAAACAAATTGTTGTGCATTCTGCAAAATTTCCATTAAGTTTTAAGTTAATTGTACAAAAGAAAAATGTTCAGACTCACTGGTTCCAAGGAACAGGGATGTTTGATAAAATGCCTGGCTAGAGCATTTTTTAGCTTACAAATCATAACATGAAAATACAGCATTAATTATATTTGCTACTTTACAACAAATTTGTAAAAAATCTTCTTGTTACTCTACATCTGGTGTAAAAGAATGTGCATTCAATATAAAAATGAAATTTGAGATAGCTTTCCTCAATATAGTGAATATCTGCAATGCAGTCATTTTACTCATAAAAGACTGAAGCTTCATTTCCCTTTGCATCTCTAAGTTCTATGTAAAAGTCACTAGTTATTAATTATGGAAAGACTGTAATGAATGATTTATTTCTGTATTAAGTGGCACCAGACAAATGCACGCAAGTATCTTTTCAGCTGAGTGTATTTCTCGAGTGGTATAATTTTTAATCTCTCTGTTCTTTTTCTTTTTGGTGATATAAAAACTGCATTTGCCCCTTTTCGATCTTTTTTTTTAGAATATTCTCTATGGCCCAATTGAATTCTTAGCATCCTTTCTCTTTAGAAGAATATGTCAGCTCTCAAGTGTCCGGTAGTTCTTTTTATCTGATGTGGACTCTTTAAAATCCACAAGCGTGTCTAGGTTATCAGATCTGCTTTAAAATGCTGCCATTCATCTGTTCAATTTAATGCATTCTCAGTCGGGAGCTGCTATATCGGCTAAAGGCTATGCCACACTGCAGCTTAGAAAATGAGAAAAGAAAAGCAGTCAGGCTCAGGCTAACTATACCATTAACTTTCCTTCAGACTGCAATACATCAACAGAGCATCAGACCTAATCATGTTTTTTATAGCTGCTCTACCACAGCAAATAATGATCAGAGATATTTATTCAGAAAGGGATACTGTTTAGTCCTTTGGAAATTTGCTGTTCTCTTAAACATAATATGCAGTGATTGCCCATTAATCCTATAATGTGTTTTTTTTCTCTCTACTTTTAAAACACTATTCATGCTTTGAAGGCTATAGGAAAGTGGAGAGGTGAAGTCTTTACCTGTAAATGGCAAGATAATGTACTTGACTAACCTCACAGAACATTTAACATAACTGGTGTAATGTTACTTTTCATGCCAGCAAATATTGTAGAGCCATGTATATTGATTAACTAGTGATGCAAGCCAGCTCTTTTCTGTCTCCTATTGACTGAATCTATTTTGTACTTGTTACTTCTTAATTAGGTCTCAGGGCTGTAAAATTTGATTTTAGTTTATAGGCAGCACACTTTCATTCCATGTTGACAAGACTGAGTTGTAAATATCATGGGAGCACAAGATCCAAAGCTAATCACCTGTAAGCCCTGAGAAAAATCAGTTTTAGGTAGGATTTCTGCAGAATGTTTAACTACTAGAAGGAAGGACGATGTGCCAGTAATAGCAGAAAAACCAGTCTACCATGGGATTTGTGTGTGTGTGTGACTTGTGAAAGGCATCGGGTAATTCAGTAAAAGTTACAATAGTGGGCTGCAAAGGAGTTTCAGCTGGAAGATGGCTTTTCATGGATTTTCTGCCTAACATAACTGTATATTTAGATACTATCTGCAAAATAGATATTGGCTATCAGAGGTTAAATTTTTTATTTTAATTTAAATTTCTACTTTTCATTTTACTTCAGAAAGTAGAAAGTCAACTGACTTATTTACAGTAAAATGTAAGGACTTTACATTTTGTTTAGTTAGAATAAATGTGTGAATAACTGTCACTTACCATCATTTGTGTAAAATAGATCAACAGCAACATTCTAATTTCTTGCTTTTTAAATATGTTACCTAAAAATCTTCTATCTCTGTAAAGAGAGTAGTATGTGACATGATATGTTATGTTTTAGTTGATTTCAGGTGTAAGTCGCATCACTTGATCCACGCTCCCTCATCACCAGAATCCTACCTGAAACAAAAAATAGCAATGAAACAAAACCAAACACCCTGTGGTCACCAGCCTGACAGGGTAGTTATTCCTCAGGCAGCTCCCATGCTACTCTGTGTGTGCGGGCAGTGGGGAATACAGGAATTCCCAGGGACACATGGAAAGGCTGTTGAGCAGCAACATGAGACCATTAAGGATCAGTTAATCTCCAACTGCTGCTGCTTCATGGTACAAAAGCTGCAGGTGGCTCCTGAGGCAGTGTCCTGGTGCTGTTGTCCAAGCTGGCCATAGCTACCAAAAACACTACAGGAGTTGCATTCATTTGCCTATTTCTGCCTGGGTGACAGAAAGTCACATCACTGTATCTCACAGGGCTCTCACGAGGATCAGTACTTAGTGGTGCTAACAGGGAATATACAGAACAAATTACAGAGACGCCAAAATTATGCACAAAGACCCCTTGTTCCATAACTCATTTACTTTTTCCATATTTATGGTGTAAGAAGAAAAAGCAAGGAACTAATCTAACCAAACTTCAGTCTCAATACCTGTGTAAGAAATTAGCAAGCTAAGACACATATTTACCTGTATAAGAGCTTTGAGACTGATGAACATACTGAGGTGAAAAGGGGTGTGTGGTTTATTTGAGGGAATAGAGCTGTCTTTGTACTACCATTCTAATAACTATACCTCAGTCTTCTGTTTCTTAATATGCTCAGGAAAATTCTTGTATTTTTTTGAGAGTTTCCTGTTGTTTCCCCCCACACACTGTGCAATCATTGTTTGTTCTCAGTATGATAAGCGTATATATACCTGTGGGTCATGTTTTTCTCCTAGTAAGGGTAGTCTCTCTAGCATGGCTAGAGAACACTGACACGCTGTTGATATTCTCCTTGATTTTTAGTGCAATCTCTGACACTGCAGACCTTCTTCCCCTCTTGGATCACCTCAGCTGCTGTGCTGACATTTGACTGTTTTTTGGTTATGGTTCCCAAGAGGCACAGTCTTTGAGTGTGGCTGGTCTCTACTACACGGCCTGTCTACCACTATTAATTTTGTGCTAGTAACTCCTGACTGTGTACATGTTTTGACCCCTTTTTACTCTTCCCTTTACACTTTTTTCCTGTTTGCACTGATAAAACAAGTTCAAGGAGACCTCATATCTTCCTTCAGCTGAACAGACAGAAAAATTGCTTCTCTTGCCTCAAGCATTTTCTTTGCTTTCAGCATCTGTAAACTTGGTAGCATTTCTCATCCTTTCATTTTTGTTCTGCCAATGTGTGTTGCAAGGAAATTGGAGAGGAGCTGGGAAGGGCCAGCTGTTGAATATTTAAAAAATAATGGTGTAAGGAAGCTGCAGGAAAGTGCCAGATTTTAAAAACCAAGTAGAGAGATGCAGGAGTGATAGTGAATGTCTAGACTCTTGTCATGAAATTGATAGTGGCAGCTCTGGAGCCAGATCTTTGTCCCTTTCATGCTCTTCCTCACAATCAGAAACAAGGCAGAATTCAGAGAGGATTCCTTCAAGGAGCTGTACAGCCAAATTCCTCCATTTTTTTCCTTGGTACCTCTCCAGAACTGAGAGACATGTAATCAAGGGTGCAAAAAAGTTCTCACCTTAACAACATCAAAAATCCTAGCATTCTCTGTTTGAACGGTTTCCCCCAACGCTGATCAATTCCCAAGAACACATGGATCTTAGACTCTATTTATTCACCAAAGGAGATCTAATAACATTTCCAAGCTGCTCCCCAAGATGGATAGGAAACGTGAATGAGATGGGGGAATATGGACATCAACATGGCTCATGCTATACGGAAGTGAAGGTGTCTTCTGTTTCTGTGCTTTACTTGTGCTAGCTACTGTCCTGAAGATCTTTATTGTCTCTCTGCTCAGTACCTGCTTATCTTGTTCTTAGCTGGGGGGTCTTAGTGGTATTGGAATGAAAATAATAAATACCTGCTTTACTGTGTATTCCCACCAAGCTACTTCTGTGAGATTACTTCTGGTACCCAGCACTGCCACTACGTGTTTGCAGATTTGATCTTTAGTCATCTGCCTGAATTCAACCACCGTGCAGCTAGAACACATGGTGATTTGAAAAGGGCTTTTGCTGGAGGCCCAAGAAAAGCAATGTAAGGAAAAAGTGTGAATCAAAACCACATCTGTATTTGTCGCATGCATCACATAAAGTCCCTTTCTCAAATCTCCACAGAACTTGTTTTCAAAAAAAATCTGATTCCAAACTGAACCCTGTCTTCTCACTTAAATGCATTCACTTCTAAAGCTATTAAAACTTCTCCATGGAAGTAAAAACCTATATATGAAGTTAGATCTCCTTAGATTTCAAAACTGTTGGCTCTTTTTATTTATTGTACTAAACTATGCTTAAAGGAAAAATGTTTTATTCATGCAGCTCACATATGTGTTATGATATGTTTCAAATAAATACTGAATATTTAATATTTCCTCAGTATAGTATGCAATTCATGTTAGGAACCTTTTCCTGAAAACAATTAGATAGTTATTAGAAAGCTTAAAGAAGAAAACAAAGTATCCAGTTGATAGTTTATTTTTAATGGGTTGCTCAAAGTAGTACTTTGCTAAACTTAATAAGAAACACTATTGTGTCTCAATTTCCTCTATATAGCCTCTAGTAAAAATGTTTTTTTTTAAAAAAAAAAATGACAGCTGAGAAGATCTTGAGAAAATAACTTTTTTGTACTTTATGTATATACAAATATATCCTTTCGTACATGTGGAATGGATAGCTAGAAAGAAATCTCACTTCATTACAGTAATGAGAAATCACGCAAAACGGTACATACTCATTTTCTACATGATTCTTTGACTTGTCAGAATAACCCTGTGGCTCGTTCACATTGAGAGTCTTCATTATACAAGAGGTATCTAAAGGGTTTCAACGGCATGCACTATTATCTTCTAATAGAATTGGAGTCAATACTGCATATGCAGACTGTATCTTATCAGACAGGCTAGCAGGCAGTAAAAGGTATTGATTTGAAGAAATGCTTGAGAGAGCGACACTTGCAATAAAATAATGTATGTTTAATGAGAAGGCTTATGACTTGCCAATAAAAAGATAACCATATCCCTATGTTACTTAGGCATTATTGTTTAAAACGAGTTAGATTAAATGATTTATTGACTACCTTTAAACATCTTTAAAGAAAATAAAATTTCTGTCTTACTCATGCACGATTACAGTCAATATGCTTAATAAGTGTTTCTTATTGCTAAAGATGCTTCTTCTTTAGTAGTTTAATGCAGTTTTTAAAGAAAAGATTCCACAGCAGTCTTGTATAGTTAAACAGTGACAAAATCTACAATTTCAAGGGGAGAAAAAATACCTCTACCTCCACTCTACTTGACGTATTAAGAATTTAGTGACCCTGAGAAAGGTAGGCTTGCTAACTTCACAGTTCTTAAACATGGTAATTACTCCTATAATAGTGGGTAAATTTAAGAAAGTGCAGAGAAATTAAATCGTAAGAGGTACAATCTCTGCTCCATATCCATGTCAGCTTGGGAGCCTTTCCTTTCTTGCATAAAGCCTAATCACTGCTAGAAATAAAGTGAGCATCAGTCTTCTTGGAATCAGTATAATTGAAAAGCAACTCTTCTTACCCAGGCACACATGCTACTCATGGAAAACACATTCAAATCCTATCATTAATTAAATTTCCATGTGGCAAAATGCTCCTTACAGATGCTTACATTCTCTTGGAGAATCTGTATTGTGAAAATTTCATGTACCATTGAGTTGCTGTACAAGATGTGGTTCTGTCATCAGTATGTTTTCTGTGTTTTGTAAGGGTAGGAACAGCAGAACATGGAAGAGAGGAGTATCTATTTGGGTGCTTCACTCCCTTCCTCTGGGAAGCCATGTGGTTTTCAGATTCTGCTTTCAAAGCACAAATTCCCATAAATTAATGGGATAGGTTCTTTTGACTAATCTTGAATAGAGCAAGAGGTCTGTTATTGCTGCTAACTTTGCTGAAGGCAAAGAAGTAATAGTGTGCTAAACCCACAAAACTGAAAAAAAAAAACCAACCGTATTTTATTTTATTAAGACAAACACATTCTTAGTCGTTGTTGAAGGCTCCTAATGCAATCAACCTAACCATTAACCATGGGGCCACAACACATTTTTCATTTAGTAAACATTTTCCCAAGCCAGCAGAACTATAAATTACAAATAAGCTTTTAAAGAAAATGCATGAATAGGTAATACTAGCTACAATCTCACATTATAATCAGCATGAGATATTGCCTAATATTATATCTAAATTACGCAGATCGGAATCATTTGGTATATCTCAAGTGATAAATTATATTGTTCTGTGCCACCTTAACTATATCTTTTGACATGAAATAAGCTATCTGAATGCTTTGCTAATTAATCTTGTCACTCTTGATCCAGAAACATGCTGTGTGGGGGTTGTTTCGAATTGCTGTGGTTAGAAACACTAAATATATAATTTAATTAATATTAATAGTTAAAGTAGTGTAAATCCATCCTGCTGTCAAAAAAAAAGTCTGAAAGCTTGTTGTTTCTACACCATTGTGCAATTTGTAGGGGTGCAGAATTTATTTACTTCATATATAAGGTTATTTACTTTACCGTTGCCCACACTTCCTGTTGCACTGACTGGTCATCTTTTACCCCTATCAGTGTCTAAGATGACCAGGCAGTTTTGCATGTTGCAAGCATTTGTTCATGCCAGCATATCACATCTCTTCTAACAGATCAGCAGCTCTACAGCAACTCTTCGTTTCTCTATCACATTTAAAAAAAAAATATATATAGTTCAGGTAGGATCTACATAAAGAGGTGGTACTTTTCCAAGTGAAGAAGGTGAAATATGTGCATTTGAGATGTAAAACAAAAGCTATATCTTTTCTCAAGCTCAGTAGAGCATTCCTTTTTTGATTACTTACTACAGCTGATCAATTTCAGTATCCCATTTTATATACATATATATATATATACACATACATGTGGCAAATGAGAAAAAACACTTACCTAACAAAAGGCACCCCTCCATGCACATTTATTTATTTATCTAGAAAACAAGAAATATTTCCCTGCAGTAATCATGTCTATTTAATTACCTCATTAAAAAGAGCATGCAAGAGGACGCTGCAAACACGTTTTTCATTAGTGCCAACTAGATGAAATTGGAGAGATTGTTTGAATGTCCAAATGTAATCTCCTTTTCAGAGAAATTGTTAGCCAGGAGCCATAGTATACCTCCTCCTAGAAGAAGATAAAAAATTCCAAATCAAGCAAAAAAAAAAAAACTTCACTGGAGTCAATGTTAGAATGACATTTTTAGTTAAGGAGTGACAAGGATGTAACAGGACCCAGAAGATAGGTCAGAAGTAGGTCAGTCTTTGCCTTCCTTTCTCCTACCAACACTGAAAACATGTGGAGGAAGGGAAAATCTCAAGCTCTGATTAAAAGTAAGTGATAAAATGTTGCCCTGAAGACTTCCTCTAGGACACCAGAACTGTCACTATAATAAGGGCACATTGATAGACTATACTGGAAGCCTGGTGATCTACATTTCTGAGAGACCAAAACCTCCTAATTATTCTGCCTTGGTACACTTTTATTAGGAATTGTGGGTATCCTTAGAATTAAGTGCCTACTTGTTTGTGCTGTCCTTAAGTGCACACTGGCATGTTGTTCAAATGTCTCTTTATTCAAGCAAAAATTAATAAGAAGAGGAGCATTGCCATATACAAAAATAATTTTCAAATAAGCTATGTATTATTATTTTGCAGTTAATAATTAATAGTTGAAATACAAGGTTTGTATGCTTTACTCTGACATAAAATGCTTTTGAGTGGCTGGATAGTGATACTGAGTAACAATGTCAGTATTTATTCTCTTAGCAAGCCCCACATTATGGCCTGGAGGCAAAGCTATCATCATAAAATAATGTTGGAGGAAGTTCGACCATAGAATTTGTGCCTTTTTCTCTTCTGTCTTTCAAATTTACAGGAATATTGAATAGAGAACGTTTCATGATCTTAACGAATTAATTTTAAAGTTATAAAAACAAATCTGGGTAAGAATGAAACAATGGCATTCTGAAGTTTGCAAACCAACAAAAAAAAAAAGTCTGTTTCTTTAATCCAAACACTTTAATTCAGCCCTGAGTGAGTCTGAAGTTCTTGGTTTGATATTTTGAGGGCTTTTGTTGTTTTTCCTGACTTTAAGGTAATAAACTCTTTTTGAAATCAAAACTATTTTCTAACTGTGAAACCATATTTTTTTATTGAAAATTTCCAAGTATTCTATTGCTATCATTAAGAGAGTCTAATTTATTTGAAAATGACGCTTTTTAGTATAGGAAACATGTATTTTTCAATGAAGAAATTACTTCAGAAAGTTCTAGCTGCAAAGTACATCTTAACTCTTATCTTTCCACGATTTATTTAAGATTACAGTGCTACTCTTAGACTGTATCTGGATCTGGTCTTCCAGTCTTTTTGGACTCCTGGTTTCCAAAAAACAGAAAGGAAAGATTCTTGGTTTACTCCTCCAGGAGTTCTGCCATGAAATTCATGAGAAACAATAGTTTTGTGATCTGATCATGTAAAATTTTCTCTTATTTCCCAAGTTAAACAGATTGATAAAATCTCTCTTGTTTCCTTTAAAATCAGGTCTACTTCACTTTTATTTCTCTTTACGCTGGTTGCTATAATAGAAGAGGCAATGAACAATGATTCAGCTTTGTATTACATGTATAAATATTTTCACAGCCAGAGAAGAAGTCACTGAAGAATATAAAATTATATTGGTTGCATGATTTTTAGAAATTATTATTGCCTTTTTGAGTTTTGTACTTTTATTCTGGGATGATTTTCTCCTTCCTTTCAATTTCTTGTTTTCTAAAAAGATTCTGCTAGTATAGTTCCCCATAGCAATGTGGGATTTGTTAGCTAAAAAATTCTACAACAATCAAATTAATACAGCAGTCAGACAGAATGCAGCTCCATGTAAGATACTGGCATTAGAAGGTTCACAAAATATCTTTTTTCAGTCAATTTGAGGTCATCAACGATTTTACTCCTTAATGGAAAAAAAAATTATTCCTTTCTTATTGTTCAATCAAAAAAAAAGCAAGAAATAAATTTATATATATATAGTTAGTAACTAAAATCATCACTATGTTTTAAGAATATGATCTGATTTTCTTTGCTTGTAGAAATATTCTCTTAATAGAAACTGATTTTTCTTTAGCCTCATTTGCTTAATTAATGATGCTGTGTGTGTTATTGAATATAATAGTGTTTAATATGAACCATATTTTTGTATAATGATGTAGTGCTATAGTGCCAAGAGTGTAACTTCTGTCATATTCTATCAAAAATCATGGTCAGAATGTTTCTTAGGGTAGAAAAAACTCAACAGACAGAAAATGCATCCTGTAGTAGGTGTTATTTACATTAAATGTTCATTACCTTTTATCTGTCACTGTCAGTTTCTCCATCTCCGCTTTACCCCCTCAAGCACACAAATACTCTCTATTCTCCATGTAATTTTTTTTTCATCTTGTTTTTCATAGTTTCTCCAAAATAGACAACAGTAAAGCTTTCCAAGCCATTGCATCAGATCCAGTTCTGTCATAACTTTGGTTATAATGTAAATCAAATACGAATATTGATCCATTATATTTGATCTGGCAATAGATGTGACATTATCATCCATCTCTGGTTTGTGTCCATATTATTTTAAAATATATGTGTCAAAACTTCTTAAAAGTTATGAAATATCAACTCTTTCTTTGTTATAAATCAGATGACCACAAATCAGCATGGGTATAGAAAGGACTTCCTCCAAAGCATAAGATAAAGGCTGAAAATAGAATTCAGAGTTCTAGAAGGTTTGAGGTTTTTTTTTTTCAGTAAAGCAAAAGCTAACCTGGTGTGCTTGGTGATAACAAGCAAAGATTATGTGGTTTCAGGCTTTTCTCATGCTTTATTATTAAAAATAATTCTGAGCAGTAGAAGCAGGACTTGTTTAACAAGGTTTCCATCTCATGGGAAATTCCAGCACTTTCAAATTGGCTGTAAATGAAGATAGATGCTTTTTCAAGATTTTAAAAGGAAAACAACTATGTAAAACATCAACGTTGCCAAAATATTCTGCTTCAATGTGTTTTCCAAGGATGATATACTAGATATGCTCATACTATTCTATGTTGATTTCACAATCAATGTGGTTACTAGGGGAAAATTTCTCATTCTACTATTTCCACCAGTTCAAATTTTGCTTACATCGTTTAAATTAAAACATCTGAATTTTAGGTGTATCTCGAATAAAACAGACTAATTCCTCTCAGATTTTAAAAGGAGACATAGTCATTTAAACATGATTGGGGGCGGGGTGACACACATGACACAGGACTGAAATTATGTTAAGACTGGATTCTGAATACACATTTTCTTTTTTTCATTTCTGTAATCATTAGTCACTGACATAACTAAGATGAAGAGGTAAAAGTGCCCTTTACCTGGACATTTATACTGCTTTTAAACTAGGTACATAGTCTTGAACTGGCTACAAATTATAATAAAATACAAGATATCTCAGTAACGCAGAATTCTATAATTATCTGGGAAACTCCAGAAGTTTCAGGGTTGAGGACCACTTTTGAAAAATATAAGATAATTCCTTTTAGAAAAATAAGGATTTTTATTATAGAGTTAGCTTTCTAAGTTGTCTGCAGCTTGATCAGTGTTTCAACAGATACCCTAATGAAAAATTACAAAGCACCTTTTTCTCCTTTTTGGCATCCCTAAAGTTTCCATTACAAACATGTATAACATTTTAATCCACATTCATCCCAATAGACTTTAACTACAAGTTTCATTATTTAATCTGAAAAAGCTAATTCACATTAATTGCATGTTAATCTATATGGTTAACACTTGTCTTTGGTAATAACTGCTGTTTAGTTTTGTAAAGCATTCATTAAGTGTCTTGCTAAATTACATAAAGATCATAATAGGCATTTAATGGATGATTTTTAAAGTGAAGTAGAAATTACTTTAGATTATAAGTAACTGTAGGTTTATAAACCCCTAATTATATGTCTATTAAGGCCATTTAACTTAAGTGTTCCATAATGAGAGAAGAGCCAGAATTTTAATTACACATTTGCAAACTGCTACCTAGGACTTGTGAAAACAGCTCTCCATTTATCCTAGTGGGTATTGAAGAGAGTTTGCACTTTTTGCAGGTGTTTTGGTTTTTGTTTTTGTTTTTTTTTTCTGAAAGGTAGTTTGGGTTTGGTTTTGTTTATTTAAAATTTTAAGTATTATTCTACCATAATATAATCAATGATATTTGACAGAAATAAGAAAACATCTAATACAGTAAAAGTTCCTTAGATATTATCTCCAATAACTGAAAAAAGAGTTATAAATTGTAAAGTTATTTTTTGTTTGTTAACTGTTAACATTGAATCCGAATGGGAACTGTTTGACCCAAAGTATTGACAAGGGGAAGCAGAGTACTTTTACCTCTGGATGATTAGCAGGCAAGAATAATAATTTTGCCCTAAATCTAGTACTTTTGGCCTAAATCTACGTCTTACGTAGTTGCCCAAATCTTAAAAAATATACTTGTCTTTGGCTCTTTTGTATTCAGTTTCACTGGAGATGCTAAAGAGCTTTATCTTTTAAACATGGAAAGCGTAAACTCTGTTCAGTTCCCAGATATACTCCATCGTGGAAACAGTGTTCTTGAGACCACCAACATTGTCCAAGTCCATTCTCTTCTAATTTTAATTCAATTGTCAGACTTCAGTTTCATAACAGCTGAAACTCCGAATTTAAAATGTTCTTCTCTCTTTGAATAAAAAGAGATTTTTCACCTAAAATCTTTGTTAAAAACAAAATTATCTTAGACTTTTTTCTTTTCCTCCATGTAAACAAAAATCAGGCATTCCACAGCCAAGAAAATATGTACAAAGCCCATTGGTGTCTCATTCTTTTCAGAAACATGACTTCAACCTTAGTGATGCATCAGATTGTATTTGCCAGGATGAGTATGTGGATTCAGAAATAGAGAAGATCTAGATGTGAGATGATTTCCCATATGAAGTACTACATGATTTGCTTCTGTTTATGCTGTTTTGAATTTCATTCAATATGAATATCAACTGTCTATTGATATTCATATTTTCTCTTCACTGAGGGCTCAAAGCAGAAGCAAAATATTTGCATTTGAGTAGTTGAATGTTAGAAATGGAAAAATGGCAGAAACAGTTAACCCACGTCTCACACCCATCACCACTCTCTGATCCATTGTATTGTTTCCTTTCCATTACCCTCAGTTTGAGGCTGGCAAAATTACATTCTCTCTGTTCAGTTTTGTCATGCTTTGTTTTTAAGTCTTGCATCAAATACTTTATGTTAGTGTCTATGGGCCCCCAAGAGTGAATTAAATGATATGACTAGCAATCCTGAAGGCCATTTTCTATTAAAATCCAGTTCTTGTTTTCTTTCATAAATCTGATTGGTTGATTTTAATAGGTCTTTCCCACAAATACATTTAACTTGCTAGCAATTTTTGAGTATACAAGCTTTATACTCAGATAACTCTACGCTTTTATAGTCTGAAGTTCATCTAATACTGCATAGGTGGGGAAACCACAGGGAGCTCCTTCTTTTAAAACACTTAGTCTTTGGTACTAACAAATAAGTTTGCCAAGAAATTCAACTATCCTGCAAATTGACTGTATTTCCTTCACCGCTAAGCAGAGGTTCTTTATACGTGAGCTCTCACGAAGTACTTATCTTTTTTTGCTGCCAAGGGTCAGTTCATTCTTTTAGCTGAGTCACAGACACACAGACTTATTGCAGGACCTAAGTCCCAAACAATATTCTTCTGATGTGGTCTTGAGTACCTGCCTTGCGAAGAAATTTGCTGTTTATTTGTTTGTTTATCTTCAGAAGGAAGAAAGGCATTAAACAGTATAAAGATCTAAAAAAGGAGAGTCACAAATAAGAAGATGAGATGGCAAACTGGTCAATAACTAAACATAAAAGTGGAAAAGCAGCAACAGAGGAGAAATAAACATATGCAAAATGACCTGATACTTGGAGAAGATTAATGCAGAAGATGGACCAAGGAGAAAACACAAAAGAAAAAAAAAAGAGTAATACATTAAGTCCATATTAAAAAAAAAACCAACAAAACAAAAACAACAACAACAACAAAAAAAAACAAAACAAAAAAAAACCCCAGGAACTAGAGAAACTAGTTGGAGATTTAGTCAGGTGGCTGCACTGGAACACATTTAACAGCAAGCCTGGCGAAGAAAGCAGTCAGGCTACATTAAATCCTCCAAATTGAAATAACACCATCAGTTAACAGTTGCATTTTGAGCAGGGCATCCTTTGCCCTGAGACACAATGCAAGGGAACCACTGTGTTCTGGTAGAAATACTGATATTATACTCTCATATAGGGTCATATATTGCTATAAAAAAACTCAGCTATAAAGGCCTTAATTTTTCCACCTAAAACATTACAAGGTCTGTGCCTGCTGGCATTGTCACTCAAAGGAAAAATGCTCACTGGCACTGCCTGGAATCTGTCTCACTAAGAGAAAGCATAGTCTGAGTTGCTTTTCCCTTTGTGCTCAGAACAATTTAGAATTTTGTATTATCTTATATATCTCATTTCTGTACTTCAAGTTGTTTCCTCCAACAACTGAGTTCTTAGGCTTGGTTTGAGTAATAAACCTAGAATAAAACCATTTGTTTTCTGAATTACATATTTAGTTCCTGGTTGCTTGATACTTTAAACACATAGATATTTATTTTACTATAATATCTTGGTGGCACAGGAATGTTCCAAGCTTATGAACCAGTAAAATATTAAAGTAGGACCCTCCTTCTTGTACAACTACACTGACACTATACGATACATTAGTGACTACGCTTTTTGTCTTCTAAAAATCACAAATAATACTCTGGCCATGCAAATCTACAAGTAAACTGTTTAGTGCTGGAGCAAAATAACAAGATTACAGTGGCAACCACAGGTTAATGGCTACTGAAATGAAGAGATGCAGACAGCCTCATAATCATGACATGAAAAATTGGTATGAAAAACAAGTTGCCCAGGATACATCTGCAGATCTTAAATTTTTTCATCTTATCTTGTAGCTAGAAGTTTGCAGCTGCTCTCTGCTAACAATACAAAGACATATTAACAGCTTTTCAGCCATCTGCAGTACAGCAAAATACACACATACTTTTCAGAGATTGCTTTCTTCTGAGAGTCCAGCAGTATTTTCCCCAAAATGTTCAACTTTAATGCCTCTTCAAGACATTGTTGATGAACAGAAGCATAGCTTTTTGACAAGTATTCTCAAATGCAGCAAGGAAGTACTGACTTGTTACTACCGTAATAAACCCTGAAGTCTATGATGCTTTCTTTTAAAACTGCAATTCATCAGTTGTGACATGTTTCTAAAGCTCCATAATTTTCACTTGCATGAGATGGATACTGTACTGCATTAAACTATTTGGATGAATTTAGCTCTTAATTTGTCAACTAGATGTATATTTGTTCTCTCTCAAAAGGCAGTACAACGGAAAACCTAGGAAATGAGAGTCAGAAGGTGACCATATACAGTGGTTTCTTTTCCTGGAAAGGATTTGACAGTAAGAATTTGTTCCCTTAATTTCAGTACCACAATTCAGCTGATTTTTGGTTGGTTGTTTGTTTGGGGTTTTTTCTCTTCAAAATGTCCTAGTCCCTTTAGAAATAAAAACCGCATTATATATACAAGTCTACAATGGATAGTAATATCTGGTCTTGGAATACATGATTATTAATTAGGCTGTAAGCTGTAGCCAATACTTATATGATGTGTTATAGCAAAGAGATAGTAAATAGGATATGAGGATATGAGATAAAATGCCCTGAGGTGAAATCTTGGCTTTATTGAAAATCAATTACAAACCTCCTGTTGCCAGTGGGACAAAGACTTTGCTGTCTGTGTGAGAATTGAAATAGAATTTAATTTTTCCACTTGTGAGAACTTGTATTGTCATTATTTTATTTGGGTTTAATTCTCTGTTATTTCTTCAGGCAAAGTTCCAATAGAAATCTCTTGTCTCTTGCAATCAGTGGGATTTTTTCCTTAGTAAAACATTTTGCCAGCATGGCACAATTTGTTCTTTTTTGTTGTTTCATCTTTTGTCCATTTTATTGTTTACCTTATGGGTGAAGGAGGGAAATAGGCAGCTGGAACTGAGTGAAATGAGAAGAGAAAACAGATCACAAAAAAAGAAGTAAAGATTAAATAGGATCAGTCAAGGGCAAATTTATGTTGTGGATGTGGAATGAGGGCTACTTGACTTTCATAAAGGTTCTGACACTCCTTTATTTCTTTTAAAGAAGTATAAGAAGATATCTCAGCGAAATGGTTGAAGGAGTTGGCCTGTGAGTTTGTGTGCTCCTCAGAGACATTTTTTCCTATTTCCTCTGTGACTTCCTGACACATCAAGTCCTCAGGATGCTGTCTGGCATCCTGCTCCCAGGCAGCTGGTCTCCTGCTGGTATACAGGGAAGGGGCTGGATACCCAACCTGTCCCCACTTACCCCTTGTGCAGCTCTGGCTGCATTGCCTGCTTTTCCTGCAGCAGTCATGGTCCTGTCAGTGGCTGCCATCGCTAACAGACCCTTGTTGTCTCTCGGATACTTTTTCATGTTCCTTGTTAGTGGCAGGGAGAGGGTAGCAGCTTGCAGCACTTCAGGGCTGCCAGCCTCCAAAGGGAAAGCCTTCCCTCCATGGTCCACAGGGAACACCAGCAGTGGCAGAGTGTGCAAGGAGGATGGGGAAAGGACAGGCACAGGGCAAGGAAGGAACTGCTGGTCCACACAGTTTGCAGGGGTGGGCATTCACCTCCACCTGCCCATCGGGGAGATGGCTGACAAACAGATAGGAATTAGCCTTGGGGGAAAATTATTGGGGTCAAACCATTATTTTCCTCTGTAGCATTCATTGTCTATTTTAACATTACATGTGGCTTAAGAATGAAGCTGGGCTGTACTGTGCAGCACGAATGTGACCTGCCAACCCTGAACTTCTGCTCTCCTTCAGGAATCTGTGCTACAGAGCCTTCTGGAAGTCATCTTATCTTACTTTCGACACTTAACGGGGAAAGGGTCTATTCCTTGGTAGCTAGTGGAAGAAGCTGAATTGTTCTTATTATTAGTGTATCTAGTTTCTAGCATTAGCTTGCCTTTACCCAGTGAAGTAAAAATACACTTATTAATATTTTTTCGTGTATAAATATTTAGAGGCTAAGATCAAGTTGTAGTACCTTTTCTTGCAAATTTTAAACTTAAGGTTTCTATCTAGGCAATTTTTAAAAACTCAAGTCACTCATACATTTACTTTTAAAGTGTGAGCACCCTACTAATGTGTTCTGTACTGTATTCATCAGAAAAAGATGTTGTATTTCAGTAATAGCCTCAATATGAAATAGGTAATAAAATCTGTATATTCAGGATTCATCCAATCTAAAGCCTATGTTAACTTCATGTACATTATCGCAAAGAAAGGTATAGTTGTGTTAGTCATTGAATAATTTCTTTCAAATTCAACAAAATAAGTTTGCTAATGTCATGTTGCAAGTTGGCTATAATTGAAAGTCATAAAGAAAAATTGAAATAGAATTTACCCCAAATTACCACAAGATATTGACATTTGTTAGCTTTTTTCCTTCATCTCAGAAAATAGCTAATATTTCTGCTATTGATTCAATAATTATCAACAAAAATTCATATCTAACAAAATACTTGAATGTTTCTAAGCTATGTAATAATGTAGATACCCTAAAAATGATTTTTTTCATGTCTTTTGTATTTTTCTCCTACAGTTCATCTTTTGTTCAGCTTTGAAGCACATGTCAGAAATATAAATTATTATAGACTTTAAACTGCAAAGATTTTACAGCTGCTGCCAAAATAAGGGTAAGAAGTTTATCTTTGCATTTCCTAAATGTTTCAGCCATTTAAATGTTTCAGTATTGTACTTCTTAAAAATTAATTTAAATGTATAGTCTAATTGGTGCCACTCCTCCCACAGAAAAATGAAAAATGGTTATATTAATTTTAAAAAATAGATCCACAGTTTTCTTATATACTTAAGAGGGGCAAGATCCTAAAGAACTGAGTGGTGAGGGGAAAGCACTTTTAGCTCTATGTTGCATAAGTATTAAGTGAATTTTCCACTACTTGTTTGATTCCAGTGTTAAGAACTGTATCTGGGATGGTGCCATGTGACCTGAGGGCTACCTGCAGGTACTAAAAGAAATACTAAAAGCTGTTTCACTCTTTGTATATTCTTAGAAGCAACTGTGGGAAAAACCAGCCTCAAAAAGTGAAGGGAAGAAATGGTTCCCTGTAGTCTCTATACATTTCTCAGCACAAAATGATACATCTTCAAAGCTTTCATTTTAATGAAAGATATTTTATAACGTTCTTGAAAAGAATAACTTAGCCTGAAAAAAACCTACAAATATACTACTATTTACTATAAAAGACGTGGATCAGTTGGAGAGGATCCAGAGGAGAGAGCGTCCAAATATGATCAGAGGGCTGGAGCACCTCTCCTATGAGCACAGGCTGAGAGAGTTGGGGCTGTTCAGCCTGGAGAAGAGAAGGCTCCAGGGGCACCTTATAGTAGCCTTCCAGTACCTCAAGGCAGCTTTTAAGAAAGATGAGGAGAAACTTTTTAACAGGGTTTGTAGCAATAGGACAAGGGGTCCTTATTTTAAAGTAAAAGAGGGTAGATTTAGACTAGACATAAGGAAGATATTTTTTTATTATGAGGGTAGTGAAGTACTGGAACAGGTTTCCCAGAGAGGTGGTGGATGCTCCATCCCTGGAACCATTCAAGGCCAGGTTGGATGGGGCTCTGAGCAACCTGATCTGGTTGAAGATGTTCCTGCTCCTTGCAGGGAGGGTGAACTAAATGACCTTTAAAGGTCCCTTCCTACTCAAACCACTCTATAATTCTATGATTCTGTGATAAAGAGAAAGCAGTTTAAAACAGAGTTCATAACTAAACCCATATAAGATTTCCAAATTGCTGATTAATAGAAATATATATATGAAGACTACAAATAAAATTAAGATGTGATATGCACATACTGTATAATACATCACATACAGCTAACATTAGCCACTCTCATATCATAAAACCAGATCATTAATTTTCAGGTTCTCAGTGGTGATCCATTATATATGTACAGTCTTCAGTTATATGATAATTTTCTGCTAACCTTTCCCGTTGTTGATGGTAAGACTCCATATTCAACCAGTGTATATCAGACGTAGTAATTATTAACTGCCCTTCAAATGAAACTATAAACAAGGACATCATCCTTGTCATCCAGGAAAAGCTACAGAAAACAAACAAAATATAGATGTTGAGTTTCCCTATATAACATATACATTGTTCATGTGAATAGAAGGCATACAGTAGCTTTTTATTTGGTGTGTTGGACAAATGTCCAAATAATTGTGTGACAAAAAAAAACCAGGACCATTCCACTGTATTTTATGTAATGTCAACTATTTTTTTGGTTAATAAGATCGGTACTATTTCAAAATAGTTGTAAAATTAGGAAATTTGTCTCTTATTACAAATACTTTAAAGATAGGCACAGAACAGGTTGACAGCTTTGGTTTTTGGCTAGTATACATTAGCACATCAATAGAAAATATTTATGAAACTTTTTTGAGTACAGTAGCTGAACTCCATGCCAAAAAGAGCTAATGAAGGACGAGGGAATAGGAGAAGCTAAATAAATGATGGGGCTAGTTAGTGTTTGATTTTTTAAAAATGTGTATTTAATGATTCCGACTCAACTCTTTAATGCCAGCATTATTTGTAACTTTTATATTATGCAAATTACTATAAATATTTTGAGTAATTGCAATTATTTACCTGTTTGAAAATTTTGATGTATTACTCAATTACTGCTAGTTTTTACAAGGTTTTCTTATACCTATTATTTTATCTGTGTCATTGTAAAAACCTACATTTGATATGAATGAAATCAAATGTTTCCAGTTCCTATAGGTTTTCTTTTTTCTTTCTTTACTTGATATCAGACAGCCTTAAGACATTGTTCATTCTTCTTTTTTTTTTTCCTTGTCCCCTAAACCATTAAAATTAAAAACGGCGTATTCCCAATCTGATGCACTGTGAAAACGGTGAGGGAAAACCATAACATGACAACAAAGCAGCAGTGAATCTGGGTGTAAGCCAGACGGTTCCCAGAGTGCCTTGCTGTTGTATGCCAAAATAGGAGAGTGGAGAAAATAGATGTCCAGATATGACTTCAAAGACTTTTAAGGCGATTGGAGAAAATATGGCTCTCCACTTAAATTAGCTTTGAAAATATATCAGTGTTTCAGTTTAAAAGTTTCATCTAATGTCACCACACACTCTTCAGTATGCTTTTAGCAAGCCACGCTGTAATGCTAGTCATAATATCTAAGAATTAAGCTTAGACAGGTTGAAGAGACAGACTACATACAAAGCCCACAGTCCTTTTATTTACCTGAAGTTTTAGACGTATTTCAATTCATTAATTAGTTCACAGATGTTTGTTTCAGTATGGTGCAAAAATTTGCTAAACATGCATTTACAAAGCTGAATGTAATAAGAATTGAAGTGCATTTTGTAGACCAAGTACTTGTGCTTGCTCGAATTTAGAGCTGTGTTAACTAAATTATTAAGCACTAGTTTATAATAAAAACTCCATAATAGCTAAAATAATTTTTTCCTTTTGGCCAAGTTGAACAAGTCAGATGATTCTTATTCTACGGGGAACACTCAGCACTTGATAGGAATTTTTATATCTCAGAGTAAGTCCAGTGGGAATGTTTCTGACACCTCTTAAGAAAAATTCTAAACCCTGTTCCTCACCCTCACTCACAGGTGACCAGTGAAAAACATAAGCCATTTCTGGTGCCTCACATATTGTTCATGGGATCAGAAGGCCACTTCTGGTTGTAAAATTCTGGGGACTGAAATGTTGCTGTGTGTTTCAGGAGATGAGGTTATGCTTCTCTGAAACTTCATCTTGGAAGTAAATATTCAGAACCTGAAAGAAAAAGATGACTTTTAAGAAAAGTGACCTACCTTGTCCTGAACAATTATACATTTTTTTTTTAATTCCCACAAAAATTAGTCTTCATATATTCTTGATTTAACTTCCCTGATTTAGCATGACCATATCCATTGAATAAGTAGGTTGCACTGTAGAAATAAAGTGCAAGCATAGAAACCTCATATGATGTTTTTTTTCTCTATTACATATTTTTCATGTATTCTCTCATTCAGCACAAGAGTGGACTCATGGTTGAAACTGAGAGCAGCACTTGGCCTTAGATGTTGATTTCACAGATGTATCTTAACTGCATTTAGAATTTACATTTGGGATCAAAATTATACAACATCCTTTTATTGAAACATTTTTCACAGTTGCTTTTCTTGCTGTCAGTCAGTTCTCAACCCCTGCTCATTAGGGTTCAAGCAAGGAGTGTCATTAGTAACATTGTGAAAAGATACTACAGTGAGATCTTTTAGAAATAAACTTCAAATAAGTAAATCTTTTATTGCCAGAGAAGGGCTTGCCAACTGCAGGTATAATTATCCTGCATAATTACCTCACAAATGTCTTGTGTCAAGCCCTAGAAGCCAAAAAAATTCATAAAGTAGTCCAATATTCTGAGATTTTGTATTAGAATTTGAGTTTCATAATCAACTTCTCTTCCTCTCACACATGCTCTCACACTCACCTGCTCGTGCGCACTCACACATATATTGCACTACTTGACAATCAAAGAACAACTATTCACTGAAAATGTTCTTTACCCGAAACACAGGTGGAATGGTTGAATTTCTTTCAGATGTTGAGAATAGATGTCTTATTAATGTGGTTCCTTTTTATTATTGTTTTTAAATCAACAGATGTTCTCTCTTTGTCAGGGTTTGTCATAGTTCAGCCCCACTCAGGACGAAGCTACACAGTCTCTCGCTGACTCCCCCCACCCTCCAGTGGGACAGGGAGGAGAATTAGTAAAGAAAAGAAAGCAAAGCCCAAAATAAAAAGTTTAAGAGAATAACAGAAGAACACAAAACAGATGGAAAACAAAACTAGTAACAGCAAATACTGAAGTACATAATTTACAGTACAATAGCTCTGTTCTGGTTTTGTTTAGTGAGGGGGGGCCTAAGGTGGCAGCTTCTGTAGGAAACTGCTAGAAGTTGCTCCCTTTGTTCAGTGGACTCAGCCGGGCCTAGGGCAGACCCGCTGCTGGCCAAGGCCAAGCCAATTCGTAGCAGAATGTTCTGTGATAACGCCTCTGTGATAACGTATTTAAGAAGGGGAAAAAAAAAAAAAAAAAAAAAAAAAAAAAAAAGAGAAGATGTGAAGGAGCTGAGCGGGGGCAGAGAGGGGGAGGCGCGAGCCTTGTGGGCCTCATCCTCTGGCCTCCCGCCGGGCAGCTGAATGGGCCCAACTCAGCCCAGCTCGGCTGCAAGAAGTGGAGACGAGATGAGATGTGAATGAGATGTAAAAAGATCCTGAGAGGCGTCTGTCAGCTTGTTGTGAAGAATTTTTCTTGTGAGGAACGGCTGCAGACGCCAAGGTCAGTGAAGAAGGAGGGGGAGGAGTAATGCGGCTCCTGGCCAAGATTCCCCTGCAGCCTGTGGTGATGACCATGGTGGAGCAGGTTGTCCCCCTGCAGCCCATGGAGGTCCACAGAGGAGCAGAGATCCACCTGCAGCCCGTGGAGGACCCCACGCCGGAGCAGGTGGAGGCCTGAAGGAGGCTGTGGCCCGTGGAGGGCCCGCTGGGGCAGCTGTTCTGGAGGGACTGCACTCCGTGGAAGAGATGACCCACACCAGAGAAGTGGTGGGACCACTGGGAGGGACCCCACGAAGGAGCAGGGGAAGAATGTGAGGAGTTCTTCCCCCGACGATGAAGCAGCGGCATGAAAAAATGTGTGATGAACTGACCGCAACCCCCGTTCCCTTTTTCCCCCTGTGCCACTCAGGAGGGGAAGGTAGTAGAGATAATGTTAAGCCTGGAAAGAGGGAGGGGTGAGTGGAGGTTATCTTGTTCCTTGTCTCATTCTCCTGCTAATTTTAGAAATAAATGAATAGTTTTCCCCAAGTCGAGTCTGTTTTGCCCGTGACGGTAACTTTAATGATTTCTCCCTGTTCTTACCTCAAACCTCGAGCCGTTTTTCCTTATATCATCTCCTCTTATTCTCTTGGAGGGTGGGGGGAGTGAGAGAGAGACTGCATAGTCTGGTCTGGATGAGGGCTGAACTACAACAAGCTCACAGCAAATCCTGATACCCAGTTTCCTCCCAAGTGGCAGGAGGCTTCCTCAGCACCCTCCTCACTTATACACTGCGCATGATGTCACAGGGGATGCAACAGCCCTTGGGCTCCTTTGGGTAAACTATCCCGGATGTGTCCCCCAGCCACAGGTGCCACCAGGTCCAGTTCCTCTCCCAGCTCAGGTGAAAATTAATTCTATCCAAGATGGAACCAAGACAAGATTGCATTCAGGTTTCTGAAGTTTGAGTCATTCTTTGGGGTGTAAAGGTAGAGACTTAACGGGAAACAGAATTCAACTTCTGTCTCGTAATCAGGCCATGGCTCCCACCATTATTAGTACCAGGTCTGTGTGCCATAGGATGTCCCAGTACCAAAGATCCAATTAGAATCAGACATAGACATGTAAGTTGATTTTTATCAGTTAAATTCAATACATCAGAGTGCACTTCAGAGTTTATGCTAGATTTCCAGGGGCTTTTTCCTGGTTATACACCCCTTGCAGAAGACCAGACAACTTAGGTGTATTTTTATGATGCTTGATGGTAAAAGAATGGCATCAAAATACCATTGAAATCTCTTTGAGCTGTGAGGTGATTGTATAGAAAGGAAGTGTTCTGATATATTTTTGAAGAAGGAGCCTTGGACCAGATCTGTTATTAAACTGCCTGAAATCTTTATGTCTACGAAACAAGAGTGATAAGCAAGGTATTTCCTGTTTTCATGTCCCATATTTTTTATTTTTTACCCCTGTGTCATTGAGTTGTACCAGAGGACAGGAACATCATTAAATCAGGTACTGTATAAACAAAGAATAAAAAGATGTTTTTGTCTGTTAAAGTAATTCAACATGTGACTTTCTTAATTCTGTAGAAATCACCTCCTATTTTTTTTCATGCCTCTTGAAATGAGTTTTGAATAACTCCCTGCTTTCACCTGACTGTCTTTCTCTTTTCCAAATCCTACATGAGCCTCCTCATCAGTGGGATTCCGATCATCCTTCATTATCTTTTTCTTTAGATGCTGCCCTTATTCTTCCTTTTCTTTGTCTTTGTGTCTTCCCTCTTGGATTACAGTTTCAGAAAGCTCCAGTTTAGTTGAATTTTTAAAGCAATTAATATACTAGATAATATAAATACTTAAAATACCAAAGGAATTAAAATACTAAAGTGATTACTTATTTTCTGTTGTTCTTTTACCAAATGCACCTACTCACCCAGTTTTGAAAAATTTATTTCATGAAGGTGATATCAGACTGATGCAGAAACATCAGTATTGTTAATGGCAAAACATTAGTTTCTCTGAATTGCAGTTAATAGGTTCTTTCACTAAACTATAGCAAATAATGTAAAATACATGCATGTTCTTTGTGCATCAGCAGAGATATCACATCATTTGCCTCACGGATGACATGGTGAACACAAACTGGTTATATATGCCAGACTCCCTGGGAAAACTACAGGTAAGGGTAGGAGGATTAGAATGCAATGGCCAGAAATATTAAAGATTCAAGTTTACTGCCTAGTAAATGCAATCATTTCCGAAACTTGGATTTTCCTAGTTTCACACAAACACAGAATTGCCTTTTTTTGAATTGCTTTTTTTTTTTTTTCTTCCCCCTTGATTAAATCTCTGCTGTAACCCAAATACTTGTAAGAATTCACTTATCCAGGTTCTGACTGGATAGGGATTTGAGAAGAATCATACAAATTGCTTTTTTTTTTCCCAGTAAGCTGTAGAACAGTGTAGAAAGGTGCTGCTTCAGGCTGTTCTAACTGATCCCACAGCAAACTGAAAATATTATCAGGTAGATTAGGGGTCACAAAGTAAAGGAGAAAGGATAACTTACTTTTTTTAGAGTCAAAATTGATGTTAAATCTCACTGTGCAGGTAAAGAAAAGCAAATATAGGGAAAGGAAGAGGAAAAAAATAGAAAACTGTAGAAAAATAAAGGGTTTGTAACATGCATTCAGAGACTTTTCTTTCTCCCAAGACAGACCCACAGGCCGTGTGAATCCTCAAAACTGCAGTAGAATTAATGGAATGATTCATTTTTAGCACAAACAAAACCTCTGGTCCAAGAAGCCAAATGAATTGTTATCCTTTGAAGAATTAAGCATTTAACAAAGCCAATTTAATGATTTAGGGTAGAGGAGTACAGGCTGGGTATGACAGACCTCAAAAGTGGAGGCACAATATGCATTGTACAGGAGTATAGGCACACAATGGTAACAGATGGGGCGGAGACGGGCTCTGGAGGGCACATACTACAAATGGCCCTCCAATGACCAGTTAAAGAAGCACAGACCTGGAGTCAGAAAAAGCTAGTTTTAGGGAACAAAGAGAACAAAACCAGAGTGTTTAACATAAGTAAAAACACTCCATATGTAGTAAGTTTGGATGTTACATGGAATTGCAGACTGCAGAAGAAAGATCATAATGAAAAGCATGTTACCAAACATAAAAATGACTCAAAGCTTCTTCCTCACCTTAGGATATGAAAGTATTAACTTCAACATTATATTCCTCCCATGGGAAGACTCAAGATGCTGACCTCTCACCAGACTCATCCATAAACTGAAGTCATTGACTTTGGGACCCACAGTGGCACTGGAAGAGTAAGTGTAAAATCTGAGGAAGGGGCAGATACCAGGAAGTCTTTGTGTAGCACTTTAAACTATATTATCATGATATTTTGTTTCTTACACCTTTCTGTGTAATACTAATTACACAGAAAATCTGAACTACTTCTGTGAGTAGATTGTTAAGATTACAATTACACTAACAACAAATCCTTGGCTTTATGTTTAAGATGTCTCATTTTTGCCTATAACAAGACTTTCAGCATAAGAGATGGAATGTTATCAGTTTCCTAGACACAAATTAAGGGAAATAGGTACTTTGTCACCAAATTTCTAAGACAAATAGTGGGTCTTTCACCTCTTCAGTGGTTTCAGATCACAACAGTGTGCCTTTCCAGAAGACGCCATTTCATCAAATGCAATGTATAAATTAATTAAATATAATTTACTGAGTTCACTATAGAGGGGAATCCATGAAATGTAGCAATAATAAACGGGATATCAGAGCATATGATGTACTGGTCTTACCTAACCTTAAATTCTATGAATTTTATGTGGAAATAGTATGTGTTTCCATAATAGGAACTTCTCCATCTGCTTCTTTCATGAATTGCTGTACTCTGCCAGGCTCCTGTAATGCAATCAGTTCAGCTTGAGTAACACCCGTGACTGTTGGAGTTCCACTGACTATTCTGGGACTGTATGGTGATGGCACCATAACGCTTTGGGCTTTGGTCTGCAGATTGTATTCTTGTAGGAAGAATTTTATAATAATATTAATAGCTTTCATAAGGAGGGTGGTGGGAGTGAGAGAAAGACTGCGTAGTCTGGTCCCGATCGGGGCTGAACTATGACACAAACAAAAAAGGAAATAAGATTGAAAAAAGATTTTTTTAAAACTATATTTTTCTCTAGATTTCCCTGGTCTAGTTGGCAGTAAATGCAGGTATAGGGGAAGTATGTGTAAGCTCACGTGTTTCTGAGAAAGCGTATTATTCGTTGCATTCTCATCCTTTTAATATATTCATTTATAATCTTACTGGTTAGCTTTTTTTTTTTTACTTTGTTGCAAGGCTAAAAATCACTTATATAAAGCAATAGTAAATAAGCTGGCACAAGGTTTTATTGGGTTTTTTGTGTTTTTTTTCTTTAGAGAGATCTTTCTCAGACTACTCCTTGATGCTTAGAAATCAGATGGTATTAAATAAGTTAAACTCTAATTGCAATCAAGAGTGAATGATTATCAAATTTAAAATTAAATTATGTTTGCAGAAGTATCCTCATATCTTGTTTTGCAAAAGGTTATATTTCTTCCTCATTCAAATCCTAGCACTAATCAATGATGGTTGAATGTGTATGCTATTAAGTTTTACATTATTTTTGAAAACAGTATATTGTGGAATAAGAGTTGAGAAAGAAGTTTAATCTAAAAATTATGCATCTACTGTAAGTGTAGTTTTCATGTGGCTATAGAACTGCATATGGAATTTAGAGACATTGTTCTGAGATTTGTGTTGTGCTAGTGGTAGTCAACACAGGCTTGTTTGTTCCCAGTCTAATTGAAGAGAGAAGAGGGAATCTGAGTTAATACATTCAGTTTAAAAGGAAGTTGTTGAAAAAACTAATAGGAATAATATCCAAGGTAGTTGTGACACAGAATTAAATTTAGTATTTGTAGGAAAACTCTGTAGGTCATACTTTTTGCTAGCTAAAATGTGTTGCTTATATTCCAGAAAACATCACAAAAATTATTATTGAACTAGAGAATCCTCTGCTCTACCTAAGCTATCTTCTGTCCATAGCTGTTTCATTTAATTATTTCTAAATCATCTGTGATGAATGTTCATATCCAGTCTGCATAGACTGTGAATAATTCTAGCAGTGGAAATGATGTGATTTTCTACTAGAATCTAATTATTTGACTGTCTGTTTTGAATGTGTACTGGATGTTTCATTCTGTTAAATTGAATCTATTTTTGCAGGTGCATTTTTTTTTAAATTCTTTTTAACTCCTTTCTGACATTCAAAGCAGCGTGAGAAAATGCTATGTAACTGTAAAGATCAGCAAGGGGAAGAGAGAAAATTGAACACGTGCTTCTTTTTTCTCATGATATATAAAGGAGGTTTGGAGAGCAGAACACACAGGTCAGTTTAACAGAAAGAACTGTAAGAAAATAACTTTCTTACCTAACTGAAGAATGTATTCAGCCAGTACATCCGAGTAATTATTCGTAGTTTAAGGAGTAAGATGCATATCTGTGTGAGAATATACATTTGTTAGGCTGCCTTGCATAGAAATTCTGTGTGCTTATTAGAAATAGAGCTTTTGTAAAGGTTCAAGGAAGATTTCCTGTCAACATGCCAAATAAAGGCACATGGATGTGTTGAGGGATGCCTGTGAGTCACACTGCTTCTAAATCTGGCAAACAGAAATACGTTAGGAGATAGAAGTGGAGAGGAGACTAATAACCCACAGAGGTGTGGTGGGTTAGCCTTGGCCAGTAGGCAGAGGCTCACCCAGCTGCTCACTCATTCCCTCCCTCTCCTCAAACAGGATGGAGGGAGAAAATAAGACGGAAAAGCTCATGGGCTGAGATAAAGACAGAGAGATCACTTACCAGTTACTGTTTTGGGCAAAACAGACTCACCTTGGGGAAGATTAAATTTATTGTCAAGTAAAATTATTTGGGTAGTGAGAAACAACGAAAAAAATTGAAATAACACTTCCCATCAAACGCTTTTTTCCAGGCTCAACTTCTCTCTTTCATTCCCAGTTCCTCTACCTCCTCCTTACCAAGGGCAAATGAGGAGTGGAGGGCTGTGGTCAGTCTGCTCCTCTCTGATGTTACTTCCTTCTCATGCTTTTCTCCTTCCCCTGGGTGGGATCCTCTCCATGGGCTTCACACCGTAAGGATAAACCTGCTCTCGCCTGGTCTCTCCAGAGGCTGCAGGGGATCCCTGCTGGGGTGCCTGGGGCTCCTCTTCTTCCTCCCCCACTCCCATCAGTGCTCACAGGGCTGTTTCTCACATTCGCCCTCACCGCTGGGCAGTGTTTTGCCCTCCCTTACCCAGAGTTTCCCTGAATCGTGGCTGCGGGGCTCAGCTGTGTCCTGCGCTGGGGCTGTTGGAGCCAGCTGGAACCGGCTGTGTCCGGCACGGAGCAGCCTTGGCCTCTCCGCACAGGGGCCACCCTGCAACCCCCTGCCAGCCCCTGGGCACCTGCACCTGATGCAAAGGGTCTGGGTTTATCTTTAGGTTAAATCTTTTTTACTCTATCCATGAGAAGAGGCAGGATCACTAAAGCTTCTGCTGAGCTGACCTGAGCAACAATATAAAAAAGCAAACCTCCTGGTAGCAGCTTCGCTTCTAGATCTCAAATGATGAGTTTAGGTGTTTAATTAAGTATTAATAAAGGATAGGGTTAAATAAAACTACAAGCAGATTAACTAAACACAGACAGGAATAAGAAGGAATATATCTGAGAGAAACACTGTCCTGCTGGGTATTCTGACTCCAGAAACAATAAAGGAAGCTGCTTTGTGACTATTGGAGACATGAAAAATATGTTTGAGTAACAAAGCAGAAATAATAATGAAGAAGGCCAGTTCCATGACTGTTCACTAATTTTTATTGTGGTTATAAAGACAGAATTATTTCTTTTGAAGATTTTTATATCTTAAACTATCTTTAATTTTCAAGTGATCGATATTTCTTTTCACAGTGAAATTTCCATCTATGTTCTCAAAATCCACATCTTAAAAAAAAAATCTTATTTAAAAAGCTTAGCCACTGAAAGTAAGTAGCTAGGGACCTAACCACCTGTTTTGATAGTCAGAGGCTCCTTTATTGTGCGGCTGCAGATGCAAGAGTGACTTTGAAGGTAGCTGGCACTGGGGCTGGAATGAAGACAGAGAAATAAGTTTTTCCCATGGTACCCGTTGGCCATTACCTCTCTTTGATTTGAGGTCACGTAGGGACTTTTCTGCTCAGTTAAAGTATCTGTCAAGAAGATCTACACTTCACGCAGCGTGAGAGAAGAGCTGGCCAGCATACTGATGTAAATCTAGCGCACAGTACCTTTCTAGTGGCTCTGAAATAGAAACTCTCCTTTGTTTCAGTTCTGATATTTTCCAAGTGTTTTGCAGCACTTTTGGGAAGGACACAGATTATGACCTCTACCAACTTCAAGAACTGTTATGAAAATGCATATACTGAAGGCAGCAGAAGGCTACTCCTGTTAAAGGACCAGGACTATCTGAAGATGATGTTGCATTGCTCTCTACTCCAAAGTTGTCTTTCCTGTGTGAAAGCAAAGGCAAAGTAAACTTGTGCTTTAAATTCTCCTTCACTAGAAGTCTTTTTATTGACGAGACTTGGAGTTTAAATTGCAAATAGCTCTTTTCCCATTTCTGAAGCTGTAGCCCAGTGAATAAGGAACTTGGCTATTCTCCACCTTGACCACAATGAAGAGTGTGTTATTCAAGATGAAGCTGTAAGACCCACTTGTAAGACATAAAAATAGTTACTGCTGTGCTCATACAGAGGATGTGCCTGTGTTTTTGTGAACCTTTATCTTAAAATGTACACATTACTGTCCACTCATTTATGTTGTGTAATTGTGCTTTTATTTCGAGAAATCATAGTCCTGAGTCATAGGGCTTGGTATTGTTCAGTAGAAGAAGCAGAGATGGCTGAAAATTTCAGGTAGAACTCTGTCCAGTTTGAAAACATAAAATCTTCAAAATAAAAACATTTTTACAGGAAAGTATGGGAATTTTGCAGTCTGAAGAATTTTATTGAGGTAAATGAGAATATTAAGGAAAGAAAAAAATAGCTTAACTTTTCATATCCATTCCTAGAAATACCTTTGTTACTTTTAAATATTCAAAATGCAAACCTTAAAATCTTTACTTTACTCTGAATTGATAACAGAACACTCCAATCCAGACTGAGAACTTTGTGAACAGAAGTTCAGAAAATAGATAATAGTGATGTGGTAGAACAAACGAATGGGAAAAATTTCTATAGTGGAAGAGAATTATGCTCTATATAAACATATTCAGAAAATTATCAATTACTCAAGAGAACACTGCTCCAAGAGGTCTTTATTTTACTCCTCGTTATTATAGAGGAGGTTTTTTTGGTTTTATTGGTTGGTTTGGGATTTTTTTTGGAAGTAAATTATATATAACATGCTAGAATTACATGGCTTCTCTATAATAAACAGTTAATGCTTGTTATACTTATCAATGAAATTGTCAGAGATGCATTGCATCTGCTGTTTTACCCTTCTTTTCCTTAGGGAATACACATTCATCCAAAATGCTAAGAACAGTCTCTGGGTCATGTTTTCTGCAGTAGCTAGGCTTTAAAAAGTTGATAATATTATTTTCATTAAACATGGACCAGAACAGCAAATAATTTCTATTATTGAGAAAGTTGCAAACTTAATCTAGCATTATGGCTGTAAACTTGTGCAATACATGGGTTTTTTTCCGTACTGGTTCACATGTTAAGCTTCTTTTATACATGCTTTTTGATATTTGCTGACTCAGTATCTTCCATAATTTCTTCTAATATTTGTGTTACTTTGTTTAGCTGATACAGTACCAATGCATAGGTCAGCCATAGAGACACCTTAATTGGAAAAAAAAAGAAAGTTCACAATGATGCAATCAATACTGCAGTATTGTAAAACTAACAATTACAAGCTTCAGATTAAAGCTTTGATTCAGATATTTCTGAGATAAACCTACTATTTTTAGAGAAGCACAGGTAAATAGAGACTAACTAGTTATCAGGTCTATTTAAAAAAATAAAAAGTACCAAAATGTGTCATGGATGAAAAAACAGCTTGGGAAAGAAACGTAAGAGAGAGAAGAAAGACACTGTACATGCAAATATATTTTCCTGAGCTGTTATGAACTTCGATGTAAATCAAAAAATAGAAGTCTGAGTAAACTGAATGAAAATATGTATCATGGCTTGTTTCAATATTTCAGTTCCTCTGAAGCTGCTTCTGCTGTCTAAAGAGGAATAGAGAATGTACCACATTTCTATTTGTATGATTGCTGGATGGAGTACCTCATGATTCTCATCTTTCTAGCCATTTGTATCTGTATGGCACATTATGAGAATTATATATCTATGGCATATTCCAGGGTCACATAAATAAGATTACACTGGAAATCAAACAGTTTATCTCGTCTACAGTCTTCCCTGATACGGGCTCATCAGTCTCTTAAGCAGGTCTCGATGGACATGCCTCAGAGATAGCTGAGCTTAGGTAAATCAGCACAGCCTGCAAGGTAGCTGCCTGAGGTATATTGACAGTCACTCCTGTGGGAGTTGGTGACAGTTTAGATAAACAAAGATTGACATGAAGCTAGTACTTTAATCAATGAATACATAAACATTTCCTTTTGATAAGAAATATTACAGGTTTTCATTATGTGAACTCTTGCTTCTTCAGTTTCTGCCTTGACTCATAGCTGAAACAAACCGGAGAACAGGAGGCATTCCCAGAGAAGATTATTCCCTATCCAAGCTCTACAGGCACAGAGGTTCTTCAAAACATTACAGCAAAGATTTTCCAAGTTTTTTCATCTGTTAGGATGCTCAATATAAATTAAGTAAGCTTGATCTTTAGCAGGAAAAAAAAATATGCATATCTGAAGAACTCTCCCTTTTGAGACAGCTGTTGATCAGAATCAGCTTTGGAAAAGCCCGTTCTGAAACTCCTTTAAAAAAAATTCCAAAGATGAAAACTGAAGTCCTGTAGCTGTGTTTTTTTTCTCCTATTTATTGGAATGAAATTCAGCCTTGGAATACTAATAAACATTGCAAAAGGAATTTTTCAGTAAACTACATACTGTGGTAACAAGTACGCGTCCTGCTGACAAGATCTTGTAATAAGTTGTGTTACATGGACCTATTTATTATTTATTGCTTTTGAAGCCAGTCTTCTGGAGAACGTCACTAACAGCTGACTGTATTAATATGTGCATATTAGTTGCTGTTAATGGTGTCAATGATGTATAGCCTCATCTCATAGGCCCTGTTCAACATCTTTGTCGGTGATATGGACAGTGGGATAGACTGCACCCTCAGCAACTTCACCAATGACACCAAGCTATGTGGTGCCGTCGACACGCTGGAAGGGAGGGATGCCATCCAGAGGGACCTGGACAGGCTGGAGAGGTGGGCCCGTGCCAACCTCATGAAGTTCAACCAGGCCAAGTGCAAGGTCCTGCACCTGGGTCACGGCAATCCCAGGCACAAATACAGGCTGGGCAGAGAATGGATTGAGAGCAGCCCTGAGGAGAAAGACTTGGGAGTGCTGGTGGACGAGAAGCTCAACATGAGCCGGCAATGCGCCCTTGCGGCTCGGAAGGCCAACCACATTCTGGGCTGCATCAAGAGGAGCGTGGCCAGCAGGTCGAGGGAGGTGATTCTGCCCCTCTACTCTGCCCTGGTGAGACCCCACCTGGAGTACTGTGTCCAGTTCTGGAGTCCCCAACATAAGAAGGACATGGACCAGTTGGAGAGGGTCCAGAGGAGGGCCACAAAGATGATCAGAGGGCTGCAGCAACTCTCCTATGAGGACAGGCTGAGAGAGTTGGGTCTGTTCAGCCTGGAGAAGAGGTCTCCGGGGAGACCTGATAGCGGTCTTCCAATACCTCAAGGGGGCCTACAGGAAAGATGGGGACAGGCTGTTCAGTAGGGCCTGTTGTGATAGGACAAGGGGTAATGGGTTTAAATTAGAAGGAGGGAGGTTTAGATTAGATATTAGAAAAAAATTTTTTACAATGAGAGTTGTAGAACACTGGAACAGGTTGCCCAGAGAGGTGGTGGATGCCCCATCCCTGGAAACGTTCAAGGCCAGGCTGGATGAGGCTCTGAGCAACCTGATCTAGTCAGGGATGTCCCTGCTTCTTGCAGGGGGGTTGGACTAGATGACCTTTGAAGGTCCCTTTCAACTCTAACCATTCTATGATTCTGTGATTCTATCTTTTTGGATTTTTCTGACACACTATAATTAAAGCCTCTGTTGCCATTACAAACTTACCAGAATAATGACCAGAACACAAGTCAATGTACAGGTAACGTACAAGTACCATTAAACTGAGCAGTTTCTCACATTTGAGCTGCTGATAAACTAATTAACTTAGTCTCATGTTTGATTCTGCAGCCACCAGACTGTGGCTTCAAGGATATTCAAATACAATTGTAAACTGAGGTTCCTGAATATCACAAATAATGAGACTGCAGTGGAAGATTTTCTGGGCAATCTCAGTTATCAGTCATTGGCCAAAGAATTACATCTGTACTACTAAGATGAATTTGCTAGGTTGCCTTGAGACCAAACTCAGCCCCATCTTGCTGTGCCTGGATGTTGGAGCCTTTGTTGTCCACTGGCGTAGATTTCCCACTTGGGGAATCCCCTCCTCATCTGGGAGTTTGGAGCCTTCTTTTTGTGACTTCTTTTCCAGACATTCAAATGTTTTATATAAAGCTCAGGACTAAGGGATTTTGGCTAGTCCTACATTGCAGAAACGTTGTGTAAGAAACACCATGTGTAAGTATGAGTGATAGTGCAAAGCATGCATGTTTTGTAGGTCTAAAATTTTTCACAATATAAATATACTGTCAAACAAGGACAAAACTCTCAGTATTTATATTTTGTAAATATTTTATAGCTTCAGCATCATAAAATAACCCTATGCAAATGAAAAAAAAAATTTGCAAATTTAGTCGTTTTAGCTGTTCACTGAAATATAATTTATTTACATGCAGATGCAAGGTCTGATTAGACTGCAGGTAGAGGTGCTCAGACACATCCAGCATTTAAGCAGATAAGTAGATCCAGCAAATAAGGAGATACTTTTAATAGATGCTTATATGGAACTCTAAGTTCACATTCAGCACATAGTAGCCTTTCTGCCCGTGTCATAGTCTGTTGCACTGTGTACCTTATGTGATGAATTCTGGTTGTCCAGAGTTTACTCATCTTAAGTAGTCTATAAAAAAAGTCTGCGATGTAAGTCAGAGTCCTGGAACATTTATAAGGCAGCAGGAAAGTTTTATGTACATAGTGATAAAATTAATCTGCTTGCTGCAATATCTCTTATTATTTTATTCAGATGTTGTTCCCAATATTCCAAATATTCCCAATAGCAGAGAGCTGGTATTAGAGCCAATTCTTGAAATTTCATTTCTCCACCTGAACTAATAGCAAACTAACCATAACTAAGGCATTCTCAGTGGAGTCAAATTGCATGGGAAAAAAAAAAAAAGATTACTTTCTAACATTTTCTTTTATATTACTAATTAAAGCTAAGATAATTTAAGTATATTTTGTCTTTTATGTTCAACTGTATAAGCAACTAATTGTATATGTCTAAGTACATGTGCATATGTTCTCCCTTGAAACTCACAAACAAATTTTCTAAAAATGTTCACTTGTACAGAATTCAGGGATGATTTCCTCTACTGCTCAAGTTACTGACTGCAATTTCAGGTTCAGACCTACACAGGAAGCTAAGCATATGATCATGACAATCGATTTCAGTCTAAGACTCTCTAGCTGGTCTGACACTGATATGCTGTTGTTGTTGTACTGTGCATGCATCAGCATCCGATAGTGTAACACCAGCTCAGAAACTAATACTGTACACATTTAGTGTAGTGCGTTTTAAAGACTTTAGCTGTTGGCGGATTTTTGTAAAATACTGATAGAGCCAACACTGATACTGTCTTATATTGTTGGAAAGGGCTGAGATGGCACATTTAAATCCAAAGATAAGTTATAGCCTAGGAGCATTCTTTTAGTCAAATCACAGTTTTATGTTTCTTTACATTCTTTCCTTTCCTTTTTCAAGTCTATGTGACTTGGTTTGTTCTGTCCTCAGAACTGACCTCTTCCCTCTTGGTATTCCAGACGAGATTAAATTTGGAGTTACTAGTGTGACTTCCCTATAAGAAGGTACCATTGGAAACCATATACCTGGGGATCTAATTACAATAATTTGAGGAGTGTTAAAGCCGGTCAAGTATCTCAGCTCTTCTGAGTCACAGTAAGATTCATTTTCCAAAATCTATTACTAAATGGGTATTAATAGTTCCTTCTGCTGCTGAAGCTTGGTCACTTGACAGGCTTATTAGTCTGCTGGAAGCAACTGCATGTCGTTCCAAGTCCCTGCCCCTCAGATAAATATATTTGTCCATGTATGTCCTTTTCCAAAGACTGAATAATAATATAGAAATGCAAAGAGGAATTGTTGGATGCTGGGTCACCTAATACCTTTCCATAAAGAGATATTTCATTCAAGTCTGGAAAGCAATTTTTCTTCAGAAATTATGTTCAGATGTTATTTGGTATGTGTTCAAGATGATTTAGGTTTACCCTTTTCATAAGTATTCACTAGTGGAGTCTGAAGCTCTATATTCTTGGCAACAGCATTTGCAGTTTGCCTTGGTTTGCAGATTTCTTTGCTTATTTTCCCTTCTGCTTACTATCATCTCACATCATTTTTATTCAAAGTCTTCTTAGATAAGCTATCAGCAGGTACCAGGGCCATGTAGGAAACATGACCTGATTACAAATTACATCTCATCCTGTGTAGATGTATTCTTTTGACACCATGGAGTACACAGAATAAGACCTTTCTATTTACCTCGGGGACCAGCAATTTCTGCTGAGAAAACAAGTGTAAAGAAATGAAAGGAATCAAATACCTTGTAGAAATGCCTCATGCCCAGTTTGAAGCCAGGGAATCTTTCACACTGTAGGCATGACAAATCTCTGCTGCCATCACAGCGCTCTAGCAGTGTACGTCAAATCTCAAGTGATGGGGCTCAGGCTAAATGAATTCTCTCCCACCAAAATTACCATACACAGATTCAGGGGAAAACCCTAGTGGTTCCCCATCAGACAGGGGTGAGAGCATAAGTCTGTCTGGCAGAGTGAAGGAGTAAAGTAGGGAGGATCCCATTCAAAATAACCCCACGGTATCTACCAAAGGCTGGAGGGACAAGGCAATGCAGATGGGATGCGGTCAGGGTTTGTGACAGCAGCCCGAAGAAGGCTTCTCCCTGCCTGCCCATCCCATCATAGCCACCCTTTCAAGACCTCCTCAAGCCTGGGGCCTTTTTGCTACATGAAGCTCTCATCCTGCCTTGGGCACCACCTGCAGCTGAGGCCTGTGCTCATCAAGAGATGACTTTCTCCTAGGTGTGTCCCCATCTACCCCAGAGCTGGCAGCATGGTGCTGAGGAACCCCCATGGTGCTCCAGAGATAAGCTGTTGTGGGAAAGGAGAGAGGGAGGCTAGAGCACAATCAAAACAGCTTAGGAATGACCGACCTCAGTCACTCCCAGCTGCAAACCTTTCTGCCAAGATAGGTGACCAAACCTGAAACCTTTAAATTTTCCAAGTAATGAGCTCATAGCTGAGCTATTTTATGCATATTGTGGGGCTGCAGGTTCCCACATTAGCTAAGTTTGTGGTATCAGTAGCTTCATTTTTTTGCATGTGTTTTCTTGAATAGTGTTTCCATTTGCTAACAAGCCTTTTCTAAGCATATGGTTTCCTTGACAAGTTGCTTATATGTGTTCTGATAGACATTCCTGCCTCTTTTTTTTTTTTTTTTTTTTTTTTATTTGTGGAATCAACAAAGAATTGGAAATATTCATGAGGCTGCATTTCCTTGACAAGATTTTATTTTCTTCAGATGAGTGGCTTACTGTCCTGTATCCAAAAGAAGTCTAATTTCTCTGACAAAAAGTAAGTCCAAAGTAATGTATCTGGAATTTATACTGCAACCTGTCTTTTTTGTAGTCGTGTGCAAGAGTTGCTTAAGGAAAGGTCTTTTCCCATAAGGCATTACGATGCCTATGACATTACTCTTTGCAATGTTAAAGTAAAGAGTACTCTATCCAAAGCCATTTATTTACTCAATGCAGATGAACAACAATGGGAGGGTATATTTTATTAGGCTTTTTAAAAAAAACAAATAAATTTAGAAGTGATGAATCTTTTGCAGCAGTGGCTACAGTTTTGGATAAAATATCATATATCATCTGGGTCAAATAAATATATCTTTTTTCCTTCTCCAAAATGGCTGTGTTCACACACAGCTAAAATATCTGTAAATTATTCCATCTTCTCTAGACAGTGTAAGCACGATTGTTTCTTTAGACTTCTGTAAAACTAGTGTAACATTGCCTTCAGTGGAATTACCATTGATTTATATATGTTAACTTAAATAAGAAACAGTCTTGTAAATATTGTGTAAGTTTTGTAAGTATGGGGCACATAATGAAATTTCTTTTTTCTTCAGAAAGAGTTCTTTCTTGAAGTATAATTTTACAGAAATAGTGGAATTTGATGGGGTATACAAAATTGATTTGCCATGGTGCGTACATTACAAGGATTTATTATAATTTTATAATACTACTGACTACAGTATGTTGTAATGCATATTGTCTTTTTTTTTTTTTAAGACATTAAAATAGGTTGGTTTTGGTTTTGTTTTTGTTTTTTTCCAGCAAGTGTATCACTCTATCATAGCAATAATAAAATAACTATATATATTTCACATAGTTATACAAAACTGGAACAGTCCTACTGAGATGATGGAATTGCCTGAGATTAAGAGAAATTTAAATACTGACTGCTCTAGATTTACAACAGTGAAGCTAAGATTACTCTCTGATTTTAATAAACAGATAATTTACTTTAGTCAGATATGTGATACATTTTGGTGACTGAGATTTTTTAGAAAAGCTAAAGCCCTGATAGAATTAAATCTGTCCAGGGACATCAAGGGCAACAAGCAAAGCTTCTTAGGTATGTTGGAGATAAAAGGAAGACCAGAGAGAATGTGAGCCCTCTATGGAAGGAAACAGGAGACCTAATTATCCAGGATGAGGTATTCAGTGACTTTTTTGCCTCAGTCTTCACCAGCAATTACTCTAGCCACACTGCCCGAGTCACAGAAGGCAAAGGCAGAAACTGGGAGAATGAAAACCATTGACTGTAGGAGAATCATAAAATCATAGAATGCTGTGGGTTGAAAGTCATCTAGTCCAATTCCACTGCAAGGAGCAGGGACATCTTTAACTAGATCAGGTTGCTCAGAGCCCCATCCAGCCTGACTTTGAACTTCTCCAGGGATGGGCATGGGGCATCCACCACCTCTCTGAGCAACTTGTTCCAGTGTTTCACCACCCTCATACTAAAAAAGTTCTTCCTTATGTCTAGTCTAAATCTACCTTACCTGGCCCCTTGGTCTATCTCTACAGGCCCTGTTTAAAAGTTTCTCCCTGTTTTTCTTAAAGGCCCCCTTTAAGTACTGAAAGTCTTCAACAATGTCTCCCCAGAGCCTCCTCTTTTCCATGCTGAACATCCCCAACTCTCCCAGCCTGTCCTTATAGGAGAGGTGCTCCAGTTAATTGATCATTTTCGTGGCCCTACTCTGGACTCGCTCCAGCAGGTCCACATCCTTCTTATGTTAGGGGCTCCAGAGCTGGACGCAGTGCTCCAGATGGGATCTCACGGGAGTGGTGCAGAGGGGGAGAATCACCTCCCTCAACCTGCTGGTCACACTTCTGTTGCAGCCCAAGATATGATTGGCCTTCTGGGCTGCGAGCACACATTGGCAACTCATATCCAGGTTTTCATCCACCAGTACCGCCAAGTCTTTCTCAACAGGGCTGCTCTTAATCTCTTCATCTTCTACCTTATATTGATACCAGGAGTTGCCCCAACCCATGGGCAAGACCTTGCACTTTGTCGTATTAAACCTCATGAGGTTTGCATGGGCCCACTTCTTGAGCTTGTCTAGGTCTCTCTGGATGGTATCCCGCTCATCACGTGTGTCAACTGCACCACTCAGCTTGGTGTTGTCTGCAAACTTGCTAAGGGTGCACTCAATCCCACTGTCTGTGTCATTGATGAAGACGTTAGACAGTACTGGTCCCAGTACGGACCCTTGAGGGACATCACTTGTCACCAAGCTCCATCAGGACATTGAGCCATTGACCACTACCATCTGGATGTGACCATCCAACCAGTTCTTCATCCACCGAACAGTCCACCCATCAAGTCCAATTTAGAGAGAAGGATGTTGTGGTTTGAGACCATTTAAGGAACTTGAAGATGCACAAGTTCATGAAACCTGATGAAAGCTGGTAGATGAAATTGCTAAGCTACTACCCATCACATCTGAGAAGTCGTGGCAGTCCAATGAGATTCCCACTGACTGGAAAAGGGGTAACATAACCCCATTTTTGAAAAGGAAAACAAGGAAGACCCCAGGAACTACAGGGCAGTCAATCTAACCTCTGTGCCTGGCGAGATCATGAAGCAGATCCTCCTGGAAACTGTGCTAAAGTATGTGGAAAATAAGGAGGTGATTGGTGACAGCCAACACAACTTCACTAACTGCAAATGGTACCTAATAAATTTGGTGACCTTCTTCAATGGTGTTACAGCATTGGTGGAAAATAGACGAGCAACTGATGTAATTTACCTGGACTTGTATAAAGCATTTGACATAGTCCCGCATGACATCCTTGTCTCTGAACTGGAGAGACATGGATTTGATGGACAGACCACTTGGTAGGTAAGGAATTGGCTTGTATGGTTGCACTCAAAGAGTTGTGCTCAATTGCTCAATGTCCAAGTGACAAGTGGCTCGAGACCAGTGACAAGTGGCATTCTTCAGAGGTCGATATTGGGACCAGTACTCTTTAATGTCATTGTCAGGGATACAGACAGTGGGATTGAGTGCACTCTCAGCAAGTCTGCTAATGTGTTATGCGGTTGATATGCCAGAAAAACCTTGACAGGCTGGAGAGATGGGCCCGTGAGAACTTAATGAAGTTCAACCAGGCCAAGTGCAAGGTCCTGCACCTGGGTCATGGCAATCCCAGGCACAAATACAGGCTGGGCAGAGAATGGATGGAGAGCAGCTCTGAGGAGGACTTGGGGGTACTGGTGGACAGAAGATCAACATGACCCAGGAATGTGTGCTTGCAGGCCAGAAGGCCAACCACATCCTGGGCTGCATCAAAAGAAGTGTGGCTAACAGGTCGAGGAAGGTGATTCTCCCCCTCTACTCTGCTCCTGTGAGACCCCACCTGGAGTACTGCGTTCAGCTCTGGAGCCCCCATCATAAGAAGGACATGGACCTGTTGGAGAGAGTCCAGAGGAGGGCCACGAAAATGATCAGAGGGATGTAGTACCTCTCCTATGAAGAAAGGCTGGGAGAGTTGGAGTTGTTCAGCCTGCCAAAGAGAAAGCTCTGAGGAGACCTTAAAGCAGTCTTCCAGTACCTAGAGTGGGCCCACAAGAAAGCTGGAGATGAACTTTTGACAAAGGCATACAGTGACATACAAGTAATAATGGAGCTGAAAGAATTAAACTGAAATTAAACTGAAAGAAGGTGGATTTAGATTAGATATAAGGAAGAAATTTTTTACTGTGAGGGTGGTGAGGCACTGGAACAGGTTTTCCAGGGAAACTGTGGATGCTTCATCCCTGGAAGTGTTCAAGGCCAGGTTGGATGGTGCTTTGAGTGACATGATCTAGTGGAAGGTGTCTCTGCCCATGGCAAGGGGATTGGCACAAGGTGATCTTTAAGGTGTCTTGCAACCCAAACCATTCTATGATTCAACGATTCTATCGACCTACAATTCCTGTTTAAAAAATCCACATGTACCTAATATGATTTTAAATCTCCTTTCTAGGAGAAGTCTATGATTGATTAAGATTTTTTTAGAAAATATTTGCATAGACTTCTGCTCTACACAAGACTACTCTTTTCATGATCCAAGATGATGAAAATGCGTGGCATGAAGCTGAAGTAAGTATACCTAGCATTTATATGGGTTTATTAGCATATTAACTCAAATATAGTGAATACTAATCACATTCACATAACAATCAATCATGTCAAAGACTGGGCAGAATGGATAATTCACTTGTTTGAAGCATGGCAGACAGAGATTGGATCCAGGAGAGCTTAAATCCTTTCACTAGATACATTCAGTATTTAAAAATAACTGCCTCGAGCCCTATAGAAACTTTGCTTTTTGATTTTCAACATCACGTATTTCAGAATGCTACACTAACCTCTAGTTAAACTGATTTAGCTTCTATTTCTGTATAACACTCTTTAAATTTCAGTTGGGTCAAACTTCACTCATGTTGGAAAATAGTTTGTTCAAAGCGTGTTTATGGCTTACAGAATTGAAACCATTTTCAGAATATCTCCTACAACTGAAAGCTGGTCAGGCAAATCACCAATCACTGAAAATTTTTTGCTCTATCTAAGCTAATTTTGAACTTGTTTTCTTCGTCTCACTTCTTTGCAGAAACAAGCAAGCCACTCAGAGTTAGTTTGTGCAAAAAGGTTACATTTTCTAGGGTCCCTACTGTCATTTTCTTAACTTTCTCCAACAAAATTAATGCAAATTAGAGATACATCATGACTTAAAATAAAATCCCAGTGAATTTTTTTTAAAAAAGCTTTTTCTTTTTCTTTTTTTTTTTTCCACTTAGCAGGCTACTAGCAGAAGCCTGAATTACATCGTAAAGTTTTTTACTTAATATTTCTGAACTGAATATTGTCTATATAGTGTTTAGCAACTGGCCAAAGCAGACATGTGTATGGTTTTGATAGATAAGATTCAGATCTCAGCATGGTATAAATCTAGGCACAATTGGATTAAACTTGATGGCATGTCATTTGTGTAGAGCTGGTAAAATGGTGATTACCAGAAATTGCAATGTATGGAGTTAATTTTAGGTACTGTTATTATTACTATTGTTTTGTTTGGTTTTCTCCTCAGAAACAGTGTACTAAAATCAAATTATTTTGATTTTAAAGCAGCAATTATTGCAATGCTACTATTGTAAATTATGCTCAATCTGCAATTGAATTACTAATCTGGTTCTTCTGTATTTCTTCATCTTTTTCTTCCAAGTGACTATTTAGCAATAGAATAATAAGTACTAGGTATCTTAATAGCAGGCCTTGAATGAGATGTGTCAGCTAAGCCCAGCTAAAACCAACACTTAGTGTCAGTGCATCTTGACATTGTAGTCAGGAATCTTTGTGTTGCATGCAGTACCATATTTCCTTTTCTTTTTGTATGAAAACATAAGGTGTATAAAATCTGAAATTTACATTTTCTCTTTAAATATAAGACTGAGGAAATCAGTTGCAACAAAAAGCCAGCTGATTCTTTGCCTGAATTATGTGAACTATGTAAACTAAGTAAACTGTTAAGCTTTTGTATTTTACCCTTAAGTCTCTAGGTGAGGATATCTATTTAAATCTTTCTGGAAAGTTCAGTCATGTACAAACTCCTGAAGTAGTTACTTGTAGAAAGCTGACTGTTGCGTTAATGTATTTTTCGTTCTGCCTTACTTCTCACTCAATCAGATGAATATAGTACCAGGGAGTTGTTGGTTCTTTATTGATTTATATTGACCTTACAGCAATCTTCCAGTACCTAAAGAGGGCTTATATGAAAGATGAGGAGAAACTCTTTAGCAGGGCCTGCCATGATGAGATGAGGGGTAATTGTTTTAAAATAGAGGGAAGCAAATTCAGACTGGATATAAGGACTTTTTTTTTTTTTTACAATAGGGATGGTAGAATACTGGAACAGGTTGCCCAGAGAGGTAGTGGATGCCACATCCCTGGAAACATTCAAGTCCAGGTTGAAGGGGGCTCTGAGCAACCTGATCTAGTTTAAGATGTTCCTGTTCCTTGCAGGGGGGTTGGACTAGATGACATTTAAAGGTCCCTTCCAACCCAAACCATTCTATGATTCTGTGATCTCTGTTCATCATGTTCATGTTCATCATGTTCATGTTCATGTTCATCATGTCATCATGTTCATCACTGGAACAGGTTGCCCAGAGAGGTGGTGGATGCCCCGTCCCTGGAAACGTTCAAGGCCAGGCTGGATGGGGCTCTGAGCAACCTGATCTAGTCAGGGAGATCCCTGCTTCTTGCAGGGGGGTTGGACTAGATGACCTTTGAAGGTCCCTTCCAACTCTAACCATTCTATGATTCTATGATTCTATGATTCTATGATTCTTCCCATATTGCAGATATTGATCTAGTCCTCTTAAATCTTTAGAGAATCTTAAAGCTTAAAGATTCTACTCTTTTACGGGCAGTGGTTCAGAAGCAGCAAAGTGGAGGTTTTTGTTTTGCTTTGATTTTTTTTTTTTTACAAGGGAATCTGACTTTGTTGTGATTTAGAACCACAAAAATAATCAAAGACATTATCTTATGCTCTTTTTCAGTGACCGTTGAGATGTATGGATTTAAATGGTGATGGTGATTGTAGAGATCGTGATGATTTGTAGAGATTTCTGCAGAGAAAATAAGGTATTTTTAGAGATCTCTGTATGGGTAAAAGTTTTCTGAACTACTAAAGGGATACTAAAAGCCCTGGAAAATTAATGTTATTCTTTTGAAATTCATTTTCCCTGACCTTTCTATTTTTGATGTGGCCGATTGCTTGAATTGAATATGAAATATTTTACCTTGTTACCTCACCTTTTATCTTTAAAGTACTACAGACCACCTCATCAATCTGTAAATTAAATACTGATAGTGTATTAAATGTGTGAGTAAATGTATCAGCAGTTGTACGTTCAGCTGTGGCTTATGCTCAGCAACGCACTTTAGAATTTCTTTTATTAAGAGGAATGCTGGCAAGGACTCCTAAGTCATGGCCTAACCTTTGAGAGGAGTGCTTCATACTACCACCTGAGCAGACCAGATTTTAGGGACTGAAAGAGGCTGTCTTACTCCAAGTCTACCCTTGAAATGTAAGGTATGACTTTACAACTCTGTATGTCTTGGTAACTGAGGTGCACATCCAACTGTCCATCAAACTGGGTGGAAATGTAAAAATACATTCCTACTGTTGACACAAACAGGAAAAATGTAAGAATGTTGCTAAATTTGCAAGCTCATTCCTACCTCCCTCAATCTATTTTGAAAATATTTTAATTTTTTTAACTATTTGAAGAGACTAGGACATGAAATTAGAGCTCTGACCCAGACTTAACTTGTATAACTTGTATCATTCTACTCTCAAAGTAAAAAAAAAAAAAAAAAAAAATTTTCCTGATTAGCTGAATCACTCTTGAGATGGTTTGGTTTTTTTCTCTCCATAAAGTAGAGAGTGAAACAAGAATAAGTAGCTTCTAACTTAATGTTTAACTTAACTGGGATAAATCTCAACTAGAGATAATGATTGGCTAGATTGCTGCTTTAACCTGACCTCCTTCCATTATCTTTGCATCTCGAGAGAAACATTTCCTTTATCGATTAATCCTCACGGATAGCAGTGGCCATCCACTTTTTATCTATGACAGAATTTAGAGCAGCCTCTGAAATCTCTAAAGATTACTGATGAAAATTTTTGTTTATAGGTACCGTGACCTAGTCACATCCTCTTTTGCATCTCATATGTTTTTGATGCTTTAAAAGCCATTGCAGTCTAGAGAAGATGTCTATAGTGAACAGCCTGTGTAGATTTTTTCGTCATTCTTGTAATCCTTTTCACTGTGACTGTTGAGATCACCCTATCAGACAAACTTGGTAACCTACCAGATTCCTGCTCCCTCGTCTCCTGGACCTCCTATGGCTGTTTCTAGGCCCAGCTTCCTCCTAGTCCAGCTTGATCCCTGGTCTTTCCAACAGCAAGGCTGAGCATCTATTCCCAACAGGGAGTTTATGCTATATATGATACACATATACATATATACACGGATGGCCACACAAATAAGACACACAGAGCACTCACAGGAACAGTGACAGCACCAATTGTCTCCTCATGCTCCCCTCTCTGACTAGTCAAGATGGATTTCTACTTGTAAAAGTAAATGTATCTGTGCGTATATGTGGCAGGGGGATCTCTCCAGCAGTGGGACTCACTCTGTCTCCCCTGTCGCTGGCCCCTGGACCCCAGTCTCTCCAGTTGCTAGCACCTGGACATACAAATCCCTGCAGCCACAGCCCCATTGCAGTTGCTGCTACAGATATCCTCGCCCTCGAAAACCAACACACACACAAACATAAGGACTCCCCTAGTCCCAAAATCTGACTGCCTGTGGTCTTGCCTGTAGAGATACACAAGCACTCTCACAACTCAGAGCTATTGCTTGGAGACCTGTATATCCCCATGGCTCCTAGACCTCTACACCTGCTTGCCAGCTCATCTGGCTTGACCTTTGCTAGTCATCACACACTCACTTGCACACCCACGCTCACTCCAGTTACTGACACCGTAGACCCCCGTATACACAGACCCACATGAAGCAAATATCCCCTCATGGGAAAATAGCTGAAGGTGGAGTTTTATAAGGAAATGAGACAGACTGCACTGATCAGTTGCTGGGCATGGCCAAACAAGCATAGTAACCAGCAAACTATTTACACATAGTTTGTCCTTTTTATCCCCTAACCCCTCTGTTTTTCTGCACTAGCATCTCCTCAAAGTCCGTTCCTTTCCCCACTTTGGTTCCTCCCCGAAACATTGCATAAATCATGTGGAATCCCAAAATGCTCTTCCCATGCATCCTCTGAGGGCGATGGGTTTCTGCTGGAACAGCCCTGGTAGGGGCCCAGACAAGGTATTTGTTCCTCCAGAATCTGCAATTTGGGTTCCCACCTGCCATTGTGCCTCTGTGTGTTACTGGGTTTGTGGCAATGGGCTTTTGATGAGCTGATGTCACTCCTATGATGGGCCTGGGAGCAGCAGAGCCAGATTATTAATCAAGTTGCTCCTCCTGCCATTGTTCCTCTGTGCTTTCTTTGTGTGCAGATGAGTTTCCTATGACGGAACGTAAACTAACCTCGCAATGTAGTACTTGCCAGATGGGAACTCCAAATATCATATTCCGTTGGCAAATATATGCCACCAAGCAGTTACACACCTAATTGTATTCATTTTGCTGATTTGGGAAATTAGAATTTTTCATAAATTGTTTAACTAATATTGTGGGAAATAGAAAATTTTAATTATGAAAGAAGTGGGATTTCACTCATTTCCCTTGAGAGTGTTCATGATTTCCATCAATCCATGTTTCTACTATAATAGTCTGCACACTATCAGTATTTGTTACTGAAATTATTAATAAGAAAGCAATATTTCTGAGCAAAACACTTCTCTTTAAAGCTGTGCTCTTAGTATCACTGAAAGCATGCAAGAAAAAGCTGTTGCCTGGAGGAGAATAAAATCAAAAAGAACAGATGTGTAGACACAGTAAAAACAAAAATATAACTTGGTATAAACTGGGGAATGAACTTCGAGTCATATTGTTTAACATTTGAGGTTAAAGCCTCTACAAAGCAGGAGCATGTACATCACACATTTTTTCAGTGACCAGTATTTTGTGAATCTAGATTACTTATTTGTTCATACTCATTGGTCGTAAATACATTTGTGGTTTCATTTAAAAAAAAAAAAAAAAAAAAAAGAAAAAAAATCCAGCACTTTTGTGAAGGTCTCATGGTAATAAATGAACCTGTTATTATATATGCAAAAAAACCCAGAGCAAAACTGTTGAGAAAAAGATACTGAAAAGATACCATACTGTGTGATGGTACTTCTTCATACCATTGCAAAACTGAATTTTTCACCACTCTTAATGTCATGCTTAGACTCACAAATGTACATGAATTACTTCAGGTGTCAGATTATGCTATATGTCACCCACAGAAGAATAATGAGGAGACTGTACTTCAGGTTACATAGTCACCTCTTCATGTAAATGTCTTTTATTTTATCTCTGTATTATTAATTAATGACAGTTTTCCACTTACCTTTATATAAAAAAAAGTAATTGTTCCTTAAGTGTTTGTTTGAATGTGCAAGACAGTTGAACAATGTGCCTTTTCTATATATTTATTGTAAAAGCAATATTTCGCTCAAACAATTATGCAGTTGTCATCTTCTGATTTGCTTTAGGCTTCCAAGCTTTATTAAAAAAACATATGACATGCAAATTCTTCCTACCTCTTTTCTACCTCGCTCTCACTCAAAAAAAGTGGTAAGTTTTCTCAAGACGCAGACTGCAGTTGAACCTCCAAATGATGCTGTGGCAGTGGAAATAAGTGGAAGCCTTTGTTCCATTCCTCTTTTTCTGCAGGGCCAAGATATGATAATTCATACTTACTCTGATGTCGTACTTATTTTACAGTGCACATATAAGCATTCAAGGGAGCAGAAAGTTTTAAAAAAATCAAATTAAAAGTATCTCCCTTCTTCATACAGAAAGAGGACATGAATTCTGTCTTGTCTGAGTGAGTGCACTCAAATCTGTATGCATGTTAGGCAGATTCATTCCCCACATCTACAATGTGTATGTTTGAGCTCATAATTGTGTAAATTTTAGCTAACATGGTTCTGATTTGTACTGAATTTACTGAACATGGTCTAGTTAAAATTAATTTTTCAATCTACTACTTACCACAGTAATTATTAACAGCACATAAAGTCATTGGAAAACATCTCCATTTATGAAGACTCAAGGATGTGTTCTACCCTGTTTAATTCTATCCTTACAAGACATTATGTTCTTTAAGTCGTTTTCTATACACAGTCATGTTTTTATGTTTATGAGATAAAAAACTGTATCTTACCTATAGAGGTTCACATGAAAGTTTAAACACCCTATAGAAATTAGATAATTTTATATTAAATACAAGAGTAGCTAGTAAACATCTCATTTTATCTGTTTTCCCTGCAATCCTCCTTGGTTAATCTCTCTTTTAGCTACACAAGCAAATTATTAAATTCCCCAGTAACTTTAAGACCATCCAAGTCTATCAAAACTTCCAGCCCCCATCTGACAACTTAGATAAGAAGATTAAGTTCAGCTTTGGACCCATTATTTTGCCACTGTCACAGGGTGAACTTGGGAGATAACTGAGCCACTGAATCCACATGGGCAAAGAATGAGAGAAAAAGCATTCCCAGGGATATCAAAAGCAGATTGCAGGTGATGAAACCTTCTGCATTCCTCCATGTGGTTTAAGTCCACAGGGCTATAGTGATGGCAGCTGCTGAAAAGTGGTCAGGCCTTCTCTTAAAGCAAAATGTGTGAACAACCCTACAGCTGAGAGAGGCACAGACTTTGTGTCATAGAGAGGATAACTCTGCTAGGCATCCTATGGCTGCAGTTTGTACAGACACTTGGGTGCAAATCACTCCCACGGTGTTCCATCCATCCTTTCCCTACCAAGAAGAGAGCTACAGCTGTGGTTTGACTTCTGGTTTGAACTGTACAAGACCTGTTACCCGAAGGGGTAGAACACACTAGTCCTCATATCACAGACTTAATTTTTGAAGCCATGACTTTCACAAGGTTCTAAAAGAAACTGGAGTTTTATATAGGTATTCAGGTTATTGTTTCACTTCAAGATTTAAGATGGAAGATTAATTCATATTTCCTATGGGGGTCATACACAGACTTCTGGAGCACTTGAGCAACTCTCAGCATCATGCACAGGACACAGGGTTCAGTGAACCCTGACTTTGATGCAGTACAGCAATTACATATTCCTAACTCCTCCCTAAGGAATGAAGGTGGCTCGCTGTGACCCTTACGGTGAGTCAGACTCACTGGCAGGTTATATCCTGGTCTGAAAGCATCCTTTATAATTAATGAGATTACGACAGGGTAACAATCAAACATCATTTTTGCCTGTTCAGATTACAGAACCATGACAGAGTGGCTCAAGGGACCTGCTCTAAGGAAAAGTATCTCCAGTCTTTAGGCTAGTCAGAGGCTGTTCTGCAACCACAGAAGTGACTGGGAGAAGAAGAAACAGAAAATTTACTCTTTAACTGTAACAAATGACTATTTTCAGACCTGACAATTGCATTAAAAAAAACAGAACAGTGTTAATACATGATCGAATACTTTTTTTTTTTCCATTAAAATCACAGTTAGTCCTGCATCTAGAGCTGCATATTTGAAAGCTGACAGTAATCTGTTCTTAAAAAAGGAAGAACTTAGAACAGGTGCAGCATTATGGTCTTTAGAATGTTATTATGCAAACTTGAATAATGTCATTCAGAAGGTTAGCCATCTGTTTTCTGAATATCTGCCACTGATGCAGCAGCAGCAATGTAAAAGTGATAGACAGGGATGCTTCTGCAATGGATTTAACAGAAAGCTTGTGGTTTTTTGTGGTGAAAAATATGTTCCATTTTTGGTTTGTTTTTAACAAGCATGTGTAGAGTACGTATTTTGTAAATATTATACAGATTACTATAGTAATATATTTTACTTGTGTAATTTGCATCCTATTTTACCGAGTTTTAGCACAACCTTTTCTACAAGATTTTTGTGATTTAGGATAATTTTACTGAAATTAGTATTTATAAAATATAAAATGTTAGAAAGAGAATAGTTTAAATGTCAAATACTATCTACAGATAGCATATTTTTAGAGCATCAGCTGTGACATGAGTACTAAGTTTTAACATCTGAGACTTGGGGCAAATATCATCTGACAAAGGTGGAAATGTGAGAAGGCAAGCTAACTTCAAAAAAGCAGCAGTCTATCAGTTGGAGTCAGCACTTACAGGAGCGCTGTTACACCAGATTTATTAACAAGCTTTTTGAAAATGACAGAAATACCACCTCTTAATGTTGTGAATAACAAATAAATCTGTCTTTGCAGGGACAAAATGTTTTCATTATGGCACAGAGAATGAAATCTTCCTAGAAACTGACAGAAAACAAGAAAAACTAAATAACTACTTAGAGACATGCAGCAGAAAAATAGATTTTAACAAAGCTGGGACAGAGTTCATATCATACTGTAAACACCATAACAAAAAACTGCAGACACACTGCCAGGGATACAGCAGTCACGGCTGCCCTGAACACATAGTTACAATACCGAAACTTCTAGACGTGTTTAGTTAGCAATAATGAGGGTCCAGTTATATCAAAGGGATTCAAAACTTATATCAAACAGAATGCTGTTAAGCACTGGAGCAACAGTAGAGGGAACAAGCCAACTGTAGGTGCAGAAAATAGAAATCAAACCACGCAAAGCAATTTGGCTTGCTCAGCTGGAGTGGAAACACTTCAGGGAGGAAAATGGTGAAATTCTTTTTAGGTGGCTGATGAAGTGCTCTGCACATAATCTTGACCGCAGAGATTAGCTCTGCAAAAGGAGAGCTTACCTGTTGTTAAGTTGTACAGACAGGGCAATGAGAGCGCACTATCAGGGCCCTGATTACTATACGAAATACCAAATATATCTTCTGCAGGGAGCCCCTCAGTGAGTCACGGTGACAAAAGCACAGGCCTGGGTGCCCAGAAACGTGATTCATTGCTCCACTACAGCCTCCTTGCGTGTATGGGAAGAAGCCACTTGCTATTCAGGCACATGGTTATCCATTGTCACAAGGAAAGCAATCAACCAAGATCTGACCTGATCTTGGGGCTTGCATCCTTACATGCATCCTGGGGGTTTGGACAGAATGACAGGAAAAAATATCAATTCCAGCTACAGGCCCAAAGTGGATAATTTTCCCTATATTCTTCACTATATGAAGCAAAAGGGAGGCAGTATAGGGACTTTGTAGTTAACCAAAACATCATATTGACTATGCATGAGAGAGTTCAATTAAAGTTAATAAGAATATAATCTGACTTTTCCCTGTTACAGAGTGTTTGGCTATTCAACTTTAATACTCATTTAATGCAGGGTTTTGGTTGCATTTCTTTACTTGTACTGCAGATAAAAATGCCACTGATCTCTAACTCATCTTGGTACTGAAGAATAAGGAAGCCAGTCATGATGAAAATTAAACATCGTACTAGTAAATAATTAGCCAACAGATAGGAAAACTTCTGTTTAACAGTCTGAAACAGTTAGTCAAGGAAAGGAGTCCACTGTGATATGCCTTAGAATTTCCCTTCACTTGGATGAGAAAAGACTCCAATCAAGAGTGCCTTATAAATTTCACCGTACACATCAGGATTCCTCTTCTGTACAAAACATTGGATTAAAATTAAGAATTAGTAACACATTATTTAATTAGGAATTAGAAAATTACAGATCTGCTACTAAGATTCACAAATCTTATCCTTACCAGTATTTTCTTTCTGTAGTACCATGGTAGTGAGGCTATTTTTTGAGACTTAGAGTTAAAAAGTGAGAACAACACATGGTTGAGGCTTCTAAACCACAGAGGAGTAAACATCTACAGTAGAACTATCACACAGGAGGAAAAACAGCCCCATCCACAATAGGAGGAACTCATGCAGCAGTACAAGTCCCATGTGGAAGTAGTGACTGATGTCTGCTTCTGCCTGGGCTTCACCAGAAGTCAGGACTCACACCATATATAGAAAAACTAATTGACAAGGGTCGTACTTACTGAGGTGTGTGAAACGGAACAAAAGAGGCCAAGTAAGTGCAATATTCTTTATGAAACATGGCTATGCATTTCCTTTTTTTTTCTACTCCACTTTGAAAAAAAAAGGAAATACCTTTGATTCTGGCATGCAAATAATCTTCTTTTTGCATGCCCACAGATACTACTTTCCTAATTTCTATGTCCTAAGCCATTCAGTCTGTTTAAAGTTTAGTTCATTTCTCAATTCATTTATCATTATTCCATTACACAGTAATTATTCACAGATTTACTAGAAACATGCCCATAATTGTCATGCTGTCTGTAGAAATGAAATAGCTGAAGACAGAAGAACAAATAGATTATTTAAATAAAATCCTAAATAAATTAAAACTAGAGTAGATGAGCCCATGAAATCAAGCCTAGAATGGAATTCACTTTGTAATTGCATAGTATGTATTTCTTTTCAAGTCCAGTTATATGTCTGTAAGTAGCACAAACACAACTGTCTGCATGTGAGATGAACTATCCTTATTTACAAGAAAATATGTATCTTTGCTTTTCAGATCTTGGGTTTTTTTTCTTTTCACAGAAATTCTTAGTGGAGGCTGTATTGGTTTTACATGGCAAGGTTTTGGTAGCCAGAGCACTGCTGGAGTGGCTTCTGTGAGAAGACACCAGAAGCTGCTCGAATGCCCGACACAGACAGTTTCAGTCATCAAGATAGACCTGCCACTGGCCAAAGTTAAGCCCACCAGTGGCATTGGCAGCGACTCATCTCTGTGATAACATATCTAAGAAAGGGTAAGAAATACTGCATTAACAGCAGCTGGGAGAGACGAGTGAGAAAATGTGAGAAGGTGCAGACACCAAGATGGTGAGGTGGTGACTCTGTAGACATCAAGGTGAGAGAAGGAAGGGGATGAGGTGCTCCAGATGCTGCAGCAGAGGTTACTCTGCTGCCCATGATGAAGAACATGGTGACACAGGTTGTCCCCCTATAGCCCATGGAGGACCACAGTATAGCAGCTATCCACACTGCATCCTGTGGAGGACCTCACGTCAGAGCATGTGGATAAGCTTCGAAGGCAGCTGCAGCCTGTGGGGAGTCAATGCTGGAGCAGGCTGCTGGCAGGAAGTGTGGCCTGTGGAGAGCAGCCCATGAAGAAGCAGGATTTCTGGCAGGAACTGTGGCATGTGGGGAACACATGCTGGAGCAGTCTGTTCCTGAAGGAGTGTACTCTGTGGAAAGGACTCATGGTGGAGCAGTTCTTGAAGAACTGCAGCCTGTGGGAAGGACTGTCTCCTGTGGGAGAGACTCCATGCTGGAGCAGGAGAAGAGTGTGAGGTGGAAGGAGAGGCAGAGATTAAACATTATAGACTGACCACGACACCCAATTCCCCATTCCCCTGCGCCAGTGGGGAGTTAGGAGTGAAGTTGAACCTGGGAAGAAGGGAGGGATGGGGGTAAGTGTTTATTGTTTTGTTCTTATTTCTTACTACCCTTCTCTGTTACAGTTAATTGGCAATGCATTAAATCAATTTCCTCAAGTCAAGTCTGCTTTACCATGACAATAATTCGTAAGTAATCTCCTGTCTGTACCTCAAGCCCAGAGCTTTTCATTGCATTTTGTCCCCCTGTCCAGTGGAGGAGTGAGGAGTATTAGAATGTGTTGTTTAGCACCTGGTGGCCAGCCAAGGTCAGCCCACTACAGTGGCTTTAAATTATTATTGAAATATTTATTTTTATCTTGGGTGATTCAGAATAGTTGACTACCACTTTAGAGTGGTTATCTGGAATTCTGCCAAAAATAGGATTTAAATCCTGGAACAGTAGGAAGTCTCTTTTTTTCCTTTCTGGGAGAGGCATTCAAACACAGTAAAATAGGTTGTTCTTAAATAAAAAATGAAAGAAATCACAGCCCAATTTTCTCCACTCCATAAAAAGTAACACTGTCTACAGCTTCTTGCAAAATGAAACATTTTGTCTGGTTTTTTTAATGAATATTTCAGTGAGTCTTAGTTTTATTTCTCTAAAATGATGCTGAAAGGTAAAGGCCCAGTCCTGTGTTTCTCAAATACTTTAAATTATGGGATAGGACAATCTAGTTGGTGATTATGCTTGAAGACACTGTTCTAAGGTATGCTTTCACCACTAGCCATACCAGTTTAAGAGGCTTTTCATTTTCTAGCTTTCCCCTTCCTGCTGAAATATACATCCCCTTCAGCTGAATCAGTGCAGCTCTCTCTGTGGCACCTTCTGCACAGGAACTTGTCACTTATTCATTTTACAGAGTATTATCTAGGGTGTGATAAACTCACTGGGAAAAGGCAAGGTCTGGAAAAAAAGTCAGAAATCTTTTAAACGGGATTTGCCACCAGAGAAACTATGACATGTAATTCCACCCTGGGATCTCTCGCTTACCCTCAGTTACCATCCACTGTAAGGGCAATTCACACTCGGCTTTATTGATGAGTGGAGTGTGATGTCAAAGCAAAGGGACAGGTATCTTCTGTACAGTTTTTTATTAAGTAACCCCAAAGGACACACATGTAGAATTTGTGTCAAATACAACCACATATTTACTTATATTTACTTACATCTAAATGTGATTGACCTTTCATTAATCCCTTCTACATAGAGAACTAGATAGCTAAAGGGTAGCATGGGAAAATAAAAGCGTGTGTGTTAGAAAAGAAAAACACATATGTTGTTGCATATACATGCTTGTTTTAAAATTAGTCAATTTTATCTGCTTCATTACACATATTTTGCTTATCAGATAATTTTTCAGCTGTCTGAATGCAGTCAGTCTTGTTATTAACACAATTTAAAATGGAATTAACCTTGTTCCAGCCCTTAGCCTTTTATAAAGAATGATCTCCATGTCTGTAGACTAATTGCACTGAGAAAGTTAACTGCAAAGACATAATTAATAGTCCATAATGTTTGGGAAGGTGACATTTCCTACTTTCTTTGAACTCTCAGATTGGTATTTGAAAGCCAGTATAAGGTACTGAATCTAGGCTATTTAATCTGGAGTGGTGTCTAGTTAGTAGTTAACTGAAACTGCTTCCTTTCCCCTAGCAGCAATAAACCAGGAAGGACTAATTACCCCTTTTTATAGGTGCAATTTGAACTTAAAACTCTAGAGAGAGCATGAGTAGTAAACCACTATTAGACTCAATTTCACCATCTGCACCTTGAAAATGGGACTATGGAACTAGCAAAAAAAGTACACATAGCATCTAGCATCAAAATCCCCTAAAGAAGTCTTGGTTTTGTTGTAGGGAAAATTTTCAGGAGGTGGTGATAATTCTGTAGTATTTTCTGATTCATTTTAAGATTGTTTTCTTTAATTAAATACATATTCCATTTAATTCATCATTAGTACTTAATTGAAACTAATTAATCTAAAGATGATCATGTACTGATATTTTCTGTGAGTTTAATGAACTCCATTGCATTACTATATTTTTTTCTTCAGCCTATATGAAGAAAGAAGCCTTAGGAGATTCCTCTGGCAAAAATGGCAACTATTACTTTTCTAAACCCAGCAGCACTTATTACTATATTTTTGTTTTCTTTTGATGGTTTTGTTTTTCTATGCATAGGCAGGATTTATTGACTTCAATATAATTTCTTAGGCTTAATATTTTTATTACTTTTATTCTACTGCTAAGTTGAGAAGTTCTGTCTGTTTCTGTATCTTTGTAGATGCTTACATAAATGAAAAATTATTAAATTTGTTTGTAGTTTCTTAAACATACATTTTGTTAGGCTGGAGTTGACAAGGAGAAAAAAGTTTTGTGAATGCCAGCTGAAGAGTTGTCCGCTTTCACTGTATTACCAGTCCTTCTCTCCTTCTGCTGCAGATTTTAGAGTCTTGAATGGAGTGAACTCTGCATTCATTATTTTCAAAATTTCTAGCTCTCAGTTACAGATTTTATTGTGCTTTTGAACTGTTAATGTTACCAAGGCACCTCACAAGCATTTCCTGAAACTGTGTAGGCTTCTACAGCACACAGTATGATTGTGGCCCCTCGATGATACAAACATCCACTTGAACTGCCTTAGTATCTAGAAAGAACTTCCCGTCCTGAATCTGAACTGCTTGAAAAGTAGAAAAATGTCATTTTGGACAGCATTTTTCCTCTTTTATTTTATTTATTTTTTTTTTCACCGACTTAGTTTCTCTCCTTCCACTGTTCTCTGAAAAAAAATAGACAATCCAGAACTATATCTAAAGAGAAAAGTCAGGATATGGCACCGTTTATTTTGACATAAACTGTTGGACATTTAGGGAGGAGACTGGTTTTGCTTTTTGTTTGTTTGTTGGGGTTTTTTTTTTAGCAAAAGATCTCTGAAATTTCAGGAAAAAAAAAAACCAACATAAGCAATAGCTGTGATACTTCAGAGGATCAAAAAATCCCACAAGCTCCAAGGAGATCTGCTGTGCTTTCTCTAAAAGGATGTGGGTGGTGTTACTTTGTCCTGTTCATAATACAATGTCTAAGCACTGCTTCAGACTGTGTGTTTTTCTCAAGTGTGCTGGGAAATGAAAATAACTTTGATGGGGATTTTAGCTTCAGTCAATAGTAGTCTGAAAATTGACAAACAGGCTCTTGGTTTTTGAGATACAAGCAAAAGGTTCAAAGCAATTTTGCCAGGGAGGCAAAAAATAATGTAAATTTATTGCTAGTGCAGGGTAAGCTTTGGAACAGACAAAATGCAATTTGATTTTGAACTGTTTCTGCAAAGCATAGCTTGGCTGATTTGAGGGGAAGAAGACTTACTAGTACTTAATGAAGCAATATACTTGCACATGTAGCTGTTGCTGTCCATAAAGTTGGCTCAGTTGTGAATGTCCTTGATTCGTACTTAAATTTATATATATGTGTATATATATAGATATACACATAAGCCATATAGATGGAGTCTTAGATGGTTTAAAAACAATACTTGACAAATGTCAATTTGACTAGAATTCCTCAATATATATAGACAAGGGTTCATTTCTCCTTTTATTGAAAAGAGGTCTCACTGTCCTGCCTCAAATAATCTCAAACCTGAATATACAGGTAGGGCTTGAAGTCTATTTTGCACATGTATTTAAATCACTAGACCAGTCAGCTTAAATACATGATGTCTTACCATTCCATGTAGTAACAATAATATACAAACAGATATGAAGGACCACTGAAAAAGGAAAGAAACTAAAAACTTTGATAAATTTGCGAAGTGCTTGAAAAACTTTATTTAAATAATATGTTGTTAGAGTAATACCTTTAGATTTCTTTCACTGACTATGATCTCTTAGTTAAACATAAAATGGACAAAAGTAGAAAATACGTTATTTTGTTTACAAAAAAATTTTATTGATCCATCAACCCACTGCTTGTGACTTTGCGGTAATCTTTGAGTTCTGACAATATCTGATTGGGAATGACTGCCACATCAAAATTGGTTAGAGGATAAATTGGCTAAGAATAAGACAGGTTTGTGAACATTAAAGTAAGATAATGGGAAATCTTAACAAAATTGTGTGAATTAATTGACATTTGAGTGTGGAGAAATCTTTTTAGTTAATAAGAGAAGCAACATTATTTTAAAATTCATTTGAAAGAAATCAAAATGTTACATCTAGAATAAACAATTTTTTTTTAGCTAAAGAGTCTATGAAAAATTATCAGAAATTATTTTTCTAGTGGATTTTTAAAAGAACATCACAGAGGTTCCTGAATGATGAGGCAAAAATTTTGTCAAAGAAAGAAAATAAACAACCGAGAAAATGTAACTCTTTAAATCAGTATTTTTCATTATATTTTGGCAGAGTTGGGGGCAATAAGTGACAAAGAGCAAAAAATGTGGCACTGGACCTAACGTATTGGAGATGATAATTTTTTCCAGGCCCAATAATGTTCTTTTTTTCTGTTGCATTTCCAGACCTTTAAGTTTATTCTTAACATCTGCCCTGGGACAAAGTTGTGTTTCTGTTGATTTACATTGCCTCAGAGCATTCTGCTTGCCAATACTATTGGCTGATGCTTCCTGCCATAGGCTGTAGTTCTAACATGAGGATATGTGAGGAGATAGGAAAAGAAAATTGAGAAGTTGGACAAAGAAAGAGCAGATTGATCAGAAACTTTGGCCTGAACGGTGTTTTTCTCCTCACACACACTCACAATCTGTATACGGAGAGATTATCTTATGCATAAGTTTCATGCCAGCACAGAAGGAGATTTAGAAGCCTGTTTGGTTTCATTCTCCACTTTTCTGAACGTTTATCCTGAGGTTTTGGGTCTGCAAGGGCAAGAGTGAACTGAAATTGCAGCCCTCTCAGCTGGAGATTGGATTTGTTATGTGTGAGGAAACATAAGATTCCTCTCTAGTCAAATACAGAGATGCAATAGCATAGCCCCAGCTCGCGTAATCTTCTCTGCGGTGCCTCTCATTTGGCTAACCACCATTGAGCTGGCTCAGCAGGAAGGTTTCGCCTCTACAAATTCATCTTCAGTGGCCAGAGACAGTGAGAATGCAATGATCCTTTAAAATAGCTATTTTTGAGAAATGTCTGGTTTGTCCTCTGGGAGGTCAAGAAGACACCTGGAGTATCTAAGACATCTGTGGTGGAGGAGGGGTGTCGTGGGGACTCTCTGACCTAGGAACTATCTTAGAGTTCCTACGGCGACAAAGGAAAGGACTGAGTTATCTGGAGATGAAGAGATTAGCTGACAGAAGAGAAAATAAAACATGTACTTTGAATTTTCCAGTGCCTAATGAGGTAGGAGCTGTGGTCAAGCTTTTCCCACAGCTGAGGCATTTGCAACGTGTCCTTGGGGGCAGGAGGTGTCTGATTTGTAGTAAGAGGGAAACCCATGTTGCAGGCTGGAAACCAAGACAGAGCCACCACAGGGCACAGCTGAGCCCTGCAGCCATGATGGTGGTGTCTCGAGGAAAACCTGGGTAAGAGAGGACAAATCACTGCCCAGCAGTGAGGGGTGACGGGAAAAGTGTGAGAAACAGCCCTGCAAGCAGCAAGGGGAGAGGAGGAGGAGAAGGGGCTCTAGCTGTCTGAGCAGGGATCCCCTACAGTCACTGGAGGAGACCGTAGTGGAGCAGAAGCAGACGAAAACAGGCTGAGAGATTGGGGGCTGTTCAGTCTGGAGAAGAGAAGGCTCTAGGGAGACCTTATAGCAGTCTTACAGTACCTAAAGGAGGCCTAGAGGAAAGATGGGGAGAAACTCTTTAGCAGTGTCTGTTGCCACAGGATGAGAGGTAATGGTTTTAAAATAGAGGGAGGTAGACACAGGTTAGATATCAGGAAGACATTTTTTACAATGAGGGTGGTGGAACACTGGAACAGGTTGCCCAGAGAGGTGGTGGATGCCTCATCCCTGGAAACGTTCAAGGCCGGGGTGGATGAGGCTCTGAGCAACATGATCTGGTTGGAGATGTCCCTGCTTCTTGCAGGGCAGGTAGACTAGATAACCTTTAAAGGTCCCTTCCAACCCTAACCATTCTATGATTCTATGAGAAGAAGCAGCAGAGAGAAACTGCTATGTGCTGACTAGAACCTCCTTCCTTCACTGGAGGGACTGAGTATGACCTGTGGCTATTACAAGGTGGGGACGAGAGGTGCTTGGGATGAAGCTCACCCAGGAGCTTTTCATCTTGTTTCCCTCTCTCTGTTGTGCAGAGGCAGGGGAGTGAGAAAGCAGCTGGGTGGCCTTCTGGCAGCCAGCCAAGATCAACCCACGGCGAGACAAAACATATCTGTCTGATGTGAGCTGGGGTGGATCCAGTTACTAGGCTCTGCAGAGAAGCGTATAACCTTTCCAGTCAAGGCTGAGATGCAGATTTTGTAACAGTTGTTGTTGTTATTATTAATATTGTTATTATTATTATTACATATTTCTGCAATAGAAATTATTGAGAAATTTGTGTTACACTTTTTCACATAGAAATTTGCATTACATTATATCAGGCTGTACAAGAAAACAGCACAGTCATATGTTCTTGTTTTAAAATTGAAAAAGAAAAGTAAAAAGTAAACCAGAACATCTCTTCCCAAAATCAAACCACAATAGATACAAACACATAAGCACATGCGCACATAAACTGAAATAAAGATAAAAGATTTTAAACAACACTGAAATATTACAGAAATATAAGCAATGAGGTACAGATTCAGTCCTGTGTTTTTCTTCAAGGAACATCATGTGAAAGTAACATGCTCTTGGGATAACCTAGTGCCATCACAAAAGTAATTATGTTTGATTGTCCAATCACATTATTACATATGCAAATGAAATTAGTGCCTATAATTTTCCTTTGATAAATGTGAAAGTTGATGAATAGTTGCACTTACCTTTAATTAAATTCAAGGGGATTTTTTTTTTCTTTAAAGAAAAAGGTATGTCTTTAGCAAACTTTCTAGTTAGAGATGTTGATATTCTAGCAGGTAGTGACACTAGTGGAGAGTGTCTATCAGACTTTTTCTGATATATATGTCTTATTGGAGAATATTACTTGATCTCAGTTAAAATTATGGGCAGAAAAATGCTTTCTTAAGTGACTTTCCTAATTGGAATTGTGTTTGAAAATATTTAAAAGTCTTTTTTTTTTCCTAAGAATACTCATTCATTGTTTCATATAACATCTAAAACCGAATTTAGTTAATTTATTGTGAAGTTTGTGTATTGAAATAAATAAACAATTTGACTACCTTACAAATAAATTAAAAAACATTTGCATTTCCATATTCCCTAAAATATGAGAAAAATAAGATTGACTAAAAAAGGAGTTGAATATTAAATTCTCCCGAAAAAAATGTTTCACAGTACTGATAGATAATCACATCAGGACCTTGAAACCTTACTTTTAGGATAATTTAACATAAGTAGGCAATAATCATAGTAATAGTAATAATAGCTGTCTAATCACACTTGCACCATTGTAAATTTTGACATTTTAAACGTCCCGGTAGATCAATTTCCTCTAGCCTCAGAGTTACAAGAAATAATGAATAATTGTTACCTTTTCACCTTTTATTGTTTATCTTCCTCGTACTCTCTCTCATCTCTTTGCTAAGCTCCAGAATCCCACTTTATTTTCATCTTCATTGTATGGAAGTTTCTCCTGAATCTCACTATCCTTTTCTGTGGCTTTTCTAGTTTTATTATGCCTTTTGAGAAAGAGTTAATTTGGTGACTGTAGAACTGCCAGTTCTTTTTACCAATTCAGTTTTTATTTCATACGTGGGTACAAAATCTATTTATAGTATACTACCATTAATATTTTAGTATGTGTTCTTTTCCTTTCTTATTAATTGCCAAGTTCTGTCAATTGCATGAAGCGCTAGCCTCCTCTTTTTGGAGATGGCTACAAGCAGTAACATCAACAAGTAATTTCAAATCCCTATGCTCCATGCTTTAAGTTATAAGGTTAAAGTTGTTTTCAAGTTAAGAACAAAAGAATTCTGAAGAAGGTGTTTTGGTAATAAAAATGAAGCTAGTTTTTTTTTAAAAAATAAATATAAACAAAAGTATAATAAGGACTAATACATGTGCAAAGTACTTTTAGCTGTGATTGCACAGTATTTCACGATGTGCTCAAAGACATACATACATTTTTAGCAGGATAACTGGGGGATATATGTCACAATTACTGACTGTTGCTTTGCTTTGAGCAACTGATCATACCCTGATGTTACAGCTGATCATCACCCCTTCCAGTCACATCTTCTTTCTCTGGTGTCTGTAAGGGAGAGTGTAAAAGAGTGCAGGTGGAACTGTTGCGTTTGGGTTTGTTACTGACTCTGAGACTGTGCTTAAAATCTCCATGGACAGGGCCACTCTTTTTGTGTGAAGGAGAAGACTGTGCGACATACAGGTTGAGCGGTGAGACAATGGTTTGAATATATCATTTCCCCCATCTTCTTTTCTTTTAAAATCTGTTACAGGAGAAGGTTTAAAGAGATGTGAAAATAAGTGTTTGTTGTTTGAAAGAGATTGTTGAAGGAATATAGTAAATAGCATCTGGAGGGAAGACACAGACAGCCCAGCAGCTTGTTTGCTTGCTTGTTAACAGTGATACTACAAACACAGAACTGAGCACCCCACCTGAATTGCTACACTGCCCACAACCGTGTAGCGGGCTCTTACCTCTGAAGAGTTCCCGGAATATGTACACCATTTATCTCCTCAGGACCCTCTAACACACGTAAACTGCTTAGTCAAGAGTGTAGTCTACAACTCCACAAACAAAAGGAAAACACTGAGAGAAATCAGGACCAGTATCCAATGCACCAGATGCCTGCTAAGTCAGGAAATCTGTTCAGTAGCCATAATAATCCTAGGAAGCAGGCCACCAACTGTGCTACAGAGAGAAGCAGGGGGAAAAAAAAACCTGCAACAATAAAACTCCATTAGTCTTTTCCAAAATAACATAGAAAGATACCCTATCCTGTTCTTTAATCACCACCTAAGATAGTAAAGGGGCAGATTGAAGGAGCTCATGTAAATGACCTTAGAGAGGGGAAAGCTCCTTCCTCCTAGAGCTTTTGCTCCTGTGCTGAAGAGAAAAACTTCTACTGATATTGCTAGGTGGGGGGGTTTGTTCATTTTTTGGGGGTTTTGTACATCAATCCCTAGCTGTAGTGGGATTAGCTGTTCTGGGTAGGCACTCTGAATTTCTTTAGTTTAATCCCAGACAGCTCACATGAGCCCAAGCTTTGATCTCAAGCGCTACTACTGTTACAATCAGACTGATGAGTAGCATCTGCAGGGCCATCTTAATCCTTTCTACTAATTGGTACACGGGCTGTCAGTTGCATGAGAGCTATCAGTGCCACAGGTGATTCCTAGAGTAAAGCTGGAGCCCAGAAATGAAGGGTCAGAAACAGTACTCCTTTGTACTTGTCTGCTTGCAGATTTTTGACATTCAAGGTCATGCTGAAGCCCAGTACTGCAGAGAAGACAATTAACTTCTCCCTCCGTTTTGTTTTTTTTTTTTTTTTTTCATGCTGAAATTCCACAGCTAGCAGTGAAATGCAGATGGTAATCTTCGTTACCCCTTATCTGTCACCCAAATACTGTTTAAATTCCAAAATAAAGGCAAGCCATTCCCACCACCTGAAGTCTGCCCCAAGGTTCTCCTGAGTCTTAGGTGAGAGCTTTACCAGACTAAACAGGATATTAATTAACCTGGACTTTTTGTTAATTTTGAATATATGCCTTGGTATTGCGGACCCCAGTGTAAATATATTTCTAGTATCTCAGTGTTCACCATCTGACTTTCAGGGCTATATAAGTTGGTGTTGTCCCCATACAGCTGCACACCTGAAGTTCACAGTCAGGCCCTAAGTAAATTTGTATTTAATGGATGCTGGGGAAAGTAACTGTAATGAGGATTCTCAAAGGTGCTGCAACAGCACTGGATATTGTAGGAACTTCTGGATGTAAAGTCCCTTTGCAGTTTCATTAGCATAACTGGAATTGGAACTTACTTTAGTGTTACTCAAATTTGGATTGATTATATAATTGGATGATAATAATAATGCTTAACACTTTAACAGTATTTTACATGGTCAGAGAGCTGTGCAAACATTAACTAAATAATCTTCACAGTGCCCCTGTGAGGTAGTAATTAGAGATGCAAAAGATCCATTACTAGATCATAAAATTCCATTTTCTTGCCAGGGCAGCATACATTTGCCCAGCAGAGGACATAGCAGATATTAAACTACTGCTATGTTCAATCTTCGCTCCCTTTGTGACATTATTTTGATCTGGGACTTCCCTGAGGCTGTAAAGGGACTTTACAAAGTTTTTAAATAGTGTTGTAACTGAAGTGCTCCTTTTTGATGAAGGTAAAATAGACTTTTACTATCTCTCTCTTTGCGTACTTTTCAATGTCAGTTGAAAGCAGTGTATTTGATTCTCCTCAAAAGGAATAAAGAAAACGATGAAGTTGTTTAAAGACAGGTCAGCGATCTCTTGCTTAGAATAAAAAGAGATAGGAAAGACTCTTGCCCCTCCAGAATAAACTCCCCTAATACTACCTATCTGCCAATAGTTCAACACTGATGGTATAAAAGTGAGACATTTCATCAGCAACTGTATAAAATCTCTTTCCACTGAGACATCTGAGACCAGATGCTTCAAAACAAGCACTACTCAATGTTTATATCCTGTATTTCATCAGGTTTCTAAGGTTGCAAAGGTTTTGGGATGTTAAATATCTGCTCAAAATACAGCAATCAATAGAGTGATGACCTTCACCAGTACCAATCTTTGTCTTTTTAGTGTTGTTTTGACTGACTGTTTTCCTTGACATTTCTTATACTTAGAGTATAATCATGACAAAACACGTCTTCTGAATAATTACTGAAATCGTAACCATAAGATAACTTCCATCATGTTCAAGGCCATTTTATTTTGTTTGCATGGATATCCATCCACTATGAAACTCTTTGTATGAACATGGAAAGTGCAGGCCTCAGGAACACATATGCTCTAGTTCCGATGTCTGTGGCGTTAGCGGTAGGTCTATTTGGGAGATGAGCCAGTTGCTGTTAGTCTGGGGCAGACCAGTTCCCTGATCTGGCTCACCACATGGCTTGCACAGGAGCCTGAGGAGCAGCCTAGGGAATATGAATCTGAGGTGATGGAATGGAGGAGAAAAAAGAGTAACATTTTGGGAGGGAGGAGGGGGAGGAGTTAAGCTTGCACTGCTACATGGGGAATCTTAATACAAACAAAGGGAAAAATATAGACCAAACATACCTTGCCTACTTAAAAGCCAACAATGTTGATGGAAAAAGGATTAAAGAGTTTCTTTTCTTCACTCTTGCTCAGAAGATGGACTTCATTAAGGTTTTAGCATGTTTTCTTAAATGAGTGCTAATTTCTTAATGTTACGTTTTTAATATAAAGAGGTTTAGATGGCAACCTTTATCAATTTACATTTGGGTTGTCCATAGCGATTTCTTGAACTTTTTTGCTTTTTACTCCTACAAAAAAGAAAAAGATGGTTTTAAGTTTAAATAAAATATACAGTACATACTAAGTAAATTTTTCCTTGAGATTGCTACTTTCAGAGTATTAGTTATTAACCCATATTAGCAACTCTGAAACTCTAGGCAGCCAGCTATAGAAATTGGATAGCTAAGGATAACTAAGGTTGGTAATTTTCCAGGAAGATCAGGCTGGAAAGTGAGACAAGTGGAAGCCAGAACATTGGGGGCATTTATCTGACATATTGTTCTGCTGATAAGTATGAAAGCCTAAAGTACTTCTTAGTTCCTTCAGCTTGTAATTTTCAAGTAATATTCATTATAGAATCAACAGAAATAATTATCTGTGAGTGCAATAGCACTCTTGTAAACAAAAAGCTTGGTGCTTCAATTATCGCAGTTTTGCTGTGGTTTTGTTATCAATCTGAAGCATTACTTCTTATCTACTTTGGTGTAACACTGGAAACAGGTGAACTATTAAGAATGAGAGGAAAAAATCATACTTGAGTCACATTTCTATTTAGTTATAGTTACCGTAGTATTAGCTTCTGTGTTACCTTGAGGTTATTTTTCCCAAAAACATTTGAGATCAAAAGCTCATTACTACCAATCAAGTTTTATCCAATTAATAATAACTGCAACTGTCCTTTTCCAATGTTAACAGCTGTCTTGGTGCCCAAATTATTGCTAAGTATCTCTGAATAGAAGCCAGTCACATCTGTGGCATAATTGTGGTTATTTTTCATTTTTAATATTAACAAATATTTTTAGACAACATTGATTAAAAAAGGAAAATGTAGAAAATTTAGTTGGTGAACATGAACTGAGCAATTGCTTATGAAATTTTGAATGCTTGTATAAACATTATAAGGATACTGAGAAAACATGTTTACTTTAAAGAAGATTAACAATAAGAAAATATGCTTTTTATCTTTTTGAATACATCTATCTTTGAGTTACATACAGATAAACACAATTTAAGGATGTGATAGATTGAAAAGACCATTTACACATAATTTTGTAATAAAAAGTATAGCCCTGATTTTAGGCAGCACTTTTTTCAATTATTAAACTAAATATCTGGAAGCCTTGAATAAAGTTAGACTACCACTGTGAAAAGCACTATACAAGAACAACAAGATAAGCAGCACAGTTTTAAGAGCTTAAAATACCAGTATTTGTAAATTTCAATACTTAAAATATACTAGCAAAATAAAAGGATCATTGACAAATTATGGAATACTCTAAATACATTAAAAGATCTTCTCTTATCTGCTTTTGATTATTTTAGAAACCACATTTTCAAACTCTTCTTGCAACCTTAATAAGAATCTCTAAAATAACACAGCTGGAATTTGAATCAAGTAACCTTTACATCTGCAAATCAGATTCATGGCAACAGTGTATGAGAGCTGGCAACTAAAAAAAAAGCAGTGAAATGAGGTATACTTGGTAATTCACCAAGTATATCACCGATGAAGCTATGAGCGTCATTCAAGCCACGAACCTGTCGCTCTGGTGCCATGTGCACTAGACTGCCCTGGCTAAGTTTAAGATTGTAAGGTGGAGCTTTACCAATTTAGAGTCTTTCTTCAGCGTATCAGAGGAACATGAGGGTAGCAACACACTTCTTAAAATGTTCTAGCAGATATTAGAAGTAGATAGAAGATGGTAAGAGCCATGCCAGTATTTTTATCTTGGAAAAGGAAATTGCTTCTGTTTTGCTGTGAGTTTTGGGATAGCTAACATGACAATAATAATATACAGGACAAACTTGGCCCTGCACTGGCATGTGAAACATCATTCTGTGGGAATAAATGTGTACATCATTGATGCAAGAAATTGAAAACATGAATAAGTTTTGATAGACTAGAATAAAATAATCTGTGCTAAAATTGGACCTTGATACCATAGCCGATAAGGGCTACCATGTTTTATAAAATTAATGGTACCAAGGTTATATCTCGTTGTTCTGAACCTAAATTATCCTATAAACTAGACTGATCTTATTCAAAACACAAATAATTTGTTTAAGTTTATTTTGATATTTTCAGTTTTTATAGTAAGTTTGTCATACCTGATGAATGAATTTAACTGAAGATAGATTCTGTGCCTCTTGTTATCAAATTGTCACTAATCTGAAGTACACTTGTGTAATCTGCAATAGGAGAAAGAATCTGAAAAAATTCAAACCCTGAAAAATTTTCCATTTATTTCCCTTCATAGTTTTGCTGACTTCATACTTCAGATTGTTCCATCTCTTTCATTTTTTAAATTGGTGATTGAATGGAAACAGATACAAATTTGAATGGATCTATGCAGGCGTTTTAGGAAAGAGTCACAGCTACAAACAACAATGTAAAAGATGTTTAGTTTCAAAGGATCCATGGAATCTCCTCTAGTGGCCTATGTATATAAAGCAACAGGGATAAGAAAAAGTAAAATCTCAGTATACTGAATCTGATAAACTGACTACTGTAATTTTTTTTTTTTCACCTGTACTGGAGAACATAAACTGGAAGGCAAAATTTCTGGAGGTTTACTTAGCTTTTCTTTGTTGATCAATATTATTTAATATATTTTCACACAGCTTTGTATTTCAGTGTTGATGAAAATCAAAACAAGCTTGAGTCCACTACTGTGAAGGACTACTGTATTTCTCTGAGAGCACAAATATCTTTCCTTTTTAAAAGAAAAACTGTTTTGGAAAAGGCTTTCACTTGAGAAAGTACCAGTTATTCTCTGTAGATTCAATTCTCTCTTGTAGGAGTTAATTAATGGGAATCCAGCTCCAGCCTCATTAAAATTTATCTTTGGTTTGGATTGTGATCAGTAACAGTATATATAACTGTTTAATGTAACAGTATATTGTCGTAGTTCAGCCCCGACCGGGACCAGACTACGCAGTCTCTCTATCACTCCCCCCACCCTCCGAGAGAATAGGGGGAGATAATATAAGAAAAACAGCTCGAGGTTTGAGATAAGGACAGGGAGAAATCCTTAAAGTTACCATCACAGGCAAAAACAGACTTGACTTGGGGAAATTATTCATTTATTACTAAAACTAGCAGGATAATGAGACAGAGAAACAAAATAAACCTTCTCCACCCCTCCCCCTTCCCAAGCTTAGCATTATCTCTACTACCTTCCCCTCTCAAGCGGCACAGGGGGGAAGAGGGAATGGGGGTTGTGGTCAGTTGATCACGTGTTGTTTTACGCTGCTGCTTCAGGGTCAGGGGAAGACCTCCTCGCATTCCTCCCCTGCTCCTTTGTGGGGTTCCTCCCACAGGTCACAGTCCTTTGTGAAACTGCTCCAGTGTGGGTCATCACAGGATGCAGTTCCTCTAGAACAGCTGCCCAGTGGGCCCTCCACGGGCCACAACCTCCTTCAGGCCTCCACCTGCTCCAGCATGGGATCCTCCACAGGCTGCAGGTGAATCTCTGCTCCTCCGTGGACCTCCATGGGCTGCAGGGGGACAACCTGCTCCACCATGGTCATCACCACAGGCTGCAGGGGAATCTCTGCCGGGAGCCGCATTACTCCTCCCCCTCCTTCTTTACTGACCTTGGCATCTGCAACCGTTCCTCTCACAAGAAAAGTTCTTCACAACAAGCTGGCAGACACCTCTCAGAATTTCTTCACATCCTCCATCTCATCTCCTCTCCACTCCTACAGAAGCTACCACATTAGGCCCCCCCACAGTATATATAGTATACAGTATATACATATATATATATAAAAACAGCAGTATATATATATATAAAACAGTATATATAACAGTATATATAACTGATTATAACAGTAAATGAGGGTAAACGAGGAATGATTGAAGACCTTGGGTGTTTATAACATCTTTCTTGCAGCTAAGGAAAAGGTCTTATTGATTAATCTGGACAGATGCACTATCTGCTGCATGATCGTTTTTGAGTTATCCGAAAGATGTCTTCCCTCCCAAAGAACAACTTTTGAAGTGACTTCCTTTAAAAAGTTTTCTCTGCTAGCACAGAGTACAGGATTGAACCTGCTGCAGTACAGCTTGTGATAGGGTTTAACAGATCAGAAAATAAGGAGTTCATCATCAAAAAAGAAAAATAATTATTTAACACATTTAAATTTCATATAATTTAGTTATTTGGAATGACAAAGGTAATGTTTCTTTCCATAAGCTCTGATATCTAAATCTTTAATCCTTCTCAGTTGAGTTCACATTAGAAAGCACTGGTTTTAACTGAAATCTCGCATTCCTGCAGTCTCCTGGGTTATGCCAAAAGTACGAGAGCTGATAATGCTCCTGCATTGCAGATACACACAATAGCTGCAACTATGATTCTGTCACAGTGTGTAGGATGTGGTGCTGCAGGTAAAGTAATTCAACATAGTATTTCCTTCACTGTATCTGAAAAGTTACACTTGAAATCACATCTGATAAATGATTACATTTTCAAAAAGTAAACAGTAAAAAAATAATGTATAATAGGAAGTGACCTGAACTGAAATGCATTGCAAAGATGTTAGCATGGTGTGACAGCTCAGTGATAAGTTATTTCCTGCCAATATTTATACACTCATCTTTTTTGCTTCTTGATAGAACTTGTAAAAGCCTTTTAGTCTCTGACCTCTAGTTGTCAGTAGTGACCACCAACAGTATTTCATTATATATTTTTTTCTTTTTAATCATAACAATAATTGTGCAAACATAGATAGATTAATTGAGGGAATGGGCATACTAAACAGATTTTTTTTAAATTCAGTTTTGAACATCGCTTAGGATAAATTCCAAGAAATCTCCACAGAGGTTTAAGCCTTTTCTGTGGCTTGATAAACATATTTTCTGTTCACTCCTGACAACAAAATGCTTCAGCAAAATTCATTCTTGTTTCTGAAGGGGTGGAGAAAATATTTTACAAGTGTTTGTGCAAGGGTGTTTGGGACTAGCAGCAAAGTCACTGCTGATATCACACATGCACAGATGTTTTAAGAAAAAAAGAACCTTGAAGCATGCACATAATTTTTAGCAATTGATGTGGTGGCAAGCACTGAAAGCAAGTTAAATTTTAAAGTATCTTTTTATATAACATTGCATTGACACACATAATGTGTAAATCTGTGGTAGTGTGATTGTAGACAAGATTATTTCCCACACAGTACACAAACATGCCTTCATATATTTTCAGGCAGTCATCTGTTGCTTGTTAGATTATTATCTTTTTTTTTTTTGCCCTAATGATCACCCAGCCTATATCCTCTCTGAGTATCCTAAATTACAGGCAACAAATGAGCTATGGGAAACCTGTCCTATTCCCCAGGCCCCTGTTAGTGCACTTGCACAACTCTGACCCTAATCCATGGGTTAGAAGTGCTGAATCATTGGCAGAGTCCTGACTTTTCCCTTTGCAAGCTGGAAAGCACTTGCAAAAAGTAGCCATCTGATTTTGGTATAACAGATTGAGACATTCCCTGCTCAACAGAAAGATGTCTGCCAGGTCTGACTCAGCTGTGCAATGTAATTAAAGGTTTCAGGAGTGAGCAAACACTGTATTATAAAATTTCAAAGCTGAGGATTGGCTCCTGTTTGTTTACTTTAGCAGTTTATTAAAGCTCCTACCATAGGACTGTTTGGTTATGCTATTGCTGTAAGGGATGCAAAATAGCACCACTGACCAAACTTCTAAGCCAGAAAAAAAATATCAATAGTAAATATTTCTAAATCTTTTATTGAGTCTTTGGGTCTTTGTCATACGCAAATTGTGGATTTAATGGGAAGGTTAATCTGGGAAAATTAGTCCTTGACTTTTTTTTTTTTTTTTTCCTGGAAAATTACTACTTTACTTTCAAAAAATGCCACAATCAGCCAGCACAACAGAAGGTGACTGTTGAATCACCCTACTTCTAAGTGTTCAGTGTGAGGGACAGGATAATGAAAATATTTCCAAGTACTAAGAAGAATTTACTTTTACTAATCTAATCTAAATTAAACTGAAGAAAGGTTGCACCTGGAACTTCCCCTTGGCATGCTGTTCCTTATACTCAACGTGAGAATGATTAGCAAATGCCCTGATAATAGAGGCAACAATATTACTCTTCCTTTTGCTTCCTCTTTTTCCAGTGGAATGAAAAGGTATCCTGTACTTAAAATATGTGATAACTGACTGGAAATACAAAATGTTTGAGACTCAGAAGCTTTCCTTATTTTGTTTCCAGCTAAATTCCAACCTTTCAAGTCAACAAAGGTAATTAACCTAATACTGACTAGTCTGTGTATTCTTATTGTGATCCTGATAGACCTAATTTAACACTGACAGCACTAAAAGGATTCCCCATTTAGCTTGTTCTCCTGGTAACTCATTAGTGAGCCCTGGCTTTGCTTACTGCCTGCAACACAAAGAGCAAATTGGTTTGCATAAATCATTTACTACCTTCAAGGGACAAAATATTTTGGCACATTCTGACTTTATATTTCCTTGGTTTTCTCTTCAATGAATTTAGAGGCCGATTTTACATTTTCCCCACAGGTAAACCCCGTGTCTAGTTTGGTACAGCAAACACTGAATTTATGTTAAAGTAAGGCCATATCACTAAGCAAAGTGGTTAAATATAGTCTGTCATGAAATAGAATTGCACTCATGGGATTCAGCAGTGACTGGAGCAGCCTGTTCACTGATGCACTGAATGTAACAAACAGTAATGATGATAACATCTCCAAATGGGACATCTTGCATTACCTTCTGGATATTATCAGTTATTCGAAACATCTCTGCACTTCCTCTTTCAACATACAGCTGTTTCTAAATTATAAAGTTAAGTAAATTTTGAATAGTACAGGCTGATTCTACCTTTTATGTCAGAGAATGCATATAAAGCCCAATAAAAACAATGGAGAATTCTTGAAAAAAAAAAAATTAATCAAATTAAAAAGAAATTTCAAAATTTTCTCACCATTATTGAGCAGAACAGTTAGCTCAAACTGGATCTGCAAACATATTTTGATGCGTGTTAAAAATCTTTACATTAAGTACTTTTTATGATAACGGGAAAGGCCTTTCAAATTTGATCTTGTAAAATTTGGCTAAATGAAGTTGAAACCAAAGTGAGTTTCTCTTCTTTCTTCTCTAGTTTTCCTTACTTTTGCCTCATGTTTTTGTTCTGTTATTCCCCTTCTAAAACGATGGTGTCTCCTTTTCTCTCTATACTGCTTACCTTGGTTTTGGCTTTGCTAATCATTCTTCTATTGTATTTGGGAGTAAGTTCTGACTATTTATAGTCCCTTATGCTTAACTTACCCTCTTTCTGACAACTTTTTTTTTTTTTTTTTT